>QRFJ01001363.1:89935-276072 GCA_006176705.1 Cocos nucifera
CGGGTATATACCATACAAGATCTGCATTCTGTTCACAGAAACTATTTTTCCGCCTATTTTCACTGAGTCCGTTGATCCATCAAGGGAACATCCAAGATAAGAAAAGGTGACAGATAGATCATAGTTCAGCTTCCTCTCACTTCCATCTCATCGCCAACTCAAGATGGATAGCAAAACTCATACCAAGTAAAAGAGAAAGCTCATGGTGCATGTGGCTATTGGGCAGATCTCTCGCCGAGTGCCGAAATCCGTTTAGTGTGCTGCAATATTTCGAGAACTTAGACATTGATTAGGGATCACCATACACGCCTCTCCTACATCAGGATAATGCGGGACTATACCAAGGCTGGGTACCCGTTGGATCGAAATATTTTGAGGCTAAAGATAAAATCAAGCTAATTGAAACCAGTTTCCCAAGATCGAAACTGAGATTGAACCGGCAATCTACAAAAATTTCTTGAAACTGATTCAAAAAATACGGTTTGATTTGTTGGATTGATATTGAGCTGGGCTAAGTCTAAATATAAAAACATCCATTTTATATGGGGTTGAGATTTAATGGATTGGACTAAATGGACATGACTAAGTAAAAAATGAAGATCATATTTCACATAAAAAAGAAAATATAAAAATTAAAAATTCAAATATATATATATATATATAGGTTTAGTCGGATGAATATATATAAATATTGGTCAGATTAGATTTCACTTTCCTCACTATCTGATTGGGTTGATTCACATTGGTTATTTTAGACCAGAACGGCAATTGATTTTCCATTTGTGGTTGCTCTCTCAAGAATATCAAGACTAGGTTCCCAGGGTATCTAGTCTTTTATTTACTTCATCTATTTGATCTTTTTCTCTGAGTTGTTCATTTTATTTTTTTGGAATTTCAAATGGTTTGAGCATTGAGATAGATTCTTTTGATTTTTGGGATCCAATTTTTTTTTATTTATTATTTTTTAATTCTTGTTAATTGATCACCTATTGTTTTCAGGTATCGATTTATAAAATTATTTTGTTCAATCGTATTCTTGACATCTTTAGCATTGGTTGTATCTAAAGATTCAAATTTTATCTTTGAAAGATGAGGCTGTGACTTAGATTTTCCTAACATGAATTTTGATTTCTTGTAGAGAATGATAAATTCTTTCGATCACCCTATCTTTGCCATCTTGCCATCAAATAATTATTTTATTTTTTATCATGTTTATTTTCTTGGATTGAGTCCAGAAGAATTCAAATCATTGGAAGAAACAGACTTGAGTTTTGACAGATTTTAGAAATATATAATATTCTTCTTGAATATTGTTTTTTTTGCTCTTTGCTATAAGTTTTGAAAAATTGTTGTCATTTTTTTATATCTTTCGATGAGTAAAATTCTTATTTTAAAGTTTTTTTTGTCAATTTCAAATTCTTTTGAGATTGTGCAAATCTCAGGATATTTTATTTCAGCCATTTAGAAATATGTTGGTGAAATTGATAGAGATTGATTCTCTTCATATTGTGTTTGAGGTGTAAATGTAAATCTGATGTTCTACAACATGCTTTTAATCAAGAACATCAGGAACATAAAAGAGAGTTCATAATCTTCATAAAACATACATGATGCAGAGAAATTTGACGCAAAAAAGAAGGAAGACATCTTACTCTTTCTTAGATTGGTTTCTCTCCCTTCTCCCGTACTTTATACCGTAGCCATGATGATGGAATTTCTACATCACGTTTATGGGTAGGGAAAGGATCCTATTTATAGATTTTTATCGGTACTCCCATTAAGTAACCGGATGAGATTTGAATTCTATTTAAATTTAGATTAATTATTATCCAAATTTAAATAGTAGAGTTCATAATAAATCTTTCACTTAATTATGACATATTCTAACATTCTCCCACTTTGTCCGATTACAATAAATCTTATTCTTAATGTTCATCATAATTACCTCAGTATGATAAATTACTAAATATGAGTTATGACGGTTATATGCCATTCATTTAGTATACTCCCTTCCATATACCACAATACTTGCAATTTAATATGCTAGGTCTATAAGATAGATATATATATATCCTTTCATTATGGCCCATAATAATGTCTCATAGAGACTTTTCTGTTACAATTAAAATATAATATAATTTATGTGTATACCATCATAAGAAATAAGAAATTCATTAATGTAAATCAAAAAATATTTTATTGAGCTCAAAGTATCAAAAGCATCATTAATACATTATTCATTAATACAATCAAGACACATTCTATATACATGTTCTTTAAATATCTTCGGTTGCAAGCCTTTGATCAACAGATCTGCTATCATAAATTTAGTTTCAATATATTCAATAGATACTCTTTATTTTTGAACCTCCTTCTTAACAATCAAATATTTCAACTCAATGTGTTTTGCACCTCTTGAATATTTATTATTTTTGGAGAAGAATATTACTGCAGAATTACCACAGTAAATTTTCAATGGCTTAGTAATGGTGTCGACAACCTCAAGTCCTAAAATAAAATTTCATAGCTATAATGCCTAGATTGTGGCTTCAAAACATGCCACAAACTCTGCTTCCATAGTCGATAAAGCAATGACAGACTCTTTAGCACTTTTTCATAATATTTTTCCCTCAGCAAACATAAAAAGATAACCATACTGTTGTTAGTGCATGAAGCAAGGTTTAAATCCGAGTATTCAATCACATCCAAGTGGTCGCATCTTCTATACATGAGCATGTAATTTTTCATTCCTTGTAGATACCTTAAGACTTTCTTTGCAGCTTTCTAATGATCTCTTTTAGGATTACTTTGATACCTACCTAGCATCTTGATTGCAAAACTAATATCCGATCTTATGCAAGTTTGCACATATATTAAACTATCCATAACATAAGCATAAGGAATTGATTGTATTTTCTTTCGTTCCACATCATTCTTTGGACATTGCATGAGACTAAATTTATCCCCTTTCTGTACTAAAATAATTTTAGCTAAGCATTTGTCCATATCAAATCTCTCTAGAATTCTTTTGATATATCTTTTCTGAAACAATCCTAAAATACCTTATGATTTGTCATGGAATATTTCTATTCCTATCACATATGATGCCTCTTTGATATCTTTCATTTCAAAATTCTTCAAGAGAAAATCTTTCGCAATATACTTAAATTATTTACAGCAAGCAAAATATCATCAACATATAGAACTAAAAATATAAACCTGCTCCCACTAATCTTTTGGTAGATACATCGATCAACGATATTTTCTTTAAAATCAAAAAATATTATGGTATCGTTAAACTTGATATACCATTGCCTGGAAGCTTGTTTTAGTCAATATATTAATCTCTTTAATTTGCACACCATTTGATAATTTTTTTTTATCGAGAAATCTTCAGGTTGATCCGTATAAATTTTTTCCACCAGTTCTCCATTAAGAAAGGCTATTTTCACATCCATTTGGTGCAACTTTAAATCATAATGAGCCAACAATACCATAATAATTCTTAATGAATCTTTTTTTGAGATCGTGAAAATATTTTTTTATAATCAATACCTTCTTTCTAAGTATAATCCTTGGCAACAAATCTAGCTTTATATCGTTCGACATTGGCATTTGAGTCGTGCTTAGTCTTAAAGATTCATTTACATCCGACCCATTTAGAACCTTCTAGCAATTCGACAAGATCCCAGACTTTATTATCTTTCATAGATTTTAACTCATCTTTCATGACATCAATCCATCTATCGGAGTTAGCACTTTCTATGGCTTGTAAAAATAAAATCGAATCTAATCATCAAGAATAGCTGATCTTCTTTTTCTTTCAGATCTTCTTAAAGGTATTCCTTATGGTTCAGGTACGTCAAATATTTGTGAATCAGTTCCTTTATGGGATAATTCTTCATTCAAATATTGTTCATTATTAGGCACAATATTTTGTATAGGTGTGAATGAAGAAACACTTATGGGTAATGAAATATCCATCCTAATTTTCTTTATTTTCACACTATTTCGTTCATCACTACCACTAACATCATAATTTTCAATAAATCTTACATTGCCGATTTCAATAATTTTCAGACTCTGGTTTGGACAATAAAATCTATATCCTTTAGATTTCTCTAGGTAACCAATAAAATAACCACTAATCATTCGAGAATCTAATTTTCTTTCATATGAATTATAAACTTTTATTTCTATTATGCAACCTCAGACATGAAGGTGCCTTAAACTAGGTTTTCTTCAACTCTATAGTTCAAAAAGAATTTTTCAAACTGCCTTACTAGGAGCCCTATTTAGTAATATATAGCGGTTTTTAAAGCATACATCCACATAATTTGGTGATAATGAAGAGTTACTTATCATATACTCATAACATATTATATTAATGTCCACAATTTTGCTTTCAGCTACAACCATTTTGCTGAGGTATATCTGGCATTAGGATGTATTGCACGCATATTGCATAATTTTTTCAGAAACCTTGCAAATGGACCTAGACATTATCCTATTTTATTATGTTTTCCACAATATTTACTATCTCTATCTGACCTTATGATTTTCATCTTTTTATCTAATTACCTTTTGACCTCATTTACAAATACCTCAAGGGCATCCACTGCTTGAGATTGTTCATAAAGGAAATAGATAAAATCATAACATGAAAAATCATCGATAAAAATGATAAAATATTTATCTTCACTGAAGGATGGATTATCAAAAGGTCCATATATATATCAGTGTATATAATTTTAAGAAAGTTGAACTGCTTTCTTATGGTGTCTTCTTATTATGTTTATTGCTTTTTTCTTGATGCAATATTTATATACCAAGATCAATAAAATCTAGATTTGGAAGAATCTCATTCTTTACTAATCTTTTTAATTTTTCTTTGGATATATGACCCAAATATTTATGGTATAAGTAAGCAGAATTTTTATTTAGAAAGCTACTCTTAATACACAATTATGATGCACAAATAAGAAGAGAATTCAGCAAAAAAATTATCAAGTTTTAATTTATTAAGCCATCAATAAATACTATCTAGAAACTAATAAATGAAGTATCTTATATTAATAAAACAAACCATATCCAAATCTAAAATTAAACTAAAAATTATCAAATTTTGAAGAGAACTATTTTTACTATACGTATAGTTATCTGTTAGATTAAATGATAGTCTAGATCTAAAATCAACGATAGAGTAGCATGCCTTCAATGATGAACTTTCATACGTATTCTCCACATGAACATGAAGCCCTTCGGTTGGTTTGTGATTTGCATCAATAAGAAATCCCTACATTAAAATTCAGCAAATAAGGGTAGCACTAGAATCACACGCCATCCTGGTATTTATCACGAACTTCAGTTAAGTTTCGATTCAAACATACAAGGTATTAGATTTACCTTTCTTTTCAAACCAAGTCTTATGTTATAAGTAGTCTTTTCTGATAATGTCCAGACTTCTTAGTAGAAATAACACATATCCAATATTTGTTTCTTTTTTATCAGCTTAAAGATCATTTAGCAGGCATTAATTTTTATCTTCTTAAATCTTGGTTGGTCTCTTCCTTCTTTGTATATTTTCTAGCTTCTTATTCCATGAAGTTTAATGGATATGATTATTCTTGTTTCTTCTCACCGCTCCTCGTTTACTTATTGAATAAGCATGATTGGACATTTCACCTTGACTCTCACTTATCCTTAACAGTTATTATAATTGATGTGTAAAAGATCCCGATAGTTCTTCAGAAGGTAGAGATATTCAGAATGGATGCACTAAAGAAGGGAGAGTCATCAACACCACGTCAATCCCAAAGGACTTTAGACTTGCTGCAAATACTAGTCATCTCTATAATTGTGATTTTACATACTCGCTGGCCCAATCAACTTCATGATCGTGAGTTTTTCATTAATTGTACTAGCAAGTAACTTCATTTGTAGGAATGAAAACGTTCTTCCAAAAGTTTTAAATATTCTTTCTGCACTTTCTATTTGATATACGTAGTGCTCTAATATCTATTGACAGTACGTCATTCGGCGATGCAATATATAGAGGCTTTAATCTGTTAAAACATTCTCATATTTTTATGATGTACTTATCTTCTCACTGTGGAATCCGTAAGACAGTTAGCGGTTATATTTTTTCAATAGTGCTAAGTCAAGATCCAAAACACCTAAGTGAAAAATTGACTTTATTCACTCCATTCAAAGTACAGTTCAAACCATTAAAATATTGTGTTAACGCGAATGAATCCATGGTGAATAAGAGAAATAGCTGCAAAAATAATACATCTCTTCTTGAGATGGAAGTGAGAGGAAGCTGAACTATGATCTATCTGTCACCTTTTCTTATCTTGGATGTTCCCTTGATGGATCAACGGACTCAGTGAAAATAGGCGGAAAAATAGTTTCTGTGAACAGAATGCAGATCTTGTATGGTATATACCCGATCTTGTGCTCAGTTTGGGGCAAATTACTATTGTTGAGGTTGGTATATACCCGATCTCATGCGGAAAGGCTGTGGTCAGAAAGGCGAGCCACCAGTTTTCAGAATGGTGAATTGTTGATCTTATCCTGTATGACCAACCGCAGGTTGGTGGAAGACCAATCTTAATTTATGGTGACTCAATCCAAATATTGCCAAGGGTGGTGATTTGTGGGTCTGGCTAGTATGGTCGGTATATTGCCAATCTGGGTCTACTACTAGAGCAATGCGCCATACTTAGACATAGTATGGATTACCACCGGTTTTTAAATCGGTGTTTTGTTGATCTGGAGTCAGTGTCTGGTATCATACCTTTAGTAGTCATCTAGATTGACAGCCTCTCTGATGATGCCACGTGGCCAGCAATAATTATTCGTACCAATACTTACCCCCTACTTTCTAGGCTTGGAGTGGAACTTTGTGCGACGAGTGTGGAAAGTTATTTTTTTAAAAGATATTATTAATTTCTCCCTCCGAGAATTGTACCATGTGGCTGTCTGATTTTATATTTTAATGATTTAAAGTGATACACCACCTCGTTAGAAGAAATTCCACCATATTTATCATACTTGGTATTTAAGGAAGCATGGAAGAGCACGAAATCATCATTGGTTATTTTGCTGTAACCCAGACGACGTAGAGCATGTGTTATTTTTTTATTGGTCAGCTGACCACCACACAGATTGAATCTACGTGGCTTGATTAGAATAGGGTGTGTTGAAATGGACCTTCCACAGTCTCTCTAAATTGCTGACAAGTGGATTGAATCCAATGATAGGCATATTGATCTTGGCCGTTGTTCCCTCATATATATATAGGGTGGTGTCCATTTCCACTATTATTCTGCTGCTGCTTTTCTGGTGTGGAGGCTCTGCAACTGAGATTTTAGAAGCTTCCTTGCACCTAGGTAGTCAGAGAAGAAGATCATTCTGATGATCGCCAGAGTTAAGAAGAGCCATTGGACCTAGAGGAGAAGGTTTTCTTCCCCCTAGATAGATTTCTCTTCCTCGTTTTTAGGTTCAGAGTGCTCATTGCTTAGGATTTTTCTTTCCTTTACTGTCCTTCTTTAGTCCTCCTTCATCTCCCTTGCTCTTTCTTTTCTTTCCTTTAGCCATGTCTTCCCAAGAGAGTACTTCTCTTGGTGGCGGTAGGAGGGGAGAGACAGTCTCAAGTGATCGAAAAGCTAGTCGACCTAGTCCCTACTTGCGCTTGAGGTGGGTGATTCGTCTTAGACGGCCACCGAGGCTAGTACTTCTAGCAATAATGGTTCAGAGTCTCCAGTGAGGGGATTCCTGAACTATTTTGGCTTGGATACTAAGCCCTCCATCCTTATTGATACCGATCTAGAGAAACTTAAGGAAAAGTTTCTTATCCCTGAGAACTTTTAACTTATAGCCCCTAGTTCGAATAACCAAATCACATAGCCTCTCGAAGATTGTATGGCCTTTTATGATAAAACATTCGGTCTGGGTTGTGTTTTTCTCTGCATCCCTTCATCTCTAATGTTTTAGACTTTTATAGGTTACATCCAACCTAAGTCACTCCCAACATTATTAGAATCATCCTAATTTTCATCATCTGCTATAGCTTTGCCTCCACTGACCTTAGAATTTTTCTTTTTAGGGCATTGTTCATCCTGAAAAAGCACTCAATAGAAAAGGGTTGGTGGTATTTCTCACCCCGACCTCACTGTAAACTCGGTTCTTTCCTTTCTTCTTTCATTCACAACCGAAAAAGTCATTTCTTTTTTGTTTCTTCCGACATCCCTTAGGATTTCAGTCTCAGTTGAGGTAAATCTCATCTGAACTAGAACTCCTATAAGCAAGTTCTGCCTCGAGATAAAGAGGCTTTTGAAGAGCTGATGGGTACGTAGGTGCCCAAGTTAAGCCAACTGGTGATGGATCAATCGTTGTTCGACTCCGACATCAGCCAGATCTCTTTTCAGAGTGAGTTTGTCATTAGGTTTTCTATAAATTTTCATGTATATGATTTTTCTAATCACTCTATCCCTTTTTGTTGTGGCAATACTCATGAGGTTCGACCCTAAAAGACTGGCAGAGCAGAGGAAGAGAAAGCTAGAGCCCTCCAACCACTATAAGAATTCAGACTATTAACAACAATAAAATACCATCGCTAATAGTCCTTCTGTCGTCGCTAATAGACATGCCATCACTAATACCATCGTACAAGCCAATATGAAAACTCTTATCACTAATTGGCACCATTAGCGATGGTAAAAATCACCATCGCTAATAAAAAAAATTAACGATGACTTTAGAGATGGAATAATTTCATCATTAATTATTTTTTAAAATATTTTTTTAAAAAAATTTAAAAAATATTAGTGATGGTAGGTTCGTTGCTAATGTCGCGCTAATGATTATTAGCAATCAATTATTCTATCGCTAATACCATCTCTAATTTTATTTAATTTTTAAATAAAATAAAAAATATATTTTAAGAAATATTAGCAATGATAATTTAGTCTCTAATGCCATCGCTAATAGCTATTAGCGACGATAAATATCATCGCTAATACCGATGATAATAGTTAATTTTAATTTTTTAAAAATTTAATAATAATATTTTTAAAATTTATTTTAATTAATCATAATAAATTATGATTTTTAATATTTATTATAATTAAAATTTAAATATAATATAATAATAAAAAATTTAAAACTAATTATATTATATTAAAAAATTATATAATTTTTTACAAGCAATATCAAAAAATATAATACATAAAAAAAATAGATCCAATCATCATCGTCGTCCGCCTTCTCCTCCTTCTTCTTCTTTTCAGTAGCTGATGGATGAGAGCTGGATATCCCAGCATTCTATAATAAAAAAATAAAATAATATTAGTAAGTTTCGATATGGATACATATCTTTCGATACAGAGATATATTTTTTGATACATTCTTTTGATTCTCGAATAAATTATTTTTATACATTTTATTCGATGATACGGAGCTATAGACACCTCCAATCCATCGATTAAATGGTTATATTAAATTTTTAGCCCCTAAATCATCTTTCTAGACTCAAATCTAAATATACGAAGCTTCTAAAAATAAAAATTTAAAATAATTAAAATAATTTAATAATATAATTATCTGATGTGATGATTAGGATGATAAGCCTAATTGGTTACATAGCTACGGATCTTAAAGAAGCTTCAGGACCGTATCACGGATGGTATATAGGAGGCTCTGAGGTTGCTGGCTCAAAAGCCTCTGCACGACCTCCTCCACGTGCGCATCACTCCAGGTCTGGGATATCAAAGCTTGTGAGGATGCTCAAGAGTATCGAGGCAATGGAGGGTTGAAGCTGTGGTCGAATCCTATGATTCGGCTCCTGCTGACCCTCCTGATGGCGCTGAGCCATCCCTCAAGGTCAAAAAAGGGCTAAGAAGATGGGTTATCATCGTACCTCTCAGCAACGTACGTCACATAACGCATCTGCATAGTTCAAAAATATATTAGTTGTAATATAAAAATTAGATCCTGTAACAACTTAATTAGTAAATAAAGTTTGAAATTCTTACCATGATCTATTGGGATGTAGAATCTGAATAGTCACCAATCCTCCTAGATTAGTATGTGGCCCACCATAACTACAGCTGATCTAATGGATGACCCAACTGCTATATCTATAATAAGTAAATAATAAAATTAAATTAATTAAAACATGCATATAAGAGTTTTTATAGTTCTAGTGAAAAGCTTTGATATTGATTTCTTATCAGTTTATCGACCACAACATGTGTGCCGATCGAGCCGCATGTATGCCTGATCAGATCCTACTGGTCGATCTAGTTCTGTCAGACCCTCTACCACCTACCGTAGTATTTCTCGCTGCTCCACTAGTCATAGAGGGCCTGCCATATATCCGCTCGCATCTAGTGATCCATGAAGGATCTCTAGTCCGATGGTGATTGAAAATTGGAGTGCTGGATGGTGGACTGCCTGAGGCTATAGAGGCCATCTCGGAGCCTCCATGTGGCCACCTCCTAGAAGATTTGATAGCCAGCCTTCTCATCTTAGAGAGTCTCGAATCGGTAGTACTCCTACAAGATAAAAGCAAGCGTGTATTTATATATAATTAAATTACCAACAAATCAAAAATTTAAAAATTAAACTAGTTTTGACTTATCAGAAATATCTCTCAGGCTGCATCACGTGCTTCAAATGACCAGCTAGAAAACTCATTCACCAACCCCAGCATCAAGCATTAGATGATGCTAGTAACCACACGAGTAGTCTCACTAAACGTACTGCAAAATTGATTTTAAAAAATAAATGTTAACTCTAGAATTGCTAAATTAAAAATATATTAATTAAAGTTGTAGTACTTATGAGCGGCTCTAAACGTGGATAAGCTGTCTATCCTCCAGTCGAGTCAAATGTGCTGCAAGTCGGATGGGTCCTCGATCATGACTCTATGTTTGTGAGCCGGTCACTACTGCATATGACTGTAGGGTCACTGCTGACCTCCTATCATCCAAACCTAAGCATAAAATATCTAATATAAAAAATATTATATTAGTTAGTAAAGAATAAAATAATAATATCTAAAGTGTTAGAGTTTAATTACCATCTGATATGAGATGTGCAGAACCATGCAAGCTGGCCACGTGATCACTCTTTCCTCGAGAGCTCTGTCCTTGGCTGGAATGGCTCCGACTTCTAGAAGATATGATGTATAATATCTAAAAATAAAAATAAAAATCAAAGCAAGCAGATGACCTAAAAATTGATTCAAATAAAGTATCTATCAAAATATAATAAGACGATCAAAATTTAACTCACATGTAACAAAAATTGTTAGTTAGCATCTGCAATGTATCAGCAGAAAAATAATTCTCATCCAATAATACATGATAGTGTGTTGGTTTGCTGGTCTCCTAATTTAGGCATTGTTTAATTCTCATCCAGCAGTACATGATAATCTCGGTACATGAAAATATAAAGAAGGCTCAGATCTACCATTGAAAAATAAGGCATTGCAAGTTCCTCTGCATCTTTAACCATCAGGTGACTACAAGTAGTTGTTTGTGATGTAACAGACCATCCAAGCTTGCCCTACATTGCAAGTTTCTCTACACCAAAGTACAGTGAGATGGCTGCAAGCGATTGTCTACGATGTAACAGACCATCCAAGCTTGACCATACAATAATAAGAATAGATGTAACAGACCATCCAAGCTTGACCATACAATAACAAGAATATAATGCATCATCTCTATTGGCACGAAAATACGTGAGGACGTCGGAGGTAGTTGGAGTGGAGAAGGTGAGGCCACCGATGAGACTTGCAAAATAAAGTTCAAATCGAAGGCGGATGGCTTTGGCAGGATCCTTCAATGCTTAAGTTAATTTTCTGGCCAATTGGAATGGAGTGCTCAGGATAAAAAGAGATCGAGTAACGGAAAGGAGAAGAGAGCCTAGGAAGAAAACGTATCTGAAGGATCCTTTATATAGGCAGAGCCTATAATAAACTGATGGCGACAGCCGCAACCTTCTGATAGTGAGCCATTCAGAACCACGTAAAGTTTGTTATGAAGAATAGTATCTATTATCATGACGTGCCAGTCAAGAGTGATGTTCGTTGTCGCAACTTATCAGTTTGTTGGGTATCAATAGTCGAAGTTCAAATGAAGTGGGTGTAGGTGGTGAAGAGCTTCAAGTCACAATAGTTCCAGAGAAGTTTGGACTTATTGGAGGTCGTCCGCATGTAGGTTGGTTTGTGTTGAGTCGGGAGCTGAATTTTCGTGGATGGTGAGGTCCTTCTAGGAGACTGGAAGGAGTTTGACTGGATGGAGATCGATTGAGAGGAGTTTGCCTATCAACTGGGATAAGTTTATCTGGAAGGAGTATGACTGGAGGAGTTCGTCTGGAAGGAGCATGGCTGGAGGAGTTCGTCCAGAAGGAGTGCGACTGGAGGAGTTCGTCTGGAAGGAGTGTGACTATAGGAGTTCGTCCGAAAGAAGCATAACTGGAGGAGTGTGACTGGGGCTTAAGTCTATCATTCATTTTTGGCCAAAAGATAAGGTCAGAAAAACAATAATTCTCCTTCACCATTCAAGACTGTATCGCCAAATTTCAGTATGCTTTCGAAAGGTTCTGTAGCATGAACTCGTCACTGAGGAGATCGATGAATCCTAATAAGGAAGAGGTCGGCGATCAAGAACTTTGAGCAAGAACTTCGAAGGGAGCCATTTTACCTCCAATACTTATCTCCCTACACTCAAATTCGAATTTCGAATGAAGGAAGAATGAAGAAACTGTTGCAGCCAAAGTTCTTTGGCAGTTTTCTGCTCTAGAGAATAAAACTTTTTATCTTTTTTAAAATTAGCGCTGCGATTTGAAGTTGAATGACTTGAATGGATGTATTTTCTTGAAAACTCATCTGGTGCGGAGCTCCACATACGGTGTAGTTATTACTTTGTCAGGTAGTAGGTGTGAGTGGGATACGCGGTGGGTTAGGATTGACTAAAGAAGTCCCATAATTATAACTTCCTCTGGGGCTCTAATTTTTTATTTAAACTTCTCCTCCATCTATAGTTTCTTGCTTTTGCCTGGGCTTCTACTTCTTCTCCTTCCTCTATTTTTCATCATCCCCGAGTGTCCTTGTTCTTGTCGCCCCTGTTCTTTCCATAACTCTTCCGACCACCGGCATCTTTCTCGATCCTCTTTCATCTTTTCGATCTTCTTCCTATATTTTTCTAGGTCAGTCTCTCATCCCTATCCTCTTGACTTTTAGCTTTCTTGCATTCTTTGGGTTTCTTTAAGTTTTTTTAGGTAGATATCACCGTTCTTCATTTTTGGGCTTCCACTATCCTTTTTTCTGAGTTCTCTCTTGGGATTTTATTTGATTTACCTAATTTAGATATCGTCCGAGGTTTTCTGGTCTAGCAATTTTAGGAGTTTAGCCGACCCAAATTTCAATAATTCTGAGGTTAGAATGAAAATTGGGCCTAGGACAGTACCTCAACCAGACTTTATACCAGGATCCATCCCCTGTTCTTTGACTGCTGAAGACCTGTCACTAGTTAGGATCTAATATGGGGTGCCTGCCAAGTACGAGCTGGCACTTTCTGGTTCAAATGCTCGAGCTTGTGCTCCTTCTTCAGGTCGGTTCTGCTTGTACCTGGAGGTCTTCCATGCTTGATTAAGGCTTTCCCTTCTTAACTTTATTGTAGCTCTTTTTTGTTTTTTAAACATCTCCCTAGCCTCGGTAGTCCGAACTCCTTTAGGTTCATTATAGGATTTTTTGCTCTCTATATATCTACCGAGGTCCAGCCCACTATTTCTCTTTTTCAAACCTTCTTCATCTTCAAGCATCACCCTACTACTAAGAATTGGTGGTATGTTTTATCCTAGTTCGATAAAAAGGGGTTGCTTAAGAATGCCCCCTCTTCCATCCATAATTAAAAAGAAAAATTTATCTTTATTTTCTGTCTGATCTTGCACTTAGAACTCCCACCCTGAGAATATCTAAGGGATTATATCCGTCAAGCCCCAGGGTTAGAGAAAGTGGACCAAGAGTCGGTTACCACAATCAAAGATTACCAAACTCTTCCGATATCCGAGCTAATAAAAGAACAAATCTTGTTCAACCTTAGCCTTAGCCCTCTGAATCCAGTAGGTACATGGTCAAAGTTGGTGGGCTATCCCCTTTTTCTTCTTTTTCTTCTTTTTCTTCTTTCTTTTGTAGCTGTGCTTTTTTCTTTATGGCAGAGATGAATACTAAGGTCGTTGAAATGCTGTCAAAGGGGCTCCAGGCCCACAAAAGAAAAGATAATGCATCTGATGAGCCGATTGCCAAGAAAGCTAGGGTGAACACCCCAAGCTATGCAGTACCTGCTGATGCCACCACCGCCATCAAGGTTGCTACCGTCGTCGAGGTCGCCCCCACCGCTAGGGTTGGCGCTATTGTCGAGCCATGCCTCCATCATCCATGAGTCCTCTAGCTGAAGACCCAACCCCGTAGCCTCCTGCTAGAAGGGAAGAAGGGGAGAAGAAGAAGGAGAAAAAGGTCATCATGAAGGTGCATCGCAAGACGCGCCTTGGAGGGTCCAGCGATGACAGCGACAGTCTGAGAGAAGACTCCTTTAGCAATTCGAAGCTCATCTAGGATCTAACTGACAAGTTCGCCATGTTCGAGGTGGAGACCAGATGGCCAATCTCGACCATACGCAGCTCATCTGAGATTTCCTTAGGACTTTCCTCAAGGTAATCATCTTGTCGATTTTTTTTTTTGCATGCATAACATAGTCTATTTACTATAGTCGGGTTACCAAATACTCGTGCATATCAAAACAGTGAACCATTTGAGGTCGGAGGTGTTGAAGGCTCAAGAAGACCTTCAAGCTGAAGTTGACTACCTCAAAAAAATGACCACCGAGACTGACCATCTTTTAAAGCAGAAGGTGCTTGAGGTTGAAGGTCTTCAGGAGGTGCTCAGAAAAGAGGAACTCGCCTCGGTGGGACTGAAGGCCGCTTTGGCCTTGGAGGAGGAGAGGAGGAAGAAGACCGAGGTTAAGGTCGGCGAGCTGAAGGATCAAACTTCAAAGCAGATCTCGAAGGTGAAGATCCCGGCAGTGGAGAAGTTCAAGGTCTCCTATGAACTCTGCAAGGATCGAGTGGCTGCCAAGTTTTTTGAACTTGATCTCAATTTCTTTTATGGGGAGGTCCTTGATGAAGAGGCAGGGTCGTCCACTACTGTGGTCGACCTTTCTCCCATTGAAGCTATCCTCGAGCCCTTCGAACTTGCCGTTGAGGTGCCCAAACCTATATCGGAGCCGGAGGTGGTAGAAAATGCTCCAACCTCATCTACTGCTGCTCCTTCCGAGGACTAGAATTTTGAATAGTTGTACTTCTCTTTTTTTTTGATGTATGTTTGAATATTTTGAGAAATGAAAATGAGTTTTCTTTTCCTTATACTTGTGCTATAATGAATGTTATTCAAAATTCTTCTAGTGACCGAAGTCAAGATCAATCATCTCCAATCGATGCTGAACCACTATCTGAAGGTATCCCTCTAAAATCTATAGTCAAAGATATTATCGTCCATAATGTTTCAGGCATCACCTAGCTCTGATATCAAATTATAGACCTATGATATCTCTCGAACGCCAATTATCCTTGACATCACAAGCACTGATATCATGTTGCGGAAACTTCTGATCTTTAGCATAGACCTGAAGGAGTTTGTGACGTTCTTTATGGGCAGCAAATCATCGATCCTCACAATGGATCTGTAATGGGGCGCCTCCCTCCTTGGGCTTGAGAGAGATGCCCCCTTCTCTAGGACTTCTTTAAGAACCCTAGGGCAATAACTCTAGAGAGAAGAGAAGAAGAGAGTTGAGGAAGAAAAGGTCTGTATTGATTCTAACTTTAAAATTTCTAATATAACCTATGTATTTATACATAGCTAGTAGGCTAGACCAAAAAATTCTCCTGGCTAATTCAATACATGAAAGCACTCACCAAGCCCAAGTCTCACATGCTCTCATCCTCTGGATCTAGATCCAACCCATACATGAATTAGCCCCCTTAAGACCTCTCAAACCAGGCCTTAAGACCCCTAGGATCAACCCAGACCCTAGCTCAAAACAGACCTTCACGTAACTCTGCCCATGCATTGAGCCAGCTTAGTCGTAGCATTGAGCTGGCTAAGTTTCATTGGGTTGGCTCAGTCTGAAACTAAGCCGGCCTAGTCCTATGCCATGCCAGCAGTCCCGAATGCGTAGCTCTCTATTTTGCCTATGCACTAAGACTTAGCTAATCTAGTTTTGGATCGAGCCGGCTAACCTATAGAAAATCTTCTTTCTATAGTCTTGATTTTTCAGCTTTGATTCCTTGCTTCACCTTATGTCCCAGATTTTCGAAGTACCAACCAAGCCCCTAGAATCCTCAGAGCCAATATCGTGACTCCTCTCGTGGCCTTCCAAGATTTAAGAGCACCGTAAATCCTCACAATCTCCACCTTGGTGCTCTCAAGCCTTGGTAAACCTCTTGGCAATGCCTTCCTATACGATCCTGCTATCCCTACACACTCGATAGCCCTTTGTGCAATCATCACCTCTGTCAATCCTCTGTAGCTGTTGTGCATCCTTGAGGCCTTTAGGATGACCGCCTCCACCACTGAAGACCTATGCTTGCACCTCTGCACCATTCTAGAATTGTAGGATCCCTTCTGCTTAGCGGTTGCATCACTTTCTCTGGACTTTCCTAGAGAACCTACATTATTTCTACACCAGCACATGCTATATCAACTGACATGATCTCCTCAGAGCTACACCTATCCACCTGCACGCACCGCTCCACCTGAAATTGTGCATCACCGATGCTCTGAACTCATGCCAAATTTTCTCTCTAATTATGAAGCCACCTCTCTAGAGCTCCATCTATATCCGAAGTCCACCTGATGTCGCAGAAGTCGACTCCATCATCGAGTCCCTCAAGGCTAATAGCCTAATTCGCAAGTGCACGAAATCGCTCAAGTAATACAATGATGAATAAGAGATCGTTTCCACAAGGACTGAGTTTAATTATAAAAAATGAACGCTGATTCCACTAATATCTGAATGATCAAAACTAAATGACAATGAAAACTAAAGCTAAAATTAACTCTAAAGAACTCAATGAAAGCTGAATCAAAATTCGATTGATAAAACACTAAGATATATCTAATTTCACTTGGACCAATTATCAATTTCAGATATTCTGATTAATAATCCAAATTTAATTATTAATGCAAGGATCAATAACCCTAAATTATTTAATAATCTCTCCCAAGACTTATTAAAAATATTAATTAAAATATATAATCTATTTTTAATAGTAAATAGATTTCAATTAGTTTATTAAGTATGGTGATTATTTTCAAGATTCCATAGGTCAAATCTTCTGCTTTCGCTCCAATTATTATTCCTATGATGCTTATTATTAACTCTAATTTATAATCTTCCTTCCCAATATCAATTATAAATTAAAATCAATCAAGTACCAAAGATAATAATACTTAAAAGCATTAAGTATAAATAACAAGTAATTGCATTAACAAACAAAATTAATACAAGATCTGGAATTGAAATCAAATCTAAGTTACATCAAGTATCCTAGCTAGAAATTTAGCTTTTCGTCATATGAAAATCAAACTCAAGTTTACTTGAATAATAATCCAAAATCATCCTAACAATGAGTTCTAAAAAATAAATTCAAAGTAGACAAGGAAAAAGAATTAAAAACTCTGAAGGAACTCTAGAGCCGAATGAATCATCTCTTTAAATCTTTCAGATGCTCCAAATTCTTCTTGCTTGATTTCCAGCTTTCAAAGATGATTCTTTTTTTCTTTTTTTTTCACTCTCTTTTTTTTAATATATTTTAGGATTCTTAAATAGGGATAGGGCTAGGGTTAAGGTGGTATTTTCTTCATGATTTTATTCTATGTATAATTCTTTTTATTTGGTATAGAATCTCTCCTCCTTTAGATAAGCTTCAAGCAACCACCAGCCATCTACTCCTTATGTTGTCCAAATTTTTTTGATTTTATTCTAATTTCCATGGTAAAAGAAGGAAAGAAGGCATGGTTAATTAGAGAAGAAGGATTCATTCCTTCTTCAGCCTTCCTAGGTCTACAAAATCTCCAAAATAAAGTAAGGTTTCAGCTGTCCAAATCAGGTTTTTTAAGAATTGGTCCCAATTCTTTCCAAGTTTGCTCCTCATGCAAAATTAGTTTGGATTTTGATTTTTTTTTTTTCATTTAATTCTTTACAAGATATCTCCTTTCCATCCAAAATTTGTTGCCATATCGGGTCTCCGTGCCAAGAAAAACTAGGAAGAATCGGGTGTATCGGGTATTTCTCATTATGTCTAACATTGTTATCAACTTCAACCTACTATAGCAATCTCATCTAGAATCTAAATTTGATTTTGTTAATTATGTTCCTTTCTTGCTTCTCTTAGAATTATGTAGGATTTGGTCTTGCTCAATTTGGAGTCCTGTAGCTTGCCTTTTAGAAATCCTCATTCTAAAGTATCTAATATTTAGATTGGTTGACTAGATGAGGAGATTAACTGCTTGATTTGTTTCCTGCATCTTTAATTTCTTTACTTGGCTGATGATGCCAAAAAGGATGACATGTGGGGTCCATTGATATCTTGATTTGGTTATTCTGCTTCGAGATGAATTCTGATTTTGATGCACGACCCTGATGACTCCGGATGATAGATCCTGCTGAATTAGACTCAACCAATTTCACTTAAGTTTGACCTTTAAAATATGGTTAAGACCAGTTAGGTGTGACCTAGCTCAATTACCTACAATTGACATAAAACATATCTGGTTCTTACATTTATTTAGTTAATTATTATATCAATTTTATCAAAATTATTAAAATTAATAATAATAATTACTATAAAAATGCAACACATCAAACACCCCCAAACCTAAGTTTTTGCTTGTCCCCGAGCAAAAGAAAAGTCCAAATAAAAAATGGAGAATCTAAAACAAAAATCATTACTAAAAACTTTATTTAAGATTAATACACTTAAGATCCATCTGGACATAAAGGAGTAATCTCTACCCAAATGCCATAGTTTAACTACCTCAACCTAAAACCGAAAGGCAAACTCATAAGCTAACTATTCCAAACTCATTCATACTCAAACAAAATCATGCACAATCAATAGCTATCCTACTTTTTTTAGATTTTAATAAAGTAATTCGATTCAAACATCCATCCATGCATGCAAAACCCTATCAGCCCGTCTCCACTAGTGCAAACAACATCCTCAAGAGATCAATAGGACTTTTATGGGTTTAAAAAAAAATTGAAAGCAAGCAACCTGAATGATGGTTATGGTCACATAAGTGAAAATAAATTAACCATAATAAATCAGAGCATACTCAATTATTTATATTTTATATCCCTTCCTTTATTTATTTTATTTTATACTTTCAGAACAGTCTATACATTTTGGCACTCTTCCTTAAGTCATTATTTGCCTTTTTATGCGAATACCGACATTGGTCATGAAGGCACCCGGTTACTCAGTAAGTTATATACTTAAAGTGCTTTGTATACTCATAATTCAAGTCACTGTTTGACGTAAAAGCAAACATGGGGCTCATAAATGCTTCTAGTTACTAGGCAACTCGAAACAGCAGAGTGGATTGTGCTTTTTTTTTTTCTTTTTTTTTTTTAAATGGAAGGAATACTAAAAATTTAGTATGCTCTAACTATTGTAATCAATTATTCTCAAATAATATGAATAGTAGATATGAGATAGGATGGAAAGAAAATACAAGGGATTAAAAAGGGTATAGCAAAGGAATGCCTATATCATTTCTCTCAAATACATTGCCTACATTTCATTTCAACAAGCATAATAAAGCTCACAAGCAGGATTGACGAAGCAAAGTAACTATCTCCTATACGAGATTTTATCTAAGTATTTACAAGTTTAAAATAATCAATCACTGAATTTGACTTCCAAATTCAAAGCTTAGATAGCCAAATAATAACACAAAGGCAAAATCATCTCTCTCTATATCCTTAGAAGTCATCAGTGAATCAATATTTTACTCTTTTTTTTATTTAGTAATAAAATACTAACACAAGAAATACAAATGCACCCCCAAACCTGAATTGGACATTATCCTCAATGACAAGATCACCACTACATATTATAACAAGACATTCTTAAAGGTTAGGGGTACTCCCCTTTGTAGCATGCCTATGTACGAGTTTGCAACTTATGCTCAATCATTTTTTCTCTCTTGTCTTCTTCAATGTGTCTACAAAAAGTGAACAACATCCATTCAAACTTTGAAAATATAGTAAAGATCAAAATTGACTCAATTCATAAAAATAAAAAAATAAAAAAATTTTTGCTTGGGTTGCCTTCCAAGAAGTGCTAGTTTATAGTTGTTAGCTTGACTATCCCAATGCATTATGTCAGCAATATGGAAGTTTTTGGTTGCTCAAATGCTCCATCAATGTATTCCTTCAACCTTTGCCCATTGACCTTGAAGGTCCTATCACTACTCTCCAGCTCAACAGCTCCATGTGGAAAAATTGGTACAATCTTAAATGGACCTGACCACCTAGATCGGAGCTTGCCTGAAAATAGCTTTAGGAAGGAGTTATACAGCAACCCCTTTTGTCCTACTTGGAATTCACGCCTCATAATATGTTTGTCATGCCATTTTTTCGTTCTCTCCTTGTAAATTCTTGCATTTTCATATGCATGGAGGTGGAACTCATCAAGTTCATTAAGTTGTAATAACCTTTTCGCCCCAGTAGCTTCCATATTAAAATTTAGCAACCTAGTTGCCCAATAAGCTTGATGCTCCAGCTCCATAGGTAAGTGGCATGCTTTTTCATAAATTAGGTGATACGGGAACATCCCAATTGGTATTTTGAATGCTATTCTGTATGCCCATAATGCATCATCTAATTTTAGGGATTAGTCCTTTCTCGATGAGTTGACAGTAGTCTCCAATATCCTTTTAATTTTATGGTTAGAGATCTCTACTTGTCCACTTATTTGAGGATGATATGGTGTATCTACATGATGAGTAACACCATATTTTGTAAGTAGAGAATCCAAATAACGATTACAGAAATGCTTACCTCCATCCGTGATGATAGTGCTTGAAATACCAAAGTGTGTGAATATGTATTTCTTTAAGAACTTGAGCACACTCTTGACATCATTAGAGAAAAGTGCTACTGCCTCGACCCATTTGGATACATAGTCCACCGCCACCAAGATGTATTGATTTGAATGAGAAGGTGGAAAAGGCCCCATAAAATCTAATCCCCATACATCAAATAACTCTACCTCAAGGATATTAGTTAGTGGCATTTTCTATCTAAAAGAAATATTTTTAGTTTTTTGACATCGATCACAAGAAGAAACAAAAGCAATAGCATCTTTAAACAGGTTAGGCTAATAAAAATCACATTATAATATCTTAGCAGCTATTTTGCTGGATCCAAAATGGCCCCCACACTCTAATGAATGATAGTATTTTAAAATATTTTTAATTTCATCATCAGGCACACATTTTCTAATAAGCTGATCTGGACAATACTTATATAAATATGGATCCTCCTAAAAATAATATTTTGCATCATATAAATTTTTTTTATTGGTAATTAAATTCAGGAGGAATAATATTACATGCCTTAAAATTAACAATATCAGCATACCAGGATGTGCTAGATGTGAGTAATGCAAATAACTGCTCATCAGAAAATGACTCGTTAATGGGTACTTCAGTGTCTTCAATTTTTTTACCTAATTCTAATCGGGACAAGTGATCTGCTATAAGATTTTCTACTCTTTTCTTGTCCTTAATCTCCAAGTCAAATTCCTGCAACAAGAGCATCCAATGAATTAGTCTTGGTTTTGCATCTTTTTTTCAAGTAAATATTTAATTGCTAAGTGGTCAATATAAACTATTATTTTTTGCTCCTATAAGATATGGTCTAAATTTATCAAAAGCAAAAATAATAGCAAGCAACTCCTTCTCTTTGGTGGCATAGTTCAATTGTGCATTATTTAGTGTCCGACTCGCATAGTACACCATATAAAGTCTGTTCCCCTTTCTTTGTCCCAAGATTGTACCTATAGCATAGTCGCTTGCATCACACATAAGTTCAAATGGTAAATTCCAATTAGGTGCAGTGATGATGGGAGCTGAGATTAATTCTTTTTTTAACCTATTAAAAGCAACCAAACACTCATCAGTAAATTTAAAAGACACATCCTTGATTAATAAATTACAAAGAGGTTTGGTAATTTTGGAGAAGTCTTTTATAAATCTTCTATAGAAGCTAGCATGTCCTAAGAAACTCCTCACTCCTTTAATAGTTATTGGTGGTGGTAAGTTTTCAAAGACCTCTACCTTTGCTTTGTCCACTTCTATGCCTCTAGATGAAATCTTGTATCCTAACACTACTCCTTCCTGCATCATAAAATGACACTTCTCCCAATTCAATACAAGATTAGTTTCTTCACAATGCTATAGAACTTGGGAGAGGTTAGTCAAACACATATCAAAAGAAGGACCAAAAATTGAAAAATCATCCATAAAAATTTTAATAAATTTTTCAACCATGTCAAAGAATATAGACATCATACACCTTTGAAAAGTTGTGGGTGCATTACATAACCCAAATGGCATTCTCCTATATGCAAATGTTCCATATGAGCAAGTAAATGTAGTTTTTTTTTGGTCCTCAAATGCAATAGAAATTTAAAAATATCCTGAATAACCATCTAGAAAATAGTAGAAGGGATATCCAGACAATCTCTCAAGCATCTGGTCAATAAAAGATAAGAAAAAATGGTCCTTGCGTGTGGCTTTGTTTAACTTTCTATAATCAATATACACACACCAACCAGTGACTGTCCTAGTGGGTATCAGCTCATTTCTATCATTTATAATAATAGTCATCCTCCTTTCTTAAGAACTACTTGAATAGGGCTTACCCAACTACTATCAGAAATAGGATAGATAATTTCTGCATCAAGTAATTTCATTACTTTAGCTCTAACTACTTCCTTCATATTAGGATTTAACCTACGTTGATGCTCAATTGAAGGTTTATAGCTATCTTCTATTAAAATTTTATGCATGCATATACTGGGACTAATCCCCTTAATATCATCAATAGACCAGCCTAGTGCTTTTTTATGCTTTCTCAACACATCCAATAATTTTTTTCTTGTTCAGCAGACAAATAAGCAAATATAATGATAGGAAAAATGGATGAGTCTCCCAAGAATGCATATCTTAAGTGAGAAGGGAGCTGCTTAAGCTCAAGCTTGGAGATTGGGTTAGCTTCTACTAAATCCTATATTTTCTCAACATCATTTAATACATCAACATGTTCAATTAACTATTCAAATTTATTTTTAATAATTTTCTCTTCAACACAATCAATCAAGTCATATTTAGAATTGTCAATTATTTTACTAATAAATTCATTAATCACATCTAATCTAAAACACTCATCATTCTCAAGAGGATATTTAGAAGAATTGAGCATGTTAAAAATTACCTCTTCTTATCCCACTCTTAAAGTAAGCTTACCCTCATGGACATCTATAAGTGCCTTGCCAGTTGCAAGGAATGGACACCTCAATATCAAAGGAACCTCTCTATCTTTCTCCATATCTAAGATAATGAAATCCACTAAAAAGATAAATTTATCCACCTTGACTAACACATCCTCCACTATGCCTCTAGGATATGTCATCGATCGATCAGCTAGTTGTAATGAAATACTGATCGATTTCCTATCCCCTAGTCCAAGCTTCCTGAAAATAAATAACGGCATCAAGTTAATGTTAGCACCTAAATCGCATAATGCTTTAGTGAATTCGATATTGCCAATATTGCATGGAATTGTAAAACTTCCTGGATCCTTTAGTTTTGATGGCAACTTATTTTGAATGATTGCACTGCATTCTTCGATGAGCATGACTATCTCGTGGTCCTTTAGCCTTCTCTTTTTGGAAAGGATATCCTTTAAGAATTTAACATAGTTAGGCATTTGGGCTAATGCCTCAGCAAATGTAATATTTATGTGTAGTTTCTTGAAAACCTTCAAAAATTTTAGGAAGTTCTTATCATCCTTACTTTGCTTGAGCCTTTGAGGAAAAGAAACTGGTGGGATGTAGGTCTTTACTGGCTCTTTCTTTTTCTCTTTTAGCTTCTCTTCGATCATAGTCTCTTCTTGAGTTTGTTCCTTTACTTACTCCTTAACAGGCTCTTTCCTTAGTTGTTCGCTAAGTTGTTTGCCACTCCTTAAGATAATTACCTTCACATGCTCTTTCGGGTTCATTTCAATATTGCTAGGCAGTGATCCTTGAGTTCTGTTAGCTACCATATTGGCCAATTATCTCATTTGTACTTTCAAGTTCTTAATGGCAGCTTGCTGATTTTGGAAGTTTGCCTTAGTTTCACCCATGAAATTAGTAGTGGCCTTGGTAAGAGTTGCAACCAATTCTTCTAGGTTAGACTTCTTTTCTTGCTATGGAAAATCAGGTGGTCCTCTACTTTGATAATTCTGTTGTTGCTGCTGATTTCCTCAGAAAAAGTTTGGATGGTTCTTCTAGGCAGGTGTGTAGGTGTTTGAGTATGGATTGTTCTGTTGCCTTCCTTGGTTTGCTGCATATTGCACTTGTTCTTGTACTGGAGGCATGAATGAGCTGTCAATCGGGCAATCTCAAGTAGCATGTTGTCCAGTACATATCTCACAGGTCTGCACATGAGTATTAACAGCATTAATACATAAATGATCTAATTTTTTGAAAATAGTGTCTACCTTTGCATTGAGTGCAGTAATAGCGTCTATCTCATGAACCCTAGCAGGCCTCCTAGCTATGTTCCTCTCATTGGGCTTTTGGTAATTGTTGTTGGCCATTTTCTCCAAAAGATCATAGGCCTCATCAAGCAACTTCCTCATCAATGAACCTCCAGCAGCAGCATCAATATTAATTCTAGTATGGTTATTCAATCCATTGTAGAAGGTTCGCACAACCAACCATTTAGGTAGCTCATGGTGCGGACACCTCCTAAGCAGATCCTTAAACCTTTCCCAAGCTTCATATAAGGTCTCCATATCGAATTGCACGAAGGTTTGGATGTCGGTCCTCAATTTGGCAGTCTTAGTAGGTGGAAAGAATTTTGCCAAAAAATTTTGTGCTAAGTCATTCCATATGGTGATTGAGCCAGCAGGAAGAGACTGTAACCATGCTCTAGCCTTATCTCTAAGTGAAAAGGAGAATAATCTTAGTCGAATTGCATCATCTGACACTCCATTCTGCTTAAGGGTATCACATATTTCCAAGAAGTTTGCAATGTGTGCATTAGGATCATCATTAGGCAATCCTCCAAACTGAACTACTGTTTGGATCATTTGGATGAAAGTAGGCTTGATCTCAAAGTTGTTTGCCTGCACAGGTGGCCTTGTGATGCTAGATGAAGCTCCATTCACGATAGACATGGCATAATCTTGCAATGCCCTAGGGTTTGCCTCTCTAACAACCTCATTATTCCCTACTACAACAACTTCTCTCCTTGTATCTTCAACCATTTCTACTTTTGCCTCAAATTCCTTCTCTTCTCTGATGGCTTTTCTATTTTGTCTATAGGTGCGATCAATTTCTTGACTTGAAATAGGGTTTGATTCAATTCTCACAAGTCGACCCAATTCTCTTTTCCAAGTTACAATTTTGAAAGATTATTATTATTATTATTTATTTATTTTAAAGAGAAGAGGAAGGAGAGATAGAAAAGAAAAGAGTTCTAAAGATGAGTCCTAAAGAGTCCTAAATTTAGAGATGAAAGAGAAGAGTATTTTAATTAGATTTAAATTTTAATGGCAAACAAGTTAGCATAAAATGGACTATCTATCCTAGGATTAACCTAGATCTAGATAGCTCCTAACTGTTTCAAGATCGCCTTCAAGCACTCCAAGCCCAAAACTAACTAACTCTCTCGACCAAGTAAGTGTAGATATGGAAGGTCCCCTGCTTGTTGTTTTTCTTAGACACCAACTGAGTTGATCGGATTAGACAACGAAATAAATTAAAAACTATCTTCTTAAACCACTTGCCTTAGACACCGAGCAGCTAATCAATCCGAACCTGGTCCAACTCTAGGGCTTTCTTGTCCTATTGAGCTCGAATATCCTAGGACCAATGTCTAATTGATTTTAGATTAAGGTCTAGGTTATGCAGGATGAAAGATGTAATTTTTGGACTAAGAAAGGATAATCAAATTCCCACCTTATCTGATTAATGGGTTAAGTGCCTTTAAAGTTAATTATGGAGAAGTAATGCAAAGAAACAAGATGTCCAATCAAGTTATTTTTTTTAAATATTTTTGATTATGCTATATTAATTAAGTATTATGAAATATCAGTATTTTTTATTATTTTTTTAATTAATTTTTTATTTTTTATTTTTTTGGGGGTTTTGTAGAAAAGTATGTTTAAGTGATTAAGTCTAAAAAAAATCACTAAGCTATAAAAAGCAATAAATTATTTTAAACTATAAATAGCAGTAAATATCTAAGAATAATAAGTAGTAAGTTAATTATGTAAAATAAAATAATTATTAAACCATGCAATTAAGATAATCTAGCTAGAAAGCATAGAGATCTACCATATATAAAAAAATTAAAGCAAAAAATAAAAATTGAAAAGCAGTAAAGTATATAATTTTTTTTAAATATCTAAAAAATAATAAAAAAAATGTTAGATTACTAGTAAAATCAACTATTCTTGATATTAAAGCATCTATCCCTAGCAATGATGCCAAAAACTTAATAGCCTAATTCACAAGTTAATAAAATTGCTCAAGTAATATAATGATGAATAAGAGATCGTTCCCATGAGGACTGAGTTTAATTATCAAAAATGAATGCTGATTCCACTAATATCTGAACGATCAAAATTGAATGATAATGGAAACTAAAGCTAAAATTAACTCTAAAGAACTCAATGAAAGCTAAATCAAAATTTGATTAATAAAGCACTAGAATATATCTGATTTCACTTGGACCAATTATCAATTCTAGATATTCTGATTAATAATCTAAATTTAATTATTAATGCAAGAATCAATAACCCTAAATTATTTAATAATCTCTCTCAAGACTTATTAAAAATATTAATTAAAATCTATAATCTATTTTTTAATAGTAAAATAGATTTTAATTAGTTTATTAAGTATAGTAATTATTTTCAAGATCCCACAGGTCAAATCTTCTGCTTCTGCTCTAATTATTATTCCTATGATGCTTATTATTAACTCCAATTTATAATCTTCCTTTCTAGTATCAATTATAAATCAAAATCAATCAGGTAGTAAAGATAATAATACTTAAAAGCATTAAGTGCAAATAACAAATAATTACATTAACAAAAAAAAATAATACAAGATCTAGAATTGAAATCAAATCCAAGTTACATCAGGTACCCTAGCTAGAAATTTAGCTTTTCGTCATGTCAAAATCAAACTTAAGTTTACTTGAATAATAATCCAAAATCATCCTAACAATGAGTTCTAGAAAATAAATTCAAAGTAGACAAAAAAAGAATTAAAAACTCTGAAGGAACTGTAGAGCCGAATGAATCCTCTCTTCAAATCTTCCAGATGCTCCAAACTCTCCTTGCTTGATTTCCAGCTTTCAAAGATAATTCCTTTTTTCTTTTCTTTTCTCTCTCTTTTTTTTTGAATATGTTTTAGAATTCTTAAATAGGGCTAGGGCTAGGGTTAAGGTGGTATTTTCTCCATGATTTTATTCTATGTATAATTTTTTTTATTTGGTATAGAATCTCTCTTCCTTTGGATAAGCTTCAAGCAACCACCAGCCATCTACTCCTTATGCTGCCCAAATTTTTTTGATTTTATTCTGATTTTCAAAGTTAAAGAAGGAAAGGAGGCATGGTTAATTAGAGAAGAAGGATTCCTTCCTTCTTCAGCCTTCTTGGGTCCACAAAATCTTCAAAATAAAGTAAGAATTCAATTGCCCAAATCAGGTTTTCTAAGAATTGATCCCAATTCTTTCCAAGTTTGCTCCTCATGCAAAATTAGTTTGGATTCTAATTTTTTTTTTTCATTTAATTCTTTACAAAATAGCTCCTTGCCATCCAAAATTTGTTTCCATATCGGATATGTATGCCAAGAAAAACTAGGAAGAATCAGGTGTATCGGGTATTTCTCATTATGTCTAATATTGTTACCAACTTCAACCTATTGTAGCAACCTCATCTAGAATCCAAATTTGATTTTGTCAATTTTGTTCCTTTCTTGCTTCTCTTAGAATTATGTAGGATTTGGTCTTGCTCAATTTGGAATCTTGTAGCTTGCCTTTTAGGAATCCTCATGCCAAAGTATCTAAAATTTAGATTGGTTGACTAGATGAGAGAGATTAACTGCTTGATTTGTTTGCTGCACCTTTGATTTCTTTACTTGGCTGATGATGCCAAAAAGGATGACGTATGGGATCCATTGATATCTTGATTTGGTTATTCTGCTTCGAGATGAACTCTGATTTTGATGCACGACCCTGATGACTCTGGATGATAGATCCTACTGAATTGGACTCAACCAATTTTACTTAATTTTGACCTTTAAAACATGGTTAAGACCAATTAGGTGTGACCTAACTCAATTACCTACAATTGACATAAAACATATCAAGTTCTTACATTTATTTAGTTAATTATTATACCAATTTCATCAAAATCATTAAAACTAATAATAATAATTACTATAAAAATGCAATACATCAGAGGCCAACCACTCAATGCTGCACTACTGAGCCTGCCGCTGCACCTCGAACATCGTTATTGCTCCTTCAAACCCTCCACACTCCACGGCCCTCTTCGAAGCCATCTCGGATACCTTCGCAATCTGAGGGCACCTCCAAAATCCAAGAGCTCATCCAACTCTTCTGAATTCAGTGATTGAATCCTAGGAAATTCCACCCTGGTCCTTCTCTTCTGCCCCTACACCAACCATCGCTTTAGTTGTGCTTAGAGAACCATCCTCTACCTGAACCATGACTCTCCCTAGTGCCCTTATAGAAGAAACTTGATCCATGATAGTCCCATCTTCCTGAGACCTCTTGGCGCTCCCTGAGACCTGCTCTCGATCTTCTTGAGAAGCCCCCGACTGAAGGGAAAATCCTAATTTCTCAAGTCAGGTTCGTTCAGATTTGATCGGATCAAAAGAGATATTTCAAAAAATTTTCTCATATATCCAAAATAGATCTGAGATATTTCAGATTTGATTTTATAGATCTAATAAAATAAAATTAATATCCAAAAGGTATAAATTAAATTAGATTTAATTTATTTTTATTTTATTTTATTAGATCTATAAAATCAGATCTGAACATCTCAGATCTATTTTGGATACATGAGAAAAATTTTTGGATATCTAAAATTTTGGGATATCCAGGTCAATATCTGATATCACCTTATTATAGATTTTGGGATCATTACCGTGAACCTCATTACCTATGAGGAACATTTTTTCTACTTCCTCTGAAATGGTACCTAAGTACCTCTCAGAAGGATGGAAAATCCTTTTTGATCTACAAGGTGAGGAGGTAGTGATTGTATTGGCTCTACCTGATTTGGTTCTATTTGGTCCTTAGCTCGTTGCTGTTGTGAGACTTTCTCATCGAGCTTGATCTGCTTTCCAATGCCATGATCTTGAATAAACTATTTTTTAAGAAAGATGGCATGTCAACTCACAATCATATTATGATCTTCTGAAATATAGAAATAATATTCTAATGATTCTTTAGGATATCCTATAAATCAAGCTCTAAAGGATCTGAAGTCTAACTTCTCCGCTTGTTGTCTCTTGACATGAGTCGGATAATCTCAAATTCTGAGATGACTCAGACTTAGTTTTTTATCATGCCATGTCTCATACGGTGTGGTAGGAATGGTTTTAGAAGAAATCCTATTTAGTAAATATATTACAGTTAACAAAGAGTGTCCCCAAAGATAATCAGGAAGGTTTGTAAAGCTCATCATGGATTGAACTATATCTAATAGAGTCCGGTTCCTTCGTTCTAAAACCCCATTGAGTTGAGATGTTTCAGGTGGAGTCTATTGAGAGACTATGCTATTTTTCTTGAGATAGTCTAGTAATTTTCGACTAAGGTATTCACCTCCTCGATCTGATCGAAGAACCTTAATAAGTTTTTCAGTTTATTTTTCTACTTCATGTCTGAATTTCTTGAACTTTCCAAAAGCTTCAAACTTGTGTCTCATAAGATACACATACCCATACCTAGATAGATCATCGGTAAAGGTAATGAAGTAGACAAAATTGCCTCTAGCCGGCACATCAAATGGGCCGCATACATCAGTATGTACTAGGGCAAGAAGATTCATGGCCCTTTCCCCATGTCCTATAAAAGGGAGCTTAGTTATTTTGCCATGAAGACAAGATTCATAAATTAGATATGACTCGAAAGTCAATAGACTCAATAGCCCAATTTTCTCCAATTTGTTAACCCTATCTTTTGCTATATGACCTAGTCTTAGGTGCCATAGATACCTATCATTTAGATTATCCCTAGATCATTTCATAGCATTCACATTTTGCTCGATATTAAAAATAGATACATCAATATGTAACTAATAAAGATCGTTAATAAGAAAACCACTTACAATTTTATTTTTTTCATAAAGAATGTTACAATGGTCCTTAAGAAAACTAATTACATAGTCTTCTAGTACTAGGCATGAAATAAAAATCAAATTTCTACTTGCTGCAGGCACATAATAATAATTTTTTAAAATTAAGTCTAAACCAGATGGTAGTCGAAGAGGATATGTTTCCACCGCCATGGTAGCAACTCTTGCTCCATTTTCGATGCATAGGATCATCTTACCATCCCTCAGCCTCCTGCTATCCTCAAGACCCTGCATGGAAGTGCATAAATGAGCATTAGAACCAGAGTCAAGCATCCAACTGGATGCAGAAGAAATCGTAAGGTTAGACTCAATAACGAGCATACCTCTAGAAGGACCTGCCTCCTTCTTATTCTTCAGGGTGGTTAGGTAAGTAGGATAGTTTCACTTTCAGTGACCATCATTGTTGCAATAAAAATACTTTTCTTTATCAGCAGTCTTCTTCTTCAGCTCTGCCTTTTTCTTCTTTCCTCCTTCCATCTTCTGCTTTTTCATAAACTTTTTTTTCTTTCCAAAAGACTTTCTCTTGAAAGAAGTCTGTTCTATAGCAAGCACTGAGCCTTTAGAACCTTTCATGGAAAGCTCAACAGTTGCCAGCATATTCATAAGTTCGGCCAGAAAATTTTAAAGTTTATGCATGTGGTAGTTCATGATAAAATGTCCATATGCATCAGTCAAAAATTATAAAATTATATCATTCTACAGATCCAGGTCCAACTTTACTTCGAGCTTCTCAAGCTCTTCTAAATTCTTGATCATCATCAGACAATGATCTTGAATTGACTGTCCATCACATATTTTAGCCTTGAATAATCGTTTGGTGACTTGATACTTGGCTGCGCGACTCTGTTCACCAAACATCTCTTGTAGGTGAGCCAACATTTGGCGGACAGTCCTGATATCTTCATATTTGTGCTAAAGTTCATCAAACATCAAGCCCAATATGTAGTATCTAGCCTTGTTATCTTCATCCATCTACTTTTCAAGAGATGCTCTCTGTTCAGCGGATGGATGAGCTGGTAAGGTGGGAGGATCCTGGTCCAACACATGAGTTAACTTCTCAGAACCCAAAATGATTTTGAAGTTTCAGAGCCAATCCTTGTAATTGGATCCGATCAGTTTATGGATGTCCAGGATTCGTGCTAGTGGGTTGGATGCAGACATTTTTCTATAGAGAGTCAAAATTTCTAATTAGATATTATAATTAAGACTTGACCAATTTATTTAGAAGTTTTATTTTTAAACAAATTAGCTTTCATTATTTTCTCGGATCCCTACACTCCCTCTGTAGATATGTAAAAATTTTCATGATTAATGATTTCTAGTGGGTGGTGCAGTCCCACCAACTAACTCACATCTCACCTAATAGTTATTGGTGATGGGTTAGCTAATGAGTGAACAACTCTTGTTCAATGATTCTCTAATCATGGTGCACCCAAACTTGATCTCTAATTCATGAATCTCACCATGCTCGAAGTATTGATCCACTCCTTAGTTAAGTCAGACCCACCATTTGCACAGATTGGATTTCTAATTGAGTCTCTCACCATATCTAAAATATTGAGCCCAATCCATCCTCCAACCCGTAGCATCCAATGTTTAATAGACATGGATATCTTTTCGGTGCAAAGAAACCACTATAACCAATCAAAAATAATCAACCCTAAAAAGGGCCCACACATCTACAATAGTGGAAGATCTTAGACTTAATCTTTTCTTAGGAAGATTTGATTTAGATCTCATTAAACTAGACTTGACATAGTCATAACCATTATGACTAACCTAGTGGCATGGGTTAGCTCGGATTATTGACCACCTTAGATCAAACCCCTAAGCCAACAAATATGGCCAAGTAAGTGAGACCGGTGGAAGGGATATGCCATTAACTCGATAAGAATGCATTTGAGTCGAGTAGCTTCCAATTAAAAATCAGTCAGTCATATCTGCCAAACTTATCTTAGATACCAAATTATTGAGTCAGAACTAATCAGATTAGCCTACAATCCAAACCCTAACCACTGAGCCTAATTAAGTCTTAGCTTGATCGATCACTCATGTGACTTGATCTTGACCTAGACTTAATCCTATTAGGCTGGTCAATTTAAGCACTGTTGATCCTATCTAATCAACTCTTGATTCGATTTGATCAACCGCTTAGACCTAATTGAGCTACCTAAGCCCGAACCCAATATTATGAATATGTCTTAGATCTGAAATTCTTAATTTTAGATCTAATTAATATTTTATAATCTTAATTCTTAATTAAGTTTAGAGTTTATAAATAAAACATGTAACTAAAATCCTAGGGTTTCAGGATCTAGAGTTTTGCAGAAAGTAAGTTCTTGATTTTTGATTAAGGATGAATGCACAGCACCCCTACACATCATAAGAACACCCCATTGAATGGAAGAAGAGGATATTTAAACCCTACTTTGTTCTTATGACTGGACGGTTAAGGGGAATGCTTTAATCAGAAATATACAAAACTACAAAACTAGTTAGATCTACATCATATATCTCATAGATAAAAATTGATCTAACTTTATACATGTTTTGCATACATCTCATGTATCTTTTCATGCATATTTTTAGATCTTAATTATCTGATAATACATCTAAAAAATTAAATTTAAATTGATCACATCAAAATAAATTCTAATCTAGATAATTATGTAGAACTATTCTACAACTAGTCTAAACATGCATTCATCATATCTCATATGATCCAAAAATTAAATAATTTTATTTACTATTTTTTAGATCTTATTATAATATTTATAATATAAAAAAATAGTAAATAAATAGATCTAAAATTCTAACTTAATTAAATTAAATTATGAACATGCAAGACTATGTATAGAACTATTCTATTTTACAACTAGTCATGCATCTTGTAAAACTTAGATCTAAATTATTTAATTTTAATTTTTTAATTTTAGATCTAATAATATCTCATGTGACATCTAAAATATCCTAATTATTAGATCAAAAATAATTAAAATTAGATTTAAATAATTTTTAGAACCTGGCTCTGATACCAGTTGAAGAAAAAATTTTGATTTTTTGGACCAGATTCGTTTAGATTTGATCGGATCAAGAGAGATATTTCAAAAACTTTTCTCATGTATCCAAAATAGATCTGAAATATTTTAGATCTAATTTTATAGATCTAATAAAATAAAATAAAAATAAATTAAATCTAATTTAATTTATACCTTTTGTTGGATAATCAGATTATCCTATGATGATCCTGCTGATTGCCTGAGGTTTTGGATCTAGCCACGCAAACATCTGACCTCTATTGATATCCACTCGGGTTGGATCTAGATATCTTCTCCTTCTTTTTGACTTCTCTAAATATCAAATTTGGATCTGATTTGGAGGATCTTCAAAACTCCTTCTAAAGATCAGCAATTGTCTCTGCAGCAGTGCTACTTTCTTCCTTTCTCGTCAGCTTTCTCTTGCCTGGATTGCACCAAATTGGCATCCAACTTTTCTTGGGTGTGGAGAGGAGAGAGAGAATTAGAAGATGGCATGGAGGAGGGAGAGGGGCAGTCTTAGGGCATGGGCTAAGAAAGAACTCTATTAAAGTTGGGCGCAGACAGGGTTTATATAGACCCTACTGCATCTTACAGTGCCCATCATCTCGACCAATCACGTTGCTTCATGCAATAAGATCTAAATTTGATTGATGAGATGACATCACCTGATCCAATCAGATGAGGGCCCCTTCAATTCATCCTTAGGTGGTGCCAAGACTGGTTAAAGCTGAGTCTTAAGTGCCTTCCTAAGTTGATTCAATGAAGCAACTTGGAGTCCCATCCGTATGGGACTTCGGTCATCCCTATCCATGGACGCTTGCCTTCCTAGGTGTGCACCCCCTCCTTTCCAATTTCTAGCAAGGGGACATGCCCCTATCTGCTCTCCTATGGGTGCATGACACATGGACAGATGTCCAAGGGTCAAAGGTCAATATTTGACTAAAGTCAAAAGACAAGAATTAGCAGGTAACGAAAAATGGTAGGTGTTATCTCAAATTTATCTCATAAATTAAGACAACCCTTTTCTGACTTGGACAAGCTCTAGTTAGACCAAGTAAAGGTACCTGAGTGAGCATAAATATATTTGACTCAGATGAGACAACTTTTAATGATAGTAGAAGGAGAACGTTAGGCTCAATCATATGCTAGCACGATTTTCTTGAACCTAATTGAATCTTATTCAAATCAATTGAATTGGATTAGTCTAATTGATGATATCCAAATCCAAACCCTTGTTTGTGTGACCCAGTTAGGTTCAGTTCTATATGGTAATGGGATATATCGTGATCTCTATCATCGACATCATCGAAACTCTTTTCGATGGATCAGAACTCTTCTGATTTAGACAACTAGAATGATTGATCATCTAAATCATTCTAATTGCTCCCAAAATCCATCAGTGACACCTAGCAGTATATGGTGGCAACCCATCAAAATTAAAAATGAACCTCTTGGTGCAGCTTCTTGTGTGATTAAGTTTTTCTATCTTAAGCTTCGATCAGATTAGGGTTAAGGTGAACTCGTCAAATCCTAATTTCTGTCATATGATTTAATCATTTGATTCAAGTTTGATGTGAAAATCTTAACAGAAACTCTTTCTATTATTTCACTTTGCCATAGCTATGGGCTTATGGACTTGATTCTCATGATTATCATAGGGCTGCTCCTCATCCATCGAGGTAGATAGATTTTTTTTTGGTGTAATCTAATTCTTGCAATGAACATGTTATAGCCAACATACACCTCAGGGTTTTGAATGGCTAGAAGATCGAGTCATGGTGTAGTCAAACTATAACACCCTCAAGGTGAACTATCGATGCACCTCAGGTCAAAGAACCAGATACACCACTGTAGCTTCGAGTCAGTCATCGATGAGAAGGTAAACTTCCTTATAACTGCTCGAGATGGTCACACTCAGTGCCCTCATTCTCTAACGAGTATTTGTACTCTCGCTTCGATGTCTCTACACCATAGACTCAAGATTCATCTACTATAAAGAAGCGATTATATACCAACCTTTCGAATCAATCATCATCCTCATGATGATCCTACAATCGGAAGCATTTTATGAGTTAATAAATAAAAATTCTCATCTTAAATTTTCAACTCTTGAAAATAAGAATTATCATTACCATTAACTCAAGGGACGTATCACAGACACTAAATACATATTTATAATAGAAAATAATCTATTTTATTATTTATAGTCAAAATTATAATTTTATCCCTAGAAGTGTATTACAAGTGTCAGCCAATTCTGACTTCTAGGATACGCATATCTAACACTAACACCATTTGCTGAGATACACTCCTCGACTGCTGCACCGTCGAGCCTCTCTCAGGCCCTATGCCTCCATGGTAGCGCTCCTGCAGCACTTCAGTGCTCCCTAACTCATCTCTACACCACTCTACAGTCGTTCAGTCCTAATCCATTGGATCTTCATGGATCATCCATCTCCATCACTCCTAAGGCTTCGCAAATCCATGCTTTGATCGAATCGCTGAATACATCTCTGACTATTTTTCTGCCTTTCAAACACCGAAGGACGTATAGTCACTTCTTCAGCCTTGCTTCAACTATTATCCCTTGGAAAACCTCTCTTCAACAGCCTTACACTGCCTATCTTCCTGGAGAACCCTGATGCTCTCTACTGAGATACCTCCCTCGACTGCTACATCATCGAGTCTCTCTCAGTCCTGCATCTTTAGAAAAGTACTACTACAGCACTCTAGTGCTCCCTGTCTATCACATAACCATCATACATCTCGATCTTTCCACCAAGACCGATCAGCAAATCATGCACCAAATCCTTCCACCCCAAAAAAATTCCTTCCCGTTAATCCTCTCGACCTCCACCTTCGACTCACTGCTCCTGGTTGGCCAAATCATAGCAATAACAAGATAGATTTGAGACATACCATGGAATCCTTATGCAGATTTTTGATTTCATCTTGTACGACTTTTTCTTCCCTGCATGCACCATCAGGCTCTGAAACTTGGCTCTAATACCACATTATCATCCACAATGTTTCAGGCATCACCTAGCTTTGATACCAAATTATAGATCCATTATATCGCTCGAACGCCAATCATCCTTGACATCACAAGCATTGATATCATGTTACGGAAGCTCCTGATCTTTAGCACGGACCTAAAGAAACCTATGATGTTCTCTATGGACAACAAACCACCAATCCTCACAATAGATCTATGATGGGGCGCCTCCCTCCTTGGGCTTGAGGGAGACGCCTTCTTTTCTAGGGCTTTTTCAAGAACCCTAGGACGGCAACTCTAGAGAGAAGAGAAAAAGAGAATTAAGGAAGAAAAGGTCTGTATTGATTCCAACCTTAAAAATCCTAATACAACCTATGTATTTATACATGCCATTAGGCCCGATCAAAAAACTCCCCTAACTAACCCAATACATAAAAGCACTCACCGAGCCCAAGTCTCACATGCTCTCATCCTCTAGATCTAGACCCGACTCATATATGAATTAGCCCTCTTAAGATATCTCAAATCAGACCTTAAGACCCTTAGGATCAACCCAGACCCTAGCTCAAAATAGACCCTCGCGTAACTTTGCCTGTGCACTGAGTCAGCTCAGTCTTAGCACTGAGCTGGCTAAGTTCCACTGGATCGGCTCAGTCTGAAACTGAGCCGACCCAGTCCTATGCTGTTCCAGTAGTTTCGAACATGTAGCTCTTTATTTTGCTTGTGCACTAAGACTTAGCTGATCCAGTTTTGGACTGAGCTGGCTAACCTACAAAAAATCTTCTTTCTATGATCTTGATTCTCCAACTTTGGTTCCTTGCTTCACCTTGTATCCCAAGTTTTCAAAGCACCAACCAAGCCCCTGGAATCTTCGGAGCCAACACCGTGACTCCTCCCATGGCCTCCGAAGGCTTGGGAGCACCATAAATCCTCACAAAAAATTTAAAGAAAAAAATCTATCACCTAAAGAAGAAGTTGAAGAAGGTAGAAGATGAGCTTCAAAGATCTAGAAAAAATGCTTCGAAGGTGATAATTGGAATCACTCGCCTTCGCAAGTTGCATAAGAAAGATTTCGTGAGCTTCAATATTAAGAAAGATAACTTTGAGAAAGAGTTGGTCGAACTTAAGAAAAGTGTCAATGATAAGTCCTGAGTGTTAACTACGAAGGTCAGCTCTCTCGAAGTTGAGCTCAAGATGGCAAAAGAGAAAATTCATCTATTAGAGGAGAGTTCGCCATGGTCTTCCGATAAGGCTTGGTATGAGTGGGATTGATCGTAAAGATTTTCTGCCCTTTAGAAGCAATTGCATGACACCGAGCTCGCCTACGAGACCTATCAGTTGAGCTGGTGTGGAAGGATATCCTCACTAGAGAAGAAGCTCCACGCTACTAATAGCGAGGTGGCCCAACTTCAATAGCAGCATGTCGATAGTTATCAATCCGACACTAGTAGAAAGTTGGAGGAGATCGTCTCTCTGAAGAGAATCGTAAGCGAACTCTTAAAATCGATCCGAATGGAGAAGGCCGAAGTTCAGTAATTGAAACTTCAGTTGATTTGTGAACAGTAGGCTATCAAGGATGCTGAAGCTGAATCAGAAGTTCTAAAGAAGAGACTGTGGGCGTTAGTAAAAAATTACCGAAGGACTGATAGGATGTTCCATGATAACTTGATAAGGATAAAAGAGCTTGAGGAGGAGATTGTCAGCTTAAAAAAATTCTTGGTGATGGCTAGTAGTTCGAAGTCCGAGGAACCTGATCCTTTTTAAAACTTTGGTTCTTTTTTTTTGCAACCGGTCTTGCAGACCCTTATTTTGTAATCAACTTCATCTTTAATGAAGCTATGCTTTCTTCAATCATCCTTTTGTTCTGCTTGGGTTCAATGTTTGTTAACCTCTTCATTTTCTTTATTTTTCTCTTATCTCACATAATCAGAGGTCCTCTCATGTGTCAGGATGAGGTCCTCCTCCTATTTTTGACATGATTGACTTTTTTTTTGTCCTCCTATCAGGATGAGGTTTTTCTCCTATTTCTGATGGGGTTGGCCTTTCTTTGTTAGGACAAGATCCTCCTTCTGTCCTTAACAGAGGTATAGGAGTACAAAAAGATCATTGAAAGGGTTCTTCTCTCCTCCTATCTTAAATAACCAAAGATCTTCATCTATATCAGGACGAGATTTTCATCCTATTTTCAACATGGTTGGCCTTATTTATCTTCCTGTCAGGATGAGGTTCTCCTCCTGTTCTTAATGGGGTTGGCTTTCCTTCATTAAGGCAAGATCCTCCTCCTATCCCTAAGAAAGATATAGGGGCACAAAAAGACCATTGAAAGAGCCTCTTTCTTCCTTCTGTCTTAAATAACTAGAGATCTTCATCCATGTCAGGATGAGGTTTTTCTCTTATTTCTAACACGGTTGGCCTTCTATGTCCTCTTATTAGGATGAGGTTCGTCTCTGATTTCCAATGGGGTTGGTCTTTCTTTGTTAGGATGAGGTTCTCTTCCTATCCCTAATAAAGGTATAGGAGTACAAAAGAGTCGTTGAAAGGATCTCTCTCCTCCTCCAATCTTAAGTAATCAAAGGTTTTCATCCATATCAGGATGAGGTTCTCCTCCTATTCTCAACATGGTTGGCCTTCTTTGTCTTTCTATCAGGATGAGATTCTCCTTCTATTTTTGACAGGGTTGGTCTTTCTTTGTTAGGACGAGATCCTTCTCCTATTTCTAACAAAGGTATAGGGATACAAAAGGATGTTAAAATGTTATCTTTGCTCCTATCTTAAATAATCGAAAGTCTTTATCCATGTCAGGATGAGATTCTCCTCCTATTTCTAACATGATTGACCTTCTTTGTCCCTCTATCAGGATGACGTTCTCCTCTTGTTCCTAACAGGGTTGGTCTTCTTTCGTTAGGGTGAGGTTTTCATCCTATCCCTAACAAAGATATAGGGGCACAAAAAAGATCATTGAAAGAACCTCTCCCCTCCTCCTATCTTAAATAATCGAAGATCTTCTGCTTTATTTATTGGTGAAGTTCAGTAGGGTCATTTCCTATCATCATATGATTTTATGCCAAGAAATAAAAATATTAAAATAAAAAATTTTATTAGTATTGAATTATTGGTAGTACATTCATAGATTTTTCAAATTCCAAGATCGTGAGAGCATAAATCCTCTGAGCTTCTTTAAATAATATGTTCTTGGTCAGATGATTTTCACCACTTCGTAAGGACCTTCCTAGTTCGGGGTGAGGTTTTCTTGATTTTGAGATTATGAAATGTCTGCTTGTTGAAGTACAAAATTTTCTATTCTGAAGGTTTTGCTTCTGACCCTCGAGTTGTAGTGGCGGGCTATCCTTTGCTTGTAGTAGTAGCGGGCTATCCTTTGCTTGTAAGTTGCCATTCGGATTTATGCCTTTTTTCTCTTTTCCTCCAGTAGATCAAGGTTAGCTCTAAGATCCTACAAGTTGCTTTGTTCATTGAAGGCCTCTACTCGTGCTGAGAGGAGTTCGAGTTCGACTGGGATCACTGCCTCTATTTCGAAGGCCAACACAAAGGGTGTTTCTCTAGTGGATAACCTTTGAGTGGTTCGATAAGCCTAGAGCATGTGATAGAGTTCGTCCACCCAGGTCTCTTTTACTCTTTCAAGCTTGGCCTTTATTTCTTAAAGCAAAGTTCTATTAGTCACTTCTACCTCACCATCTGCTTATGGATGAACCACTGACGTAAAATGGTAAGATATATTCAAACCTTCGCAAAACTCATCAAACTTCGTACATGTGAACTGATACCCATTATCAGTGATTAGCATCCGAGGTAGACCAAACCTATAAATAATCGACTTTCAGATGAAGTCCTGCGCTTTGGCTTCAGTGATTTTTGCTAGAGGTTCGGTTTCAACTCACTTAGTGAAATAATCTACTGCCATAAGTAGGAACTTTCGTTGCCCAGATGCCATGGAGAAAGATCCGAGTATATCTATCCTCCACTATGCGAACGGCTAAGGGATGCTCAGTGGTGTAAGCTGTGAAGCCGACTGTCTCTGAATGTTTGCATTTTTTTGACACATATCGCACTTTCTCACATAATCTACTACATCTTGATGCATTGTCGGCCAATAGTATCTCTGATGGAGCAACTTGTATGACAAGGATCTTGCCTCTAGATGATTTCTGCAAATCCTTTCATGGACTTTCCTCAAGGCATAGCTGGCTTTTGAAGGTTGGAGACACTTGAGTAGTGGTAAGGAGTATGACCTTTTATACAACTTGCTTTCATATAAAATATAGCGGAAAGCTTGATTTCTCAACTTCTGAGCTTCTTTGTGATCTCTGGAAAGGATTCCTTTCTTAAGATATGCTATCAATGGATCAATCCATCTAGACTCATAACTAACTTGCATTATCGCCTAGGGCTCTTCTGAACTCGGGCATTGCAGGACCTCAAAAAGGACTTCTTTTGGTAGTTTGTTTGGGGCTAAGGTGGCCGGTTTAGAGAGAAGGTCGGCTCTGATGTTCTCCACTCTAGGGATCTGCTGAATGTCAAAATTGTCAAAGGCCGAACTCAGACTCTTCACTTTTTTCAAGTACCTTTTCATACTTTTCTCCCGGGCTTCAAAAGAGCTATTAACTTGTTCCACCACTAGCTAAGAGTTACTGTAGATCTTCAAATGTTGCACTCCTAGTTCTTTGGCTATCCTCAATCCTACAAGTAGGGCCTCATACTCTGCTCCATTATTAGTAATGGGGAAGTTAAAGCATAATGCATACTCCACTACAACTCCTTCTAGATTGATGAGAATCAAACCCGCACCTACCTCAGAGGTATTGGATGAACCATCCACATACAGTGCCTAGAAGTTTTCAGGAAGATCGACCTTCTCTTTCGGAGATCCAGGGATAAATTTTTGATGCTTTGCTTCAGTCTCTTTCGGAATAGTGCACTCCACTATGAAATCGATCAGTATTTGAGCTTTAATGGATGGTCGAGATTGAAAATGGATATCGAATTTGGTCATCTCAATCATCCACTTTGCCACTCTTCCAGAGGTGTCGGATCGATGAAGAACCACCTTGATGAGTTGATTAGTGAAGAGAGTAATAGGATGCCCCTGAAAGTAAGGTTAGAGCTTTCTGGCTGTAATCAATAAGGCATAGGTTAATTTTTCTAATTTGGTATATCTTGTTTCTGCATCTCTCAAGACTCTACTTATATAGCAGATCGGCTTTTGAATTTTTGCTTCTTCTCTGACCAGTATGACTCTAATAGCTACAGAAGATACGGTGAGGTACAGGAACAGTTCTTCTTCAGATTCAAGTTTGGTAAGCAGTGGGGGTGAGCTGATATAGCTCTTTAATTCTTTAAGGGCTCTCTGACGGTTGGGAGTCTAATTGAGGTTCTTGGGCTACTTGAGTACTTGAAAGAAGGACATGCAGCGCTCCACCGACCTTGATAAGAAGTGATTCAAAGCTGCTACCTTACTTGTAAGGCATTGAACTTTCTTTATTATTTTTGGGACAGTCATTTTTTGAATGGCTCTGATCTTCTTTGAGTTGGCCTCGATGCCATGGCTTGACACTATGAATCCTAAGAATTTCCTCGAGGTTACTCTGAAAGCGCATTTCAAGGGGTTCAACTTCATCTTATACTTTCAGAGGGTACTAAAGGTCTCCTCAAGGTCGACGATGTGATTTGACGAAGATTGGCTTTTAACCAGCATATCATCTATATAAACCTCCATGTTGCGGTGGATCTACTTCTTGAAAATTTTATTCATCAAGCATTGGGATGTTGCACCTACATTTTTAAGCCCAAACAGCATAATCCCATAACAATAAAGACCATAATCAATAATAAAAGTAGTTTTTTTCTCATTCTCTGGTGCCATCTGGATTTGATTATAACTAGAAAAAGCATCCATGAAAGTGAGGAGCTCATGACCTGAAGTCACATCCACCAGTTGGTCGATCTAGGCTGTGTTTAAATCTATGAAGTCTATGGACATCTTTCACTTGCCATTTGTCTTTTTAACTAGGACAACAATTGCAATCCAGTCTGGGTAAAGCACTTCTCGAATGAATCCTATCTTAAGGAGTTTGTCGACTTCATCCATTATAGCATTCTACCTCTCCGGTGCAAAATAGCATGTTTTCTATTTTACTGATCGTCGCTTAAGATCCACACCCATGTGGTGCTCCATGACTTTTGCATCAATCCCGGACATGTCTGCAGGCGCCCAGGCAAAGACATCTGCATTTCTTTGCAAGAATATGATGAGCTACTTTCTAACATCTCCTTTTAGGTTCGAGCCGATCTTTACAGTATGCTCGTTGTTCCCATCATTTAGAGGGATCTCCTCAAGATCGTCGATGAGTTCTCCTTTTTCTTCGGATAGATCATCACGAGCATCAAGCCCATCCATCGGACAAATATCCGCTTGTCTTCCCCCCTGTAAGGCAATATTGTAGTAGTGCCGAGCTAGTGCCTGATCTTTTTGGACCTTTCCGACTCCATGCCTGGTTAGGAACTTCATTTTCAGATAGTAAGTAGAAATTATGGCTCAAAGTGCATTTAAACCAGATTGGCCAAATATCGCATTGTAGGTAGAAGGGGCTTTGACTACCAAAAAATTGACTTGTACCATAGATTGCTTTGGATATTGGCCAGCTATCATAGGCAATGTTATTATTTCTTCCATCGACACTGCATCACCTGTGAATCCTACCAATGGAGAATTCATCGGACTCATCCTATCATCGGATATGGATATTTTAGAAAAATCATTATAAAATAAGATATCAGTAGAGTTTTTTATTATCAATTAAAATATGGCGTACATCATAATTAGCAATATTTAAAGTAACTACAATCGCATCATTATATGGAAGCTAAACTTCCTGAGCATCTTCTTCAGTGAAGGTAATGGGTTCTTCAGTCTACTGCCTCTTCGCCAGCTCTGCTGATCCGCTGGCCTTCCCTTGCTGATGTCCCTCGGCGATAGTGTTGATGACTCCAAGAGGGGGCTGATCTTCTTAGAGCTCATCCCACCGAGGTGGTTCAGATTATGGTGGGGCTCTTGGATGATCTTCTCTTCTTTTCGATTAGCACCTGATGAATCGATCTAGCAGACCTCTTCTGATCAGCACCTCGATCTCGTCCTAAAGCTGGATGCATTCTTCTATGTCATGACCATGATCATGATGGTAAAGACAGTACTTATTGGGATTGCGCTTGGCTGGATGAGTCCGCATCCTCTCAGGCTCCACCAGCTGCTCTCTTATCTCCATTAGCACTTGAGTCTTTGAGGCATTTAAGGGAGTAGAGTTGTTGAATCTTCTGGAAGGAAAGTTTTGCCAGGTCTTCTGATCTGGACTTTTCTATCGATGAGCTCGAGGAGGAGTTCGGGCTCGTCTACACTCGAAAGAAGTTCGAGAGCATGGCCGAGCTTCACTCAGCCTTCTTTCTAGTGTGGGCTTGTCAAGTTCATCCGCTCGTTGCTCTCTCGCGATCTTGTCATCCTTTAGTTTGAAGGCCTCCTCCACCCGGGCATAATCTTTAACCTGGGACAACATATCAGCAAAATTCCTAGGATACTTTTTTTTCAAGGAAGATAGAAGATCATTCTTCTGAAGACTGTCTTTCAGTGCGGTCATGGCTACAGATTGATCCAATTTTTGGATCTCCAATGTAGCAACATTAAAATGGCTATAGATTGATCCAAGTTTTGGATCTCCAAACCTTATCTTGGACGTCGGCTGCTTATGAAATAAGTTGTAAACTGATGGCTCATTTGGTTAAAAAAAAAGATTATACCTGACTTGAGGCTTGAATACCAATTTTTCATTGCTCCTTTTAAGGTAGATGAGAAAGCTCAACACAGGATGGCATCCGGCATGCCATGAAGCAACATCATCATTCGAAAGGCCTTCAGGTGGTCGACCAGATTAGATGTCCCATCGTAGATCTCAAACTGAGGCAGCTTAAAGTTTGATGGGATAGATTCTTACATGATCTTGCTAGAGAAGGAAGGATCGGTGCAGATATCAACATGGTGAGTTAGGATGGCATGGCGGAGCTCCTCAATCCATCAATTCATGTTCTAGAGCTTTTGGTTGAGAGCATCATCTCAACTATAGATCTTAGAAGATCATCGACTATAGATGGGAAAAAATTTTTCTAGAGAAGAATCATGATCGGAACAGAGACTCTCTGCTTTCTGCTTCTCCTTTCCGGAGGTGATGGGTCTGCTGACCCAGGTTGCCCTTTTAGGTACCAGTTCTTAAGGCTCTAGCTGGGGGTTTTTCGATCGGGCCACCGTCAGAGGCTGCTGTATGGTCTGCACCATTTTGGTGAGTCCTCGAACCTACTGTATCAATAGGTTGAACAGTTTCGTATCCACCATGACCACTGGTGGAGGAGGTTGGGGAGATGATAATGGAGTTGGAATGGATGGATCTAGCTCAATTTTGATGGCGAAGGTAATGGATCGTCAGGTGGTCGTCTTCTTTAGAGGCATTATCTGAAGCAAGCACAGATCAAATAGAAGTAGATTTGAGAAATTAAGAGAGAAAGGAAGGCAAGTTAGATCGATTGGGCACTCTTGGGCACTCTTTTCAGAACAAGAGTTCAAAAATATCCTTCCTCTAGTACCAATCCTATTAGCACGAAAATATGTGAGGATGTCGAAGGTGGCTAGAGTAGAGAAGGTGAGGCCATCAATGAGACCTATAAAATAAAGTCCAAATCGGAGGTGGATGGCTCCGGCAGGACCCTCCGATGCTCAAGTTAATTTTTCGACCAACTGGAATGGAGTGCTCAAGATAAAAAGAGGAAGAATAATGGGAAGGAGAAGAGAGTCTAGAGAGAAAACATATCTGAAGGATCCTTTATATAAGCGGAGTCTATAACAAACTGATGGCGACAGTCGCAACCTCCTGGTAGTGGGCCATTTGGGGTCATATAAAATTTGTTACGAAGGATAGTGTCTGTTATCGTGACATGCCAGCCTAGAGTAGTGTTCGTTGTCGTGACTTGCTAGTTCATCGGTATCAATAATCAAAGTTTGGATGGAGTGGGTGCGGTCGGTGAAGAGCTTCAAGTCACAATAGTTTCAGAGAAGTTCAGACTTATCGAAGGTTGTCCGCATGTAGGTTGGTTTGTATTGAGTCAGGAGCTAAATTTTCATGGATGATGAGGTCCTTCTAGGAGATTGGAAGGAGTTTGATTGGATGGAGATCGAGGAGTTTGCCTGAAAGGAGTATGACTGGAGGAGTTTGTCCGAAAGGAACATGGCTGGAGGAGTTCATCCAGAAGGAGTGCGGTTGGAGGAGTTCATCTGAAAGAAATATGATTGAAGGAGTTCATCCGAAAGAAGTGTGACTGAAGGAGTTCATCCGAAAGAAATGCGACTGGAGGAGTTCATTCAGAAGGAGTGTGACTGGAGGAGTATGACTGGGGCTTAAGCCTATCATTCATTTTTAGCCAATGGACAAGATCAGAAAAATAGTAAGTCTCCTTCATCGTTCAAGATCGTATCATCGAACCTTTATGCACTTTTGGGAGGTTCTACAGCATGAACTCGTTACTGAGGAGATCGATAAATCCAAACAGAAAGGAGGTTGGCGATCAAGAACTTTAGGCAAGAACTTTGGCGGGGGCTGTTTTACCCCCAACAATCTCTATTTAGGTGCATCTCACACAAGCAGTCATCACAGCCTCTCTGAGCCCTCGGCTGCCTCCTCGAGCTGCAAACCAGAAGTATAAATTTTATTAAAAAATAAAATAACTTAAAAATAAAATTTCTATGCTCATGCAGCCTAGTCATCTGGTAAGCTCTAGGTCTTCATGCACGGGATGCACATCTTGATCGTCTCCTTTGCAATGATGTCCTTTACTTTTGTGATTATGCTTTTGGAAATGCTGCACTCTTAGAGCAAGGATAAGCTCGTTGTCTTTATAAGAGATATATCAATAGAAAAATGCTTGATAGTAATATAATAGTTGTCTATTCATATAAGAGTAGATTTATGCCAAACTATAAGCATTGGTACCAGCATAGGAAGATGTGGGAGATAATATGTGCGGATGGGAAGCTCTACTTGTCCAATACATTTATTGATGTGCATGAGCTTAATGGTGATAGGCTCGAGTATATGATTAGCACATTTGATGGATTTAATTTAGTTATCAGTAGAAGCCCATATAATAATCTTTCAAATAGCAACCGCCATAGCTATGATGGACAATAGAGGTTGCAATAGTTATATCCTTGCTTAGCCTCTAGGGGGTAGCAACCCTATAGAGGGTAAGCATGACTATAACCATAGCAACCCTATGTCCATCATAACTATAAAGATTGCAATCTAAAATTTTATTACATGGACATCTAGTAATAACTAGATCAAACACCAAGTGTGTTAATCATTTGCTCAAGTCATCACTATTAAGCTCTTGCACATCAGCAAGGTCTTAGACAAGTAGAGACTCTGAAGCCCTCATAATTGTCTCCCATATCTCAATCCCCATATAGGTACCAACAGTTGTAGTTTGGCATAAATCTACTCCTATATAAATAGATAACTATTCTATTTCTATCAAATATTTTTCTATTGATACATTTCTTACAAGAATAATGAGCCCATCCTTGAACTAAGAGTGTAGCATTCCTAAAAGCATAATCATATAAGTAAGGGATATCATTGCAAACGAGGATGGTTTGCAATGTTGCTTGAACCTTTTTTCGATTTAACTACTTTGCATGCCAAGACTGAAGCGTACAAGGCACGTCTCGACCCATGTTTGCAGTCTGAATCTTTCCTCGATTCAAGCACTTTGCATGCCGAGATTGGAGCATGCAGGGCATGTCTTAGCCCCATGTTTATAGCCCGAACCTTCTCTCGATTTGAGTGCTCTACATGCCGAGACTAGAGCATGTAGAGCATGTTTCAATCCTATGTTTGCAATGCTATCCAAACCATCCCTTGATTTAAGCACTCTGCATGCCGAGACAAAGCATAGAGGGCATGTCTCGATCTCATGTTTGCAGTCCGAATCTTTCCTCGGTTTGAGTGCTCTGCATGTCGAGATCGAAGTATGTAGGGCATGTCTCAGTCTCATGTTTGTAATGCTGTCCAAATCTTTCCTCGATTTGCGTGCTTTGCATGTTGAGATCAAAGTGCGTAGGGCACGTCTTGATCTTATGTTTGTAGTCCAAACCTTCTATTGGTTTGAGCACTCTGTATGTCGAGACTGGAATGTGCAGGGCACATCTCGGTCTCGTGTTTTCAATGCTGCCTAAATCTTTTCTTGGTTCGAGCGCTCTACATGTCGAAACCTAAATCCTATATAAATTAATACTTAATTAAATATTTGTAATATCTATTATGCTTAATTAATATAATTTAAATAAAAAAAAAAATTAATGATGATACTGGCTGTCGCCAATACCACCGCTAATACTCACAATAAAAGAAGGCTACCATATAGGACTAAGGCATGGGCTAGCACATAGGAATTGAGGCATGAAGAGACACTGGCAAACAGGGATTGAGGCTCGAGGATGCGGCCACAGATGGGAGCTTGGAGAGATGGGAGACGGAAGGTGGTTGGGGGCTCGAGGAGGTAGGCTGGGTGCAGTCGGGGGGAGGCAGCTAGGGGGAAGCTACTGGCCATGGAAAAGAGAGGGTGGCGGGGGGATTGAAGGGTGGAGGAGAGGGGGTTGGCAGGCTAGGATTTTAAGAAGGTGGGAGGAGGTTGGAAGCTTGTGGCTGGAGGCTCTGGGAGGTGGGTGAAGTAAACAGTGCAGGGTTTGCTAAGCTATTTTTAAAATTTTTTAAAAATAGCAAAAAAGTAGGAAAAAATAATTAATCTAATTAATTATCTACTGATCATATCAGATTATTTAATCCTACACATTATGATCTAAACATAATATGCATGCATACATCAATAGATTTGAAAATAAAACTATGTAGTGAACTATTTACTATATCTACGTGTTTAGAACATAATACCTTTTCATGGATTGTTGATTGCCATGATCTGATCATTGTCAAGGAGTTTTGCTGGTTATGATGTAGTCATACAAGTGTCTGGCCACCATGGATCATCCACACGAGGCTCCTGGTCCTAATCGGCTCCCACGCAAGTGCTAGCTCGGCATCGAAGTCTTTCAAAGGCTATTTTGATCGAATGCCTTTGATCCTTATCTATGGGCTTCATGGATGGTCTAGGTCACTGGTAGATGTAGTAGAGATGCAGAGAAGGTTCTCCATAAAGTTTTGTGGGCTTTCGACACTCGTAGCTCACAAAATGGATTTCCGAATCCTAGGACAAAACACTAGATCAAATGCACCTTGAAACCTTATGCTAGCCTTTCTCTGGTTTTTCACCTCATGGGATTTTTTAAAACTTTTTCTCACACACCAGGAGGCTCATGAAAGTTCTCTCTCAATCTTAGATCTATTCTCTCATGTCCCAAAAATTCCTCCTATTTATTTTGCACCAAAGAGAGTAGACACTGCGTGGAGAGAAAGATCGGGTTGGTTGTTAGGCCAAATTCAAACTCATTTTGAATTCAACCTTCAAACCACCTGATCCCATCAATTTAGGTACATGAGAAAGGATGGGTGACAACCTCTTTTGCATGGAAAGGAATCATGTAAAACCTTTTCTCATGTAGCAAAAGTGTCGCAAAACAAAAGGGTGATGCATGGATAAGGTAGAGGTTATTTTTTATCCAAATTTGAATCTCATTCAAATCAAAATAAATAACAACCAAACCTTATCCATTTGGAATGTGGGAGACCTGGTCAAAATCTCTTTTGTGCATGGAAAATAAGTCACCAGAGATTTAGATTAAATTTTTAAGTAGGCATGGGTTAAATGGTGCAGGGAAAGAAGACTAGTCAAACTAGTCTCTGAAATTCAAACTTGAACCAATTGAACCAACCAATTCAAAATAGGTTACGCCCAATTAGACTAATTTAAACCTAACATATTTATATTTAATTAGGCTCAATTAAATCTCAATAAAATTAAGAATTGATTAAGCCCAATCTCTGATCAAATCAGGGTTCAAACCTCCTCGATGATTAGATCAACCAATGACCTAATCGGGTCAGATCCAACTAAAAATAATTCAATTGGACTTGGACCAAAAATAATTACTCAATAAAATTAAGTTAATTAGTGATCAAATCACTAATAAAATCTCTTATATAATCATAGTCCAAATCTAGTGGATGTTCGGATAATAGAGTCCCATCAAAATAAAACTCTTGATCGAAGAGTCCCAAACCAGTGGGACTCTTGATCTCGGAGTCCGAAATAAGTGGAACTCATGATTATGGAGTCTCAACTCTCAATCATAGAGTCTCAGACATATAGAACTCAGAGTCCCAAAGTTGTATGACTCTTGGTCGAAGAGTTCCAGTCCAGTGGGACTCTTGACCACAGACTCCCAAACATTGAGACTTAGTGTCCTAACCCAGTAGGACCCTTGATCGAAGAGTCCCAGTCCAGTGAGACTCTTGACCACAGAGTCTCAATCGAGTGAAACTCTTCACCAGCCATCAAATTAGGTAGGAACCTCTAGTGTGTGTGACTCTGTAGGTCCAAATCTAAGTCGGTAGCATAGAAATCAATTCCTATACTAATCGAAGTGACCATCTAGCAATGGTACCCGACATCCGGATAGGTAGAATAATTGCAATCGCAATATTCAAAATTTACACGAATATAGTTACCATATAATTCATCACTATGATCTCTATGTAATAGATGACTCAGGGTTGGACTGTCAACCCTAGAAAATACATCCATGTCGTGTCTCAAAGCAAATAGTCCCGTGACTCCTCACTAAGACTACCCTAGCTAAGATTTTGCTAAATTAAAATATAATTAAACACGACTTTTGAAATCAGGAGTGATCAATTTCATCTTGATATACGCACCGACTTCATAAGTATTTGACTGTGCTTAGAAATCTTCCATCACTAAATTAGAAATTCAGATAGTCCAGCACCAAAACATAGTGAGTTGCTTGAAAGTCACCATGGTGATCTCAGATCGGAGGAATACTTATACCCATATTCCATCGGAGCTAATCTTGATAGGAAAAAAGCCTTAGAGTTGGTCACGTTCAGTGCAGATGTATTCATACTTCTCATTTGCATGCCATATCAGTGTCTCAACACTCCTTGATTATGAGGACAACCAACCTAAATGGCACACAATGATCTATACTTGATAAATGTTGTCATCCTAAATAATAATGTATCATTTGGTCGTGAACTATTTAGGACTAAATAACAAATTTTTCTTTATCGAATCTAGATAGTCCTAAGGACTTGATCACAATATAGGAGTTCATTAGAAGATAATAGAATTTATGATGAAAAATATCAAAAAATTTTTTTATTAATTTATAATTCATATATAATTATAAATTTATGGTCCAACTATTAACAGACTGATGATTGACTTTAGAAAATATTTTCAATAATCTTCCACTTGGACTAAAGCCAATTGGTGTAGTATCTAATATCTATCTTTGACTTAAAGTCGTCGAACTCCTTCACTGTAACTGCTTTAGTGAATGGATCGGTTAGGTTCTCCTTTCCATCGATCTTTTGAAGGTCGACATCATCTTGATCCATAATCTCTTGGATAAGATGGTAGCAATATAGAATATGCTTCGTTCGCTGGTTTGCCTTTGGTTCTTTTGTCTAAGCAATGGCTCTAGAGCTGTCGCAATATAGCAGAATTAGAACATCAAGGAAGGGTGCTACTCCGAGCTCGATAATAAATTTTCTTAACCACATCGCTTCTTTAGCAGCATCTGATGTAGTGCCATACTCCACCTTGCAAACTGAATTGATCACAGTGTGCTGCTTAAAACTCTTTCCGCAGATAGCCCCACCATTAAGGATAAATATATATCCTGACACACTCTTGCTATCATCATGATCAGATTGGAAATTGGAGTTTATGAATCCCATAAGTTTTATGTCCGATTCATCATATACAAGCCACTGGTCTTTAGTATTTCTCAAATACTTCAAGATGGTTTTAACAACCTTCTAGTAATTTTTTTCTGAATTAGATTGGTATCTACTCACTACACCTAGTGAGTATGCCATATCTAATCACGTACATGTCATGGTGTACATTATAGAACCCACTGTAGAAGCATATGGTATTCTATTCATATGCTCTCTATCTAGAGGTGTTGTTAGATAATCCCTCTTTGAAAGAGAAATTCCATGGCCTATCAGTAGATAGCCTTTCTTAGAATTCTCCATGCTGAACCATTTCAGCATACTGTCAATGTACGTAGACTGGAAGAATCCAAGTAACCTTTTAGATCTATCTCTATAAATCTTCATCCCTAGGATGTAGGAAGCTTCTCTCAGATCTTTCATGAAGAATTGTGATGACAGTCAGATCTTTATTCCTTGTAATGTAGGGATATCATTTTCGATTAATAGAATGTCATCCATGTACAATACTAGGAATACTATTGCTGGACCATTAGCCCACTTGTATATGCAGGGCTCCCCTTCATTCTTAATGAAGTCATAAGTTTTGATTGTTCTATCAAATCATATGTTCCATCTTCGAGATGCTTGCTTTAGTCCATAAATAGACCTCTAAAGCTTACACACCTTAGCCCCATCTATGGACATGAAACTTTCAGGTTGTATCATATACATCTCTTCATCCAGCTCTCCATTCAGAAAAGCTGTTTTCACATCCATCTACCAAATTTCATAGTCCAGATGGGTAGATATGGAAAGCATAATCCGAATGGATTTAAGCATTGCCACAGGAGAGAACGTCTCACCATAGTCAATACCATAACGTTGATGATATCCCTTGGCAATCAGACGGACTTTATAGATCTCTATCTTTTTGTCTGCATCTCTTTTTCTTTTGTAGATCCATTTACATCCTATGGGTTTTATCCCTTCGGGTGGGTCAACCAATGTCCATACATCATTGACCTTCATGGATTTCATCTTGAATTTTATTGTCTCAAGCCATTTCTCAGAGTCAAATCTCTGCATTGCATCCATATAGATGATTGGATCCTGATCGTTCTCATCGAGTTTGATAGGATCCTCGTCCCGAACCAAAAAATCATAGTATCTGATTGGTTGATGTGGTACTCTACCAGATCCCTTAAGGGTGCATCTACAATGGGTTTTGGGTCTGATCTAACCAAATCTAGCTCAGATTCAACAACTTGTATCCATTCTTCCAGCTATCATACTTCATCAAGTTTGACCTTAGAGGTATTAGTTCTTTCACCAAGAAACTTCTTTTCTAAAAAGGCTGCCTTAAGGCTGACAAACATTTTTTGCTCATCAACAAGATAGAAGTAGTATCCTTTGATTTTTTTTGGATAACCTATAAAACTACACTTATCAGACCTAGGTCCAAGCTTGTCTGTTATCAAATATTTGACGTAAGTCAGACACCCCCAAACCCTAAGGTGTGAAAGCATTGGCTTACGCCCTATCCATATCTCATATGGTGTTTTATTAACAGATTTACTCGAAACCCTATTTAGAATGTAACAAGCTGACTCGAGTGCATATCCCCATAGGAAGATCGATAAACCAGCAAACCCTATCATGGATCGAACCATGTCCAACAGGATCCGATTTCTCCTTTCAGACACACGATTATGTTGTGGTGTTCTAGGAGGAATCCATTGGAAAAGAATTCCATTCTTCCCAAGATATGTCCAAAACTCATTGGAAAGGTACTCACCCCCTTGGTCAAATTGAAGAGTTTTAATACTCTTCCCAGTTTATTTTTCTATCTCATTTCGAAATAGTTTGAACATTTCAAATGATTCCGACTTATGCTTCATTAAATAGACATACCCATACCTCGATAGATCATCTATGAAGGTTATGAAGTAGAAATATCCACCTCGGGCACTTGAGCTCAAGGGTCCACATACATCCGAATGTACTAGACTCAAGAGTTCATTGGTTTGTTCATCTTTTCTAGCAAAAGGTGATTTGATCATTTTACCAAAAAGATAGGACTCATAGGTCGAAAGTGACTCACAATCATTAACCTCAAAAATTTCTTCTTGAGTTAACCTGTTAATTCTATTCTTGCTAATATGACCTAGTCTATAGTGCCAAAGGTAGACATTAGACACATCACTAATTTTAGAGCATTTACCAGAGGATTGAACCACATTAACAGACATAAAAAGTAAATAAATTTTGTTATTCAATTATTCAATCAAAATTGTAACATCATTCAAAATGACATTACAAAATTTTTCTTTTATTGATATTTTAAAACTATTCATGGCCAAAAGGCCTACAAAAATGACATTCAATAAGAAAGTTGGACAATAATGACATTCATTAAAAATAACTTTATTTGAATTGATTACAAGGTTTATGATTCCTAAAGCTAGAATTGAAACTTGTCTTCCATCTCCAACATTCAGGAACCTCTCATCTTGATCAATTCTCCTACTGACCTGCAAGTCCTACATAGAATTACAAATATGATAAGGGCTTTCAGTATCTAATACCCAGGTAGTAGAATCAAATAAGAAAAAATTACAAGATATTATCATATAATTACCTTGCCCAGCAACCACTTGCTTCTTCCTCGGCCTGTTCGAATCCAGGGAGGCAATGCATAGAGAACAGTTTCTCTTCCAATGCCCCTACTTCTTGCAGAAGAAGCACTCTACCTGGCTCTGGTCGGGCTTGCACTTCTTAGTTTGACCATGTGCAGATGTTGCAGCATACGGCTGCACCTTCTTATTTTTCTTCTTCTTGTTCTTCTTTCCTTTCTTAAAAGATCGACGACCAGAAGATGATCCTCCCACTATATTCACCATCTTCTTATGGAGTTGGTGATCCTTCTCAAAGTTCTGCAGCAACCCTAACAAGCCATGGTAGTTTACTACAGGCTTTGTCATTCTAAAATGAGTTAGAAAGGGAAGGAAGGACTTGGGCAAAGATTTAAGAATCGCATCCTTACCGAGCTGCTTGTGCAGGAGAAATCCCAACTTGCTAAGGCACTCAATCATCTCAATTATGTACAATACATGATCAATGACTGAGGCCCCATCCCTCATCCGAGCATTGAAAATGGCACAACTTATTTTGTGCCTTTCAATGTCGTCCGGCATGCAAAGGAGTCATTCAACATTTGAAGCATCTCCTATGGCCAGACGTTTTCAAACCTACGGCTAAACTCATCATTCATTGCCGTTAGCATTATACATCGAACGGTGGTGCGGTCATTGAGCCACTTCAGATAAATATCTCGGACCACTCCTCTAGCATTCGGGGCTGACTCCTCAGGTGCTGGATCCATTATCACATAAAAGATCCGCTCATGCTCCAAGACGATTTTCAACTTACGATACCAGCTATCATAGTTGGGTCCCATTAATTTATCATGGTCTAACAATGATCGAAGCGATAGATTAGTGGCCATGTCTGTACAAAAAGAAAAACCAAACCTAATTAGTATATGAATTATTAATCCTAAATATTTGGACTTTAGTCTAAAGGTCCTTCCACTATTTTATATGAATTGGTAGCCTCTACCTCCAATTTGAGGAATTACTTTAATTTCTTAGTGGATACTAGAATCCACATAGACTACACATGAGCCTAACTTTGGTTGGTCAACCTATGTGCATCTATGGATAGATTCAAAATCAATTATTTCTCTAAACAACTTCTAATAATATTAATTTTGCCCCATAGACCTAATCAGTAGGCTTTGGCCTCCACTGAAAAGGTTCGATTAGGTCCAACCATTAACATGACCACATTTAGTCTTATCTAACCAATAAATGATTAGGCCCAACTTTGGTCAACCAACCAACCACCATCAGAAAGACTTAATCAAATTATCATTTTATGAATGATAATTTCATTAGTCAATAATCATCAGGCTTTTGGACCTCCAATGATTATTATACTAATGAACCCATTATCATTCAACTTAATGGGAGGCTATGATTTAGTTATCTATATAACTATTTTATTTTTAAGAACCTAATAATCTTAGAGGATTTAGTTAACCAATTTAAAAAAATTTAGTGAGCCAATTTCGATCCTCCCACTAATTTCACCAAGTCAGAAAAATGATCTAATCTAAGCTGGTAATAGGAGCACCTAAATTAGTCAAACTGATTTACCTAATAGACATGAGTGAGCCCGAATCACCAAGTGATCTAATCAAAATCTAACTCACTAGGATGGCCAGATAAGCGAGATCAATGGAAGGAATATGCCATTAACTCATCAAAGATCGAATCAATGCGAGTAGCTTCTAATTAAAAACCACTAGTCAAACTGCCAAACTTTCCTTAGACACCATCCGGTTCATTAGTTTTAATTTGACCAACCTAGTAATTTCGAATTCGACCACGTAGCCTTGAATCCATTTGGTCCTTGTTAAAGGCATGGACTTGACCAACTACAACTATTGTAATTGAGTCTATAGAGTCCTTGACCTAATCTAAATTAATATTTAATTAGATTTGATCAATTACTCTAAATTAGTCCACCTTTTTACTAACCTTAGGTCTAACCTAATTTATGGATCTAATTCAGCTAACCCAATAATCCATAAGTTTATGATTAATTACTTAGAGTCTTAATTCATAATTCTAGACACTAAATCATTATACTTAATTTTTAATTAAGTTTATGGGATAAGGGTTAGAGTTTGACATTTAGAAAATATTTTTTTTTTATTTAAAAAAGTTCTTTACAACTTAGCATTGTTCACTAATTGAGTTGACCCATTAAATCATCTCAATTCATAAATAATACTAGTTATAGGATTTAATCTAAAACTATGTACACTATATAATCATGAAATCATGAATCAAACTTTATCTAATTATGTATTCATAATCATAAATCAGATTAAAGCCTAATATAACTTGATCATAAAAATATTAGATCAAATCTAGTAATTTCATGATTAACGATATAGATCAGCAATGTATCAGGATAACCTTTTCACTATAGGGGGTAAACCCTACAATAGGATAATTTGCAGTCCGTGCGATCTGAATTTTAATTTTTTAGATTTAATTATTTAAATTATTAGATTAATATTTAGATCAAATCTAAATTATTAATCTAAATATGCAAGCATATCATGTTTAAGGAACCTTTCTCTGATACCAATTGAAGTAAACAGTGTAGGGTTTGCTAAGCTATTTTCAAAATTTTTTGAAAATAGCAAAGAAGCAATAAAAAGTAATTAATCTAATTAATTATCTACTAATTATATCAAATTTTTTAACCCTATACATTATGATCTAAACATAATATGCATGCATACATCAATAGATTTGAAAATAAAATAATGTAGTGAACTATTTACTACATCTACGTGTTCAGAATACAATACCTTTTCGTGGGTAATTGACCACCATGATTTGATCATTGTCAAAGAGTTTTTCTAGTCATGATATAGCTACACAAGTGTCTGATCTCCATGGATCGTCCACATGAGGCTCCTGGTCCTGATCGGCTCCTATGCGAGTGCTAGCTCGACACCAGAGTCTTTCAGGGGCTGTTTTGATCGAATACCTTCGATCCTTATCTACGGGCTTAACAGATGCTTTGGGTTGCTAGTAGGTGTAGTAGAGAGGTAGAGGAGGTTCTTCACAAATTTTTGTGGGCTTTCGACACTCATAGCTCATGAAATGGATTCCCGAATCCTAGGTCAAAACACTAGATCAAATGCACCTTGAAACCTTGCACTAGCCTTTCTCTGGTTTTTCACCTCACAAGATTTTTTTAAACTTTTTCTCATGCTCCAGGAGGCTCACAGAAGTCCTCTCTCAATCTTAGATCTATTCTCTCACATCCCAAAAATTCTTCCTATTTATTTTGTGCCAAAGAGAGTAGACACTACGTGGAGAGATCGGGTTGGTTGTTAGGCCAAATTCAAACTCATTTTGAATTCAACCTTCAAACCACCTAATCCCATCCACTTAGGAATGTGAGAAAGGATGGGTGACAACCTCTTTTGTGTGGAAAGGAATCATGAGAAACCTTTTCTCATGTAGCAATAGTGTCGCATAAGAGAAGGGTGGCGCATGGATAAAGTAGAGGTTGTTTTTTATCCAAATTTGAATCTCATTCAAATCAAAATAAATAACAACCAAACCTTATCCATTTGGAACGTGGGAGACCTAGTCAAAATCTCTTTTATGCATGGGAAATAAGTCATGAGAGATTTAGATTAAATTTTTAAGTAGGCGTGGGTTAAATGGCATAGGGAAAGAAGACTAGTCAAACTAGTCTTTGAAATTCAAACTTGAACCAATTGAACCAACCAATTCAAAGTAGGTTAGGCCCAATTAGACTAATTTAAACCCAACACATTTAGGTTTAATTAGGCTCAATTAAATTTCAATAAAATTAGAAATTGATCAAGTCTAATCTTTGATCAAACTAGGGTTCAAACCTCCTCGGCGATTAGATCAACCAATGACCTAATCGGGTCAGACCCTACTAAAAATAATTCAATTAGACTTTGATCAAAAATAATTACTCAATCAAATTGAGTTAATTAGTGATCAAATCACTAATAAAATTTCTCATAAAATTAGAGTCCAAATTCAGTGGATGTCCGAACAACAGAGTCCCATCAAAATGAAATCCTTGATTGAAGAGTCCCAAACCAATGGGACTCTTGATCTCGAAGTTCGAAACAAGTGGAACTCATGACTATGGAGTCCCAACTCTCAATCACAGAGTTTCAGACATATAGAACTCAGAGTCCTAGAGCTGTGGGACTCTTGATCAAAGAGTCCCAATCTAGTGGGACTCTTGACCAAAGACTCTCAAATATTGAGACTTAGTGTCCTAACCTAGTAGGACCTCCGATCGAAGAGTCTCAGTCTAGTGGGACTCTTGACCATAGAGTCTCAGTCGAGTGGGACTCTTCATCAGCCATCAGATTAGATAGAAACCTCTAGTGTGTGTGACTCCGTAGATCAAAACCTAAGTTGGTAGCATAGAAATCAATTTCTATACTAATCGAAGTGATCATCTAGCAATGATACCCGACGTTTGGATAGATCGAATAATCATAATCGTAAAATTCAGAACCTACGTGAATATGGTTACCATATAATTCATCCCTATGATCTTTGTGTAATAGATGACTCAGGGTTAGACTGTCAATCCTAGAAAATACATCCATATCATGTCTCAAAGCAATTAGTCCCATGACTCCTCATTAAGACTACCCTAGTTAGGGTTTTGCAAAATTGAAACGTAATTGAACACAGCTCCTAAAATCAAGAGTGATCAATCCCATCTTGATACATGCACCAACTCCATAAGTACTTGACTATGCTCAAAAATCTTTCATCACTAAATTAAAAATTCAGATAGTCTAACACCAAAATACAGTGAGTTGCTTGAAAGTCATCATGGTGATCTCAAATCGGAGGAGCATTTATATCCATATTCCATCGGAGCTAATCTTTATAGGAGAAAAGCTCTAGAGTTGGTCACGTTCAATGCAGATGTACCCATACATCTCACTTGCATGCCATATCAGTATCTCAGCACTCCTTAGTTATGAGGACAATCAATCTATATAGTACACAACGATCTATATTTAATAAATATTATCATCTAAAGTAACAATGTATCATTTGATCATGAACTATTTAAGGACTAAATGATAAATCCTCCTTTGCCGAATCTAGATAGTCCTAAGGACTTCATCACAACACAGAAGTTTATTAGAAGATAATAGAATTTATGATGAAAAATATCAAAAAAAAAATTTTATTAATTTATAATTCATATATAATTATAAATTTATGGCTCAACCGTCAACAGACTGATGATTTATTTTGGGACACATTTCCAATAGTGGGCTAAGTGCAGTCAGAGGAGAGGCAGTCAAGGGAAAAATGCCTATTGAGAGAGAGAGGGGGTGGTGAGGAGATCGAAGGATGTGAGAGAGGGGGGTGGCGGACCAGGGTTTTTGGGGAGGCGGGAGGCTAGAAGCTTGAACCTAGTGGCTCAGGGAGGTGGGAGGTAGTCGGGGGCTCAAGGAGGCAGGCCGAGTGCAACCAGAGGGAGGCGGCTAGGGGGAGAGAGGGGTGGTAGGAGGACCGAAGGATGGAGAAGAGGGAGGTGGTGGGCCGGGGTTTCGAGGAGGCAGGAGGAAGCTAGATGTTCGAGGAGGTGGGTCGGGTATAGTTGGGAGGAAGCCATCGATCGGAGGAGAGAAGAGATTGGAGGAATCGAAGGGTGGAGAAGAAGGGGTGGTGGACCGAGGTTTCGAGGAGGAGGGAGGTTGGGAGCTTGCACCTGAGGGCTCTAAGAGGTGGGAGGCAGTCGGGGGTTTAAAGAGGTGGGTTGGGTGCAGCCATGGGGAGGCGACTGAGGGGAGAGAGGGGTTGGTGCAGGGACCAAAGGGCGGAACAGAGGGGGGTGGTAGGCTAGGGTTTCAAGAAGGTAGGAGGAGGCTGGAAGCTTATGGCCGAGGGCTCGGGGAGGCGGGCCAGGTGCAGCTTGGAGAAGACGACTGGGGGCTCGGAGAGGTAGGAGGTGGCTGGGGGCTCGAGGAGACAAGCTGGTGTAGCCTGGGGGAGGCTGCCGATCGAGAAAGAGAGAGGATGGTAGGAGGATCGAAAGGTAGGGGAGAGGATGATGGTAGTGGAGGATAAAAAAGCTGGAGGGGGGTTGGTGGAAAGATGAGGAGGCGGTAGGCTGTGGGGTGGGAAAAGATGAGGAGGCAGTGGATGGTGGTGTGGGAGAAAATGAGGACGTGTGGTGAGGTAAAAAAAACAAAGATGAAAAGATTATTAGTGATGGCAACTTTCATCGCTAATAATATTCTTCCATCGCTAATATGAAAAATATTATTAGTGACGATAAGTATTATCGATAATAACTTTTCATCGCTAATAATTATATTTTTAAAATAATATTTTTTTAAATTATTAGTGATGATATTTTTTACATCACTAAAGCCATTGCTAATATAAATTTTTTAATATTAATTTTTTTCTCCTAAGTTATTTTTTGGATGGTTAAAATTAATATTTAATTTTATTAAATTTTTAAACTTAATTAATTTATAGATCAAGTCCTAATTGATTTAATTTAGATTTTAATTATGCTTGACTTAATTTGAGGCTAATTAAATTTTAATATTTTAAATAAAATTTGGATTCAAAGTCTAATTGAATTAGGTTTGACACTATTTTGAATTGAATTCGAATTGGATTCAAATTGGATTTGAATCAAACCTAAATTAAAAATTATTTTTTTATAATTGATTTAAATTAGATTAAATTTAATCAGACTTGACTTAATTTGAATGTAATTAGATTTTACAATCTAATTAGGACTTAGATTCAAAGTTAATTGAATTAGGTTAGATAGGATTTCAATTTAATTTGAATCAAATTCCAATTAGATTCGGATCGAACCTAAATTGAAAACTATTTTCTTCTAACTAATTTTAATTAGATTAAATTTAATTAGACTTGACTTAATGTGAAGATAATTAGATTTTACTATCTAAGTATAACTTTGATTTTAAAGTTTAATTGAATTAGGATTGATAGATTTTCTAATTAGATTCATATCGGGTATGAATTAGATTTGAATTAAATCTAAATTAAAAATTATTTTTTTAATTAATTTAAATCAACTTTAATTTGATTAATCTTGACTTAATTTGAGATTAATTAGATTTTATAGTCCATGTAGGATTTGGATTCGAAGCCTAATTGAATTAGGTTTGATAGGATTTTGATTTGGATTCGAATCGAGTTAGAATTGGATTTAAATGTAATCATGGATCAAATTTTAATTGATTTAAATTAGCTTAAATTTAATTAAGCTTGACTTAATTTGAAGGTAATTGAGTTTTACTATCCAACCAGGACTTGAATTAAAAGTCTAATTAAATTAGGATTGACAGAATTTTGAATTAGATTTGAATCAAATATAAATTAAAAATTATTTTTTAATTATTTATATTAATTTAAATTTAATTAAACTTGATTTAATTTGAAGGTAATTAGATTTTACCATCCAGGTAGGACTTGAATTAAAAGTCTAATTGAATTAGGATTGATAGAATTTTGAATTAGTTTCGAATTGAATCCAAATTGAAAACTAATTTCTCCTAATTGATTTAAATCAGATTTAATATAATTAATCTTAATTTAATTTAAGATTAATTAAATTTTATAGTCTTAGTAGGACTTGGATTCGAAGCCTAATTAAACTAGATTTGGTAGAATTTTAAATTGAATTCAAATCAGATTTGAATTAAATTCAAACTAGAGTTGGGGTGCATTTTGAATTATTAGCGATGGCAAACATGCCATCACTAATTCCATTGCCAATAATATTTTTAAATTATCTTTATTTATTCAAAAAAAATATTAGGAATGATGCATTTTTCATCACTAATAGCCAAAATTCACCATTGTTAATATATATTATATGTTTAAATATTATAAAAAATTTAAAAATTATAAATAATTTTAGTTGCGACTTATTCCATCGCTAATAATAATGAAGCCACCGCTAATAGTGAATTATTAGTGATGGTATATTTTTTTATCACTAATAATCTAAATTTACCATTGTTAATATTTTTTATATTTAAATATTTTTTAAAAAAAATTAGACTTTTAGAGATAGTGATTGTCTTTGCTAATAATAACATTGCCATCACTAATACTATTAGTGATGGCATTATTTTTTTTGTCGGTGTTGTAGTGGCAAAAGCTTCATTAGCGACGAAATTTTTTGCCATCTCTAATACCATCACTAATATTCAATTTTCTTGTAGTAAAGCTTTCTCTTGTAAAGAGAGAAAAGGAGAAGGATGCTGCCATCTCTATCTCAACATCCTCTCAATCTGCCCCAACTTTTGCCTCGGGGATGCTAGTAATCAATGCAACGCTGGTTAGGACCCTTCCTTCTCCTGCATCATCTCCGATGTTCTAGGGACATCGGCCATCTACCGAGGTGGTTTGTCCACCTCCCAAGAAGCTAGTGACTCGTTCGAGGTCAGGCTTAACTACTGCACCATAGAGGTCTAGTCCATCAATTGCACCGATCTTGTTACCTGTTCGCCAAGCTCGACCTTTCGGAGGGTCGAGGGTTTTCGAATAAGATTGACCATGCCCAAGCTTTCCTGCAGGACATGGCGATGCTCGGTAGGGACCTGCTATACACCATGATGCTGCAGCAGGACATGAATTCCTATAGGAGAGACCTTGGGCCAGAGGAGCTAGTCAACTTTGACTTTAGCAGTATTTTGGATGTAAGAATTTCTCTCTCTTCTTTCTATTTTTTTGAAATTGATTTTTTTACCAACCTGACATTACTCTTTTTTATTTTGTCAATCTGTCATGTACTTCAAACTATTTACCGAGCACATGGTGTGACTCATTGAGAATAAGAAGTTTATGGAGGAGATGCTGCAGTCGATAAAGGATTTCCAGAAGGTGGTGGAGGAAAAAGCCACGAAGGAAGCCAAGATCTCTGAGGAGCTGAAGAAGCAGCTTCAAGAGAAACTGGCTATATTAAAGGAGAAGAATAAGGCCTTGATGGATTATCAAAGGAAGGCTAATGAAGAGGAGAAGAGGCTGCTAGAGCTGTAGCAGGAGGTCTCTAAAATTTTTGAGCTAGAGATCAAAGTGAAGGAGCTAGAGGAGATGGTGGCCTCTCGAGATGATACGATGGCTATTCGGGATAAGGCCCTCTTGGTTTACCAGAGGGACATGGAGTAGTTGAATGCCACTATTGCTAAAGCTGTGAAGGACTACAAATCCTCCGAAGCTTTTCAGAAGGAGATCATAGAGGCTTTAGGAGAGGCCTTTGACTGCAGGTTTAATAGTTGTAAGAGTTTGATTGGAAAGCTCTTTCTCAACTTAGACTTAAGCAGTGTTGCCCAGGAGACTAGTCTCTCATTGGTGTCGGAGGCAGTCATTCAACTGATGTCAGACATGGCTCCTCCTACAAATGCACCTCAGTCTGCTCCCAAAGTGGTTTTTGAGCAGCTCCCTCCTATCGAGACCCCAGCTCCTCTCGAGACCCCAGCCATCGAGATTATATAGGTGGAAGATGATCAAGTGGCTGTTCTTGCACAAGCTCCTCAAGCGAATCACTAATTTTTGTAGTCTCTTCTTTTCTTTCTTTTTGTTTACTTATCTTTTGTAACGACCCATTTTGAGCTTTTTGTAAGAATCTTTTGTAACTTATTTTTTGTAACAGCCCATTTCTTTTTGTTTACTTATCTTTTGTAACAGCCCATTTCGAGCTTTTTGTAAGAATCTTTCCAAAATAATGAAAATTTTCTTTTTCATGACTGTTTGAGTTTGTGTGATATCAGATATTTTAGATTTGGTGTAGCCTGATATGGGGGCACAATAATTTTTTATTCAAAAATATTTCTAAATCATGTATCACAGATATTAATTGACTTTTAATCAAGTTCATTTTGGTTGACCTCGATTGGATCATGATGTGGATTGCCTCAACAAATGTATGCATAGAATAGTATTCTTCAACTAGGAGTTGAACTTTAATTAAAATTGGGTAGAAGTTTAGGAGTATCTTTACTTGAATTCAAAATTGGCAGGTCAATTTTTCCTCTCACCTTATAGGAGCCTAACTGACTACTTCCCGATTTTTTTTTCTTTTAGGAATTTCATAGAAAATCCAAGATAACTTTGATCCGAAGATCAATATTTAATAAAAATTTATGATAACCTCGATCTAAAGATTGGTATTTGATAGAACTTCAAGATAATCTCGATTTGAAGATTGGTATATTTAATAAAAATTCATGATAACCTCGATCTGGATATCAGTATTTGAGAAAACTTCAAGATAACCTTGATTTGGAGATCGGTACTTAATAAAAATTTATGATAATCTTGATCCGAAGATCGATATTTGATAGAACTTTAAGATAATCTCAATTCGGAGATCAATATTTAATAAAACTTCATGATAACCTCAATTTGTAGATCAGTATTTAATAGAACTTCAAGATAACCTTGATTCAGAGATTGATATTTAACAAAAATTCATGATAACCTCGATCTGTAGATCGGTATTTTCTATTGATAGGAAGATTTTATCTCCTTTTGTATCCTTCAGTGCTTTACCGATCTAGAGATTGATTTTTAATAATTAGAAGATCTTATCTCCTCTTGTGCCCTTCGGGGCTCTACCATCTAAAGATTGGTTTTTGATAATAGGAAGATCTTATCTTCTTTTGGACCTTTCGGGGCTTTATCGATTTGAAGATCGATTTTTAATAATTGAAAGATCTTATCTTCTCTTATGCCTTTCGGGGCTCTACCGATCTAGAGATTGATTTTTAATAATAGAAAGATTTTATCTTCTTTTGGGCCCTTCAAAACTTTACCGATCTGAAGATTAATTTTTAATGATAAAAAGATCTTATCTCCTTTTGGATCCTTTAGGACTTTACCGATCTAAAGAATGATTTTTAATAATAAAAAGATCTTATCTTCTTTTGGGCCTTTCAGAGCTTTATCGATCTAGAGATCGATTTTATTGTGATGTAGTTTGTCCTCATTTGGCCAGAGTATAGTCTTTTTTGAATTTGATCGGTTCTTTAATGAAGTGGCCAAAAGATGATTCAATATTTTGAAAAAATATCTTCAATGAGACAAAATTTTTAGAGCCTTAGCCTTTATTCAAGACTTATTAATGATACATTTTGAGATTTTCTGCATTTCATGTTCTCGAAATATTTGAGCTATCTAAGTTCTCAATCCTGTATAGCCCCAGATGTATCACTTTGGTGATTCGGTATGGTCCTTCCCAATTTGGGATGAGTTTTTTCTATTCTAAGGATTTTGAAACTTCAGCTCAGTGGAGAACCAAATTATCTTTATGGAAGATTCTCGACTTTACCCTAGCATTATAGTATCTGGCAACCTTTTGCTTGTAGGTTGTCATGCAAGTTTGAGCCCTTTTCTTGGTCTCTTCTAACAGGTCGAGATAGATTCTCAACTGATCTGAGTTGCTTTTCTCAAGAAAATTTTGCACTCTCGATGTTGGAAGGCCAATTTTCATAGGTATCACTACTTCTGCTCTAAATATGAGCTTGAAAGATATTTCTCCAATTGATCATCTAGGAGTGGTTCTATATGTCCAAAGGATATTATACAGTTCATCTATCCAGAGAACTTTGGCTTCAGTGAGCTTGACTTTCAATGCTTGGAGAGTTATCCGATTTATGACTTCAGCTTCTCCATTTGATTATGCATGTCCTATTGAGGTTAACATGTGGTTGATGTGTAGCTCAGAACAGAATTTCTTAAATTTTGCATTATTGAATTGCTTTTCGTTATTGATAATAATTACCTGAGGGAGATCGAAATGGTAGATAATTGACTTCCAGATGAAGTCTCATATCTTTTTCTCAGTGATTTGCACCAGTGGTTCAGTCTTCACCCATTTTGTAAAGTAATTAATATCCATCACCAGAAATTTTTTTTGTCCCATTGCCATGGGTAATGATCCAAGGATATCCATCCCCCAAATGGAGAAAGGCTATGGAGCCATGATTGATATGAGTTTGGTAGCAGGTTGGTGTTGAATATTTACATACCTTTGGCATTGATCATACTTATTGATGAGGTCGGTAGCATCTTTCTAAATAGTTGGCCAATAATAACCGTGCTGGATTACTTTATATACTAGGGATCTTGTTGATCTAAAGATTGATTTTGATGATAATAATGAATTTTGAGTATAAGTTATGAAGTCTAATATTATTTTTGAGGATGTGTAGATTGAATTCCAAGTGCTTATTATTTTTCAAGTATTTTTCAATATCTTAATGAAGATTAAATTAAGTTAATAAGACAAGTCTAGCTCACAAATCAAATTAGAAAAAAAAAATTGATAAACAATTTTTGGCATGCTTGGTAAGTAGATTGAGCCGATCCAGTTAGAAATTAAGCCAACCTAGTCTCAGTAAATACAAAAGATCAAAAGTATAGAAAGTAAAGTTTATGGATCTAGGGGATCGAGCCGATCCAGCTATAAACTGAGCCGATCTAGTAGGGACTCAGCCGACCCAATGATTATAATAGCTAGTTTTTAGATCTATAGCTTTTTCATCCCATAAGCTTTTCAATGGCTATTTTTTCATCTTCAATGGATCTAGGGGATCTCTTTCTGAGGATCTTCCTACTGGAAATTATGTTCTAAAGCCATTCATCAACCTATTGATGGTTGTGCTACTTGTAATTATAATTAATTTATTAATAAATAAAATAAATATTTTAATATTTTTATCACAAAGTCTACATCTTCTAACGAACTTTATTATTGTGATGAAGTCCTTAGGACTATTTAGTTTTGATAAAGAAAGAATTTATCGATTAGTTCTTAAACAGTTCATGACTAAATTATAGGCTGTTAATTAGGATGATAGTGTTTATCAAGCATAAGTCATTGTATGCCATATAAGTTGGTTATCCTCTTAACCAACGAGTATGAAAATATTGGTATGGCATACAAGTGAGATGTATGGGTACATCATTATTGGACATGACCAACTTCAAAGCATTTTGCTATCGAGAATTACTCTGATGGGATATAGGTATAAGTATCCCTTAGACCTGAGATCACAACAGTGGCTTATAAGCAACTCATTATGCTTTGGTACCGGACTAACTAAATTTTTAATTCAATAATAGAAGATTTTTAGGCATAGTCAAGTATGTGCAAAGTCGATGAGTGATCAAGATGGGATTGACGACTCCAAGAGTTGGAGAAGAATGCATCACTATATTTCAATATAGCAAAAATCTTAGCCAGGATAATTTATAAGATGGATTTGGTATTTTAAAATATAATGTGGGTGACCTAATCGAGATTGACAGTTAAACTCTAAGATATTCTATGAGCATTTTGGTCAAGAAAATGAATTATATAGAAACCATATCCACATGAGTTCTAAAGATGTCATTCTACACATTCGATCTATCCGACCATCGGGTACCATTGCTAGATGGTCACTTTGATTAATATAGAAATTAATTTTTATGCTATCGATTTAGATTTAGACCTATGAGATTACACACATAAGAGATCTCGATATGATCGGATGGTTGATCAATGATTAAGAATCGTTCTAGGATTAAACAATCAATACGATTAATGTTTAACCTAGTACAAGTATTTTAGGAGGATCGATTAGCAATTTGATTGCTAATTAATATAATTTGATTAAACCAGAGGGTTGAGATTAAGTCTAATTAAATATAATGTAATTAAATTTAGTTTGGACTTGATTGGATCAAGTCTAATTAATTTATTGGATGAGCCAATTGCAAGAAAGAACTAGTCCTAGTTCAATTAGGACTTGACTTAACCTAATCTCTAATTTGATTAGAAATTAAATTAAAATTAAATATAATCTAATCTAATTTAATAAGATTATTAGTTGGACTAAGACCTAATCTAATTAGATTAAATAAATCCTTATTTAATTTGGTCCAAGGATCAAGTTGGACCAAGTTAAATTAGGAGTCCTAGTGAGACTAGGACTCCCAAATCCTTGTGCCATTCAATCTCCATGCACTCTCCATGAAATTTTATTTTTTTTTCATGGAATCTCTCTTATTTAGAGAGAGGACATGTATCTCCATATTTATTTACTTCTTACATAGTATTTGGTTGAGGACTAAGTCAAAATAAATTAGTTGTTTTGATTTCAAACTCTATTTGATAGAGTTTGTTGCAACCAGAATTCTTATCCATGTATGGTGCCTAAACTTCTAATTTTTCTTTAATTTTTTTTATGAAAAATAAATAATTTTAATGTGCCAAACACCAGATGATCCACGCCCAAAAATAATGAGGGGACGCCCAAGAGTTGAGCACCCCAATTCTAGCCTAATTTGGACGTCTCTTGATTAGGTATTTGACCTAGACAAGAACTCCTCCATATCTCTCAATATAAAAGTGTTTTTAACCTTTTTTTTATTAAGATTATAGATCTAAGAGAGAGATCTTTGGGTGTGGAGAGGCTGGGTGCAGAGAGGTTTAGGCATGGGAATTGTAAAGGCACCAATCAGGGTGCTTTGGTGAGAGAAAAAGAGAAGAAGAAGAGGGTCTTCTTCTAGAATTTTCTTCCATCTATTTCTCCATTCTTTTTATGATTTTGACAGGTGTCCCAGGTCCAAAATTATCTTCCTTGACCTTCAAAAATTGGAGGGTCCATATTTTAAAGAAAGAAAGATCCAGATCAATCGTTGAAGAAGGATCAGCACAGTTCTAGCAAACTGTGTTGATTTACGGACATTGGACTTCTATCAACAATCGAGAGCTCGTGTGGACAACTTGTAGAGGTTGAACAAGTGTGCGACTTAAAACAACAATCTCAAGCCCTGATCAATGAGTTAGAGAACTTGATTTGCAAAGGTATGGATGATACGATCATTTTTCTCCTATTTAGATTTGATCTAGCATAGAATAGTTTTTATATTGAAATGATCAACATGATTTATTCTCATGTTTCAATTTTTAATTTAATATCATACTTTAATCATGTAATAAGATCATAGGTCTAGAATTTTTCATGTTTAATTATGAATTAATATGATTAATTTATGTTTCTACTGTATAGATTTAAAAAAGTTTTAAAATCTAATTCTGAAATCCTAGACTAGTTCCTTCAATTGGTATCTGAGCCATGCTAGTTTTACTTGATTTTATGCATGTTTAGATTGATAATTTAGATCTGATCTAAATTATAATTTGATGTTTAAATCTAAAATTAAAAATTATTTTAGATTGCACGGACTACTATAAGATTGTTTTGCTATAAGATTTATCCCTTATAGTGAAAAGGTTATCCTAGTACGTGCAAATCTAAAATCATGATCATAAAATTTTAGATTAGATCTAAGAGATTTTATGATCTAATTAAATATATTTTAATATAATTAAAAGTATTTTAATCTAATTTTTTATTAGCATAAATGTATTAGATTCAATCTAAATTGATTTATGATTGATTGAATTGAAACTATTTCAATTACATGAGCATGTTTAGATTAGATCTAAAAGTAGTCTCATGGTTTATTTAATTATATATTGATTATAAATTAAATATGCAACTGATTGATAGAACCATGTTGTAAAAATATTTTACAAACATGAAAATTATTTTTGAAATGCCGAACCCCAACCCTCAGCTCAAAACTTAATTAAGAATTAAGTATGATGAATTAGGCTCTAAAATTATGAATTAAAGATCCTAAGTCGTTGATCATAATATTGGATTATTGGGTTAGATGACTTAGGTTCATTAATTGGGTTAGACCTAAGATTAGTTAAGAAATGAACTAAATTAGAGTAATTGATCAAATCTAATCAAATATTGAATTAGATTAGAATAATGACTCTTTAGACTCTATTACAATAGTTGTAGTTGATCAAGTCCATGCCTTTAATGAGGACCAAATAGACTTGATTCATGGCTATGCGGTCGAACCCAAAATTGCTAGGTTGATCCAATTAAAACTAATGAACCGAATTATGTCTAAGGTAAGTTTAGCAGTCTAGACCAATGATTTTTAATTGGGAGCTACTCGCACTGATTTTGATCTTTGATGAATTAATGACATATCCCTTTCATTGATCTCACTTACCTGGCTATCCTAGTCAATTAGATTTTGATTAGATCACTTGATGATTTGGGCTCATCCATATCAATTAGGTAAATCAGTATGACTGATTTAGGTGCTCCTAGTGCCAGCTTTAATTAGATCCTTTATGATCTGACTTGGTGAAGTTAGTGGAAGGATCGAAATTAGCTAGTTCTCTTTTTTATTTTTTAAAATTAATTAATTAAATTTTTTAAAATTATTAGATTTTTAAAAGTAAAATAGTTATGGTGATAACTAGATCATAGTCTTTCATTAAGTGGATGATAATAGGTCCATTAGTTGGATAATCATTGAAGGTCTAAAGGCTTGATGCTTATCGGCTAATAAAATTATTACTCATAATATAATTTCTTAGCCACATCTCTTTAAATGATGGTTAGGTTGACCAACCAAAGTTGAACTTAGTCATTCATTAGTTAGATGGATCAAGTTTGGTCATGTTAATAGTTGGATCTAACTGGACCTTTTAGTGAAGGCCAAAGCCTACTGATTAGGGACTAGGATAAAATTAAATTACTAAAAATTATTTAAAAAAATAATTGGTTATAAACCTAACCTTAGATGTACATGGATTGACCAATCAAAGTTGGGCTTGTGTGCAGTCTATGTGGATTCTAGTACCTACTAAGAAATTAGGATAATTCCTCGAATTAGAAGTAAAGACTATCAATTTAAATAAAATAGTGAAAGAATCTTTTAATTAAAATCTAAATCTTTAGGTTTAATGAATCAATTACTAATTAGATTTGGATTTTTTTTTGTACAGATATGGTCACTTTTCTTTCACTCCGATCATTGTTAGATAATGATAAGCTAGTGGGATCCAACTTCGATAACTGATACCATAACTTAAAAATTATTCTAGAATATGAACAAATTTTGTACGTGCTGACAGATCTAACACCTGAGAAGCCAGCATCCAATGCATGTGGAACAGTCAGAGATACTTATGAGAAGTGGCTCAATGACTGAACCATGGTGCGTTGTATCATACTGGCAGCCATGAGTGACAAGTTCAATCGCAAATTTGAGTCTTCTTAGCTAGAAGACATGCTTCAAGTGTTGAAGAAGTCTTTTGGGGCATCCGATAATATTGAAAGGCATAAGACTAGTTGTACCATCTTTAATGCCAGGATGAGGGATGGAGCATCAGTCACTGACTGTATATGATCGAGTTGATGGAGCATTTGAGCAAGCTCGGGTTTTTCTTGCACGAGTAGCTAGAAAAAGATGCGATTTTAAACTCGTTGCCCAAATCTTATCTCCCATTCCTTACTTATTACAGAATGATAAAGCCTAAAGAAAACTATCATGGGTTACTAGGGTTACTTCGAGAAGGATTACCAGCTCCACAAGGAGTCAGTGAACTTAGTCGAAGGATCTTCTTCTGGTTCTTGATCCTTTAAGAAAGGAAAGAAGAACAAGAAGAAGAAGAGTTAGAAGGTGCATGTTCAGACTGAAATATCTGTGCAGGGCCAAACCAAGAAAGTAAAGTCTGATAAGAGTTAAGTTGAGTGATTCTTCTGCAAGAAGCAAGGGCACTGAAAGAGAAACTATCCTCAATACATTGCCTCCCTAGACCCAAATAGGCCGAGAAAGAAGCAAGTTGTTATTAGGCAAGGTATATATATGATAACGTCTTGCAATTTCTCTATTTATGATATTACTAATTGGATATTGGATACCGATAGTCCTTACCATATTTATAATTCATTGCAGGGGTTGTAGGTCAGTAGGAGATTTGAGCAAGATGAGAGATTTCAGAATATTGAAGATGGAAGATTAGTTCTAGTTCTAGCATTAGAAATCTTAAAATTTATATTTGGATCTCACATCATTGTCCTTAGTGATTATCATTTTTGTCTTAGTTTCTTTTTAAATGTCATTTCTATAGGCCTGTTGGCTAAAGACAATTATGAAATTTCAATAAAGAATCAATTTTGTAATATCATTATGAATGATGCTACTATATTCTCTGGATACTTGAACAATGGTGTATATATGTTATCACAACTTGTTAATGTAGTCTATTCCATTGGCAAGCATCCTAAATTAGATAGTGTGTCTAATATATACTTATGGCACTATAGTCTAGGTTATATAAATAAGAATAGGATAAACGGGTTGACTCAAGAAGGAATCCTCGAAGTCAATGATTGTGAATCACTTCCAACTTATAAGTCTTGTCTACTTAGAAAAATGATCAAGTCATCTTTTACTGAAAAAGATGAGAGAGTCACTGAGCTCTTAGGTTTAGTACATATTAATGTATATGGACCTATGAGCACTAGTATCAGAGGTGGATATTTCTACTTCATCACTTTCATAGATAATTTATCCAGGTATGGATATGTCTATCTGATGAAATATAAGTTAAATTTATTTAAAATATTCAAACGATTTTAAAGTGAAGTAGAAAAATAAATTAGAAAGAGTATTAAAACTCTTCGATCTTACCAAGGAGGAGAATATCTTTCTGGTAAGTTTCTCACATATCTTGGAGAAAATAAGATTCTCTCTTAATGGACTCCTTCAAGAACACCATAGCATAATGATGTGTTGAAAAGAAGGAATCGAACTTCGTTAGACATGGTCCAATCCACGATGGATTTTGCCAGCTTGCCGATATCCTTCTAGGAATATGTACTCAAATTGGTCTGTTATCTTTTAAATAGGGTTTTAAGTAAGTCTGTGATTAAAACTCCATATGAGATACGGATAGGGCGTAAACCAGCACTTTCACACCTTAGGGTCTAGGGGTGCTCGGCTTATGTAAAATGGTTAATCTCAAATAAACTTAGACCTAGGTCTGACAAGTGCATATTCATAAGGTACCCTAAAGAATCAAAAGGATATATTTTCTATCATACTGATAAACAAAAAGTGTTCATCAATCTTAAGGCAATCTTTCTAGAAAAGAAGTTCTTTGGTGAAAGAACTGTTGCCTCTAAAGTTGAACTTGACGAAGTTCAATAGGTAGAAACACTGACACCTGTAGCTGAACCAGAATCAGATTTGATTAGATCAAATTCAAAGTTTAGTATACCTGCACCATTAAGACGATCTGATAGAGTACCTCATCAGCCAGATAGATACTATGGTTTCTTGGTCCAAAATGATGATCCCATTATACTCGATAAGGATGATGAGGATTTGATTACTTATATGAATGCAATGCAAATGCTTGATTTTGAGAAATGGCTTAAGGTCATGAAATTCAAAATGAAATCCATGAATGTCAATGATGTATGGACATTGATTGACCCATCTGAAGGGGTTAAACTTATTGGATGTAAGTGGGTCTTCAAAAAGAAGAGGAGCATAGATGGAAAGGTAGAGACCTATAAAGCCCATCTGGTTCAAGGGGTATCATCAATATTATGGTATTGATTATGATGAGACATTCTTTCCTATGGCAATGCTAAAATCCAATCGGATAATGCTTGCTATAGCTGCCCATCTGGACTATGAGATCTGGTAGATGGATGTGAAGATAACTTTTCTGAATGGAGAGCTGATCGAAGAAGTATATATGATACAATCTGAGGGGTTCACATCTACAGGTGAGTCCAAGGTATGCAAGCTTTAGAGATCCATTTATGGATTGAAGCAAGTATCTCAAAGTTGGAACATGCATTTTAATAAGATGATCAAAATGTATGGCTTCGTTAAAAATGGAGAATAATCCTGCATTTATAAGTGAGTGAATGGTTTGACAGTGGTATTTCTTGTCTTGTACATAGATGACATTCTGTTAATTAGGAATGACATCTCCATACTGCAAGAAATAAAAGTTTGGTTGTCATCTTAGTTCTCCATGAAAGACTTGGGTGAAGCATTCTACATCCTAATGATGAAGATATATAGAGATAGATCTAAGAGGATGCTTGGGTTATCCCAGTTCACGTACATAGAAACTATGCTGAAGAGGTTCAACAGAAAAAATTTCAAGAAAGGCAATCTTCCGATAGGTCATAAAATTTTTTTCTAAAAAGGATTGTCCAACAACTCCTGAAGAGAGAGAGTGTATGAGTAGAGTTTCATATATTTTAGCAGTGGGATCTATCATGCACGCCATGATATGTACGAGATCAAATGTGGCATACTCACTAGGAGTAGTGAGTAGATACCAATCTGATCTAGAAGAAAATCACTGAAAAGTGGTTAAAGATATTCTTAAATATTTAAGAAATACTAAGGATCAATGGTTGGTTTATGATAAGTCAGATCTAAAACTTGAAGGATTTATAGACTCCAGCTTTCAATCTGATCATGATAATAGTAGAAGCATGTCGAATTATGTCTTTATCATAAGTAGTTGAGCCATCTACTGGAAGAGTTTCAAGTAGCATACTGTGACAGACTCTATTTGTGAAGTAGAGCACATCACAGCATCAAATTTCATGAAAAAAGTTGTGTGGTTGAGAAAATTCATCACCGAGCTTGAAGCAGCACCCTTCCTTAATGGACCGGTCCTACTCCACTATGATAGCATTGGTGCCATTGCTCAGGCAAAAGAACCAAAAGCACATCAGTGAATGAATCATATACTGCACCGCTATCACCTAATTTGGAAGATCGTTGATCGAGGTGACGTCGACAGTCAGAAGATTGATGGAAAGAAGAATCTGACCGACCCCTTCACTAAAGCCCTAGCGATAAAAGAGTTCGATGACCATAAGTCAAAAATGGATATTAGATACTATGCCAAGTGGCTTTAGAATAGGTGAAAGTTTTTGAAAAATATATCCCAAAATCGATCATCAGCCTATTGATGGTTGTGCTATCTTATAATTATAATTAATTTATTAATAAATAAAATAAATATTTTTGGTATTTTCATCATCAAGTCTACATCTTTTAATGAACTCCGTTATTGTGATGAAGTTTTTAAAACTATTTAGTTTCGATAAAGAGAGGATTTATTGATTAGTTCTTAAATAGTTCACGATCAAATGATATGCTGTTAATTATGATGATAGCATTTATCGAGCATAGATCGTTGTATACCATATAGGTTGGTTGTTCTCTTAACTAAGGAGTATGAAGATACTGGTATGACATATAAGTGAGATGTATGGATACATCATCACTGGATGTGCCAACTCTAGAGCATTCTACTATCGAGAATATCTCTAATGAGATATAGATATAAGTATTTCTTAAATCTGAGATTACCACAGTAGCTTGCAAGCAACTCACTATGCTTTGGTATCGGACTAATTGAATTTCTTATTCAGTAATGAAAGATTTTTGGGCATAGTCAAGTACTTATAAAATCGGTGAGTGATCAAGATGGGATTGACCACTCTAAGAGTTGAAGAAGAATGCATCACTATATTGCAATATAGCAAAAATCTTAGCCAGGATAATCCATAAGATGGATTTGGTATTTTGAAATACAATATGGATGACCTAATCAGGATTGATAGTTAAACTCAAAGGTGTCCTACGAGCATTTTGGTCAAGGAAATGAATTATACATAAACTATATCCACATGGGTTCTAAGGATGTTGTTCTATACATTCGACCTATCTGACCATCGGATACCATTGCTGGATGGTCACTTCAGTTGGTATAGAAATTAGTTTCTATACTATTATTTTAGTTTTGGATCTATGAGGTCACACACATAAGTGATCTTGATTTGATCGAATGGTTGATCAATGATTAAGAATCATTCTAGGTTTAAACAATAAATATGATTGATGTTTAACCTAGTGCAAGTATTACAGGAGGATTGATTAACAATTTGATTGCTAATTGATTTAATTTATTTAAGCTAAAGGATTGAGATTAAGTTTAATTAAATATGATTTAATTAGATTTGGTTTAGAATTAATTAGATCAAATTTAATTGATTTATTGGATGAGCCAATTGTAGGAAAGAACTAGTCCTAGTTCAATTAGGACTTGACTGAATCTAATCTCTAATTTGATTAAAAATTAAATTTAATTTAATCTAATTTAATAAGATTATTAGTTGGACTAAGATCTAATCTAATTGGATTAAATAAATCCTAATTTAATTTGGTCCAAGGATCAAGTTAGACCAAGTCAAATTAGGAGTCCTAGTGAGACTAGGACTCCTAAATCCTGGCACCATTCAATCTCCATGCACTCTTCATGAAATTTTATTTAATTTTTCATGAAATCTCTCTTTTTTAGAGAGAGAACTTGCATCCCAATGTTCCATATATTTCTTACATGATATTTGGTTGAGGACCAAGTCAAAATAAATTAGTTGTTTTGATTTCAAACTCTATTTGATAGAGTTTGTTGTAACCAGAATTCTTATCTATGTATGGCACCTAAACTTTTGATTTTTCTCTAAAATTTTTATGAAAAATAAAGAATTTTAATGCACCAAACACTAGATGGTTCACACCCAAAAAGAAAGAGGGGACGCCCAAGAGTTGGGCGCCCCAAGTCTAGCCCAATTTGGAGGTTTCTTGACTAGGTATTTGACCTAAACAAGAACTCCTCCATATCTCTCAATATAAAAGGGTTTTTAATCTAATTTTTTTAAGATTACAGATCTAAGAGAGTGGTCTTTGGGCATGGAGAGGCTGGGCATAGAGAGGTTTAGGCATGGGAGTCGTAAAGGCATCAATCAAGGTGCTTTGGTGAGAGAAAAAGAGAAGAAGAAGAGGATTTTCTTCTAGGATTTTCTTCCATCTATTTCTCTATACTTTTTATGATTTTGAGAGGTGTCTCAGGTCCAAAATCATCTTTCTCATCTTCTAGAAATTTGAGGGTCCAAGTTTCAAAGAAAGAAAGATCCAGATCAACCATCGAAGAAGGATCAGTGCAGTTCTAGCAAACTATGCTAATTTTCGGGCATCAAACTTCTAATTAGCGATCTAGACAACTTGTAAAGGCTGGATATATGTGCGGCTCAAAATGATGACCTCAGGTCCTGATTAGTGAGTTAGAGAACTCAATTTGCAAAGGTATGGATGATACGATCATCTTTCTCCTATCTAGATTTGATCTAGTGTAGAACAGTTTTTATGTTGATATGATCAACATGATTTATTCTCATGTTTTAATTTTTGATTTAATATCATACTTTAATCATATAATAGGATCTTAGATCTAGGGTTTTTCATATTTAATTATGAATTAATAAGATTAATTCATGTTTCCACTGCATAGATTTAAAAAAGTTTTAAAATCTAACCTTGAAATCCTAGACTAGTTCCTTCACTTCTGGATGTCAAAAAGTGATGGAAAACTTCAAGAATATAAAAGAAAACCCTTGGAAAAGTATTAGAGAGCTTTTTAAGAATATATTGAGCATCCATTGAGAAAGCCAAAAGAGTGAGTAGAAAAGAAAAGAGACAGAGTGATTCTCAAATAGTTTTTTATCCTTCCATCATCCTCAAACTAAGAGAAGTCAGGCCACTAGCATTGAAGATCACCACCTATCTCTCTCAAGCATTCAAGAAGGAGAAATCAAGCCAACAAGCAAAACAACTCAAATTTTCTTCTCTTGAATTTTATAGTGTTTGTTTTTCTTTAGCTTAGTATTCATTTTGGGTTCATTATATTTTAAATTTCTTGGGATAAGAAGCTTAGGTTGGTCCAAACCTAGAGTTGGACATTATATTGGTTTGGTTGGTGAGCCAAGGTTAAAACTAATCAGAGTTGATTGTTAGTCCGGAGAAAAATAATCACTTATGAGATTTTGGTTGGTGATCCAGGAAAAATCAACTGGATTGATTCGAGCCAAAAAATAATCTTGTATGATTTTGGTTGGTGAGTCAGGAAAAATCAATTGGATTTGATTGTGAGTTTAGAAAATAATGGGATTGTAATTCTTGTTGAGAATTATAGTTTAATTCTCAAGTGATTTACTTGGGGAGTGAACGTAGGTATTGAGTTTGGCAGCGAACCACTATAAAATTTATGTTTGTGCTTGTTTTCTTACTTTATTACTTTTATTTACTACATATTACATAGCTTGTTTTATTAAATACTTAATTAATTTAAGCTGCTCATATCTTAAGTTTAAATTTTAAATATCCAATTCACCTCCCGTCTTAAGTCGCCATCCTTGGACAACAGACCTGCCCCCTAAGTGATTACTATAGATTCCTTTATGAACTTCTCGAAGAGCATAATCGGTCTATGAAGGTCTTAAACATCGAAGCAGTGGAACAAAGAATGATCTTTTATATAGTCTTCCATCTAGAATGACATACCATAGAGCTTGTCTCTTGATTTTCCTTGCATCAATAGGGCTATTGGGCAATATTCTCCTATCTAAGTAGTCTATTAAAGGATCTATTGGTTCATGATTCACTTGAGAAACCATTAGGACTTCTGTGCTAGGCTTTTTGAGGATTTCGATGAATACTTTCTGATTGAGATCAAAAAATCCTAATATGGCCAAGCGCGATAGTGCATCAACTCAGGCATTTTTTGATCTTGGTATTTGCATGATCTCGAGGTTGTTGAAGTTTTTTGATATTTTTTATATTATGAAAATATTGAGACATAACAGAATCTTTGGTTTTGAATTGATCTTGTACCTATCCGATGACAAGTTGGGAGTCTGTAAAGATCTGGAGCTTCTTGATGGTGAGCTCTGAGTCTTGCAATAAGGGCTTCATATTCAGTGCCATTATTGAAAGCCTTGAAATTGAATCTCAGTGTATGTTCAATGATAGCTCATTTTGGACTAGCTAAGATTAAGCTGGCTCTGCTCCCTTAGGCATTAAAGGCTCCATCCACATGCAAAAGCCAATAAGATTCTTTAATAGTTTCTCTCAGGATTTATAGGATCAATTCTTTTTCAGGTATAGAATACTCTACCACGAAGTCGGTCAACACTTAAGCTTTCATGAAAAATCTGGGCCAATAATAAATATCAAATTCACTGAGTTTGATGGTCTATTTGGCTAGTTGACTAGATATATTAGGGCGTTGAAGGATCGATCTCAATGGTTGATCCATCAAGATAGTAATGGAATGGGCTTGAAAATATGGTCGAAACCGTTTTCATATTATGACCAAAGAATATATCATTTTCTCAGTTCTGGAATACCAAGTTTCTGCATCCTGCAATAATTTGCTGATGTAATAGACTGGTCTCTATATTCCTGCATCATCTCGAACTAGATCCAAGTTAACATCATTAGGTGAGACAAATAAATATAAGAATAAATCCTCACCTTTGATTGGTTTCAATAGTAATGGGACTGAGCCAAGGTATGTCTTGAGCTTGTCAAAGATAGGTTGACATTCCTCGACCACTTAAAGTCTTTGATTTGCCTTAAGATTTTAAAAATGGAAGGCACTTTTTAGCTGACCTAGATATGAATCTGCTAAGTGACGCCACTAGTCTGATAAGCCATTACACCTCTTTCAAAGAGCTTGGAGGCTTCATTTCAAGCAGCACTTAAATTTTCTCGAGGTTAGCCTCTATCCCTCTTTGGGTTAGTAGAAAATCAAGAAATTTTTCGACCGTCACTTCGAAAGCGTATTTGTTAGGGTTAAGCTTCATTTGGTATTTGCGAAGCTCCTTGAATGCTTCTTCCAGATCGGTAATATGCTAATCTTCTTTTATGCTCTTAACCAGCATGTCGTCAATATATATCTTCATATTACGATCGATTTGGTACTTGAAGACTTTGTTGATCAGGTACTAGTAAGTGGCACATACATTTTTCAACCCAAAGGATATTATTTTATAATAATACAAATCTTTATCGATGATAAAAATCATATTTTCTTCATCTTCAAGGGCCATCTTGATCTGATTGTAACCATAGAAGGCATCCATGAAGCTTAATAGTTTGTGCCTGGAGGTTGCATCAATCAATTGGTCAATTTTTTATGAAGGAAAGCTAGTCTTAGGGCAAGCTTTATTGTGGTCGGTAAAATTGATGTAGATTCTTCATTTTTTTGCTTACTTTTTTTACTATCATGACATTGGCTATCTAGTTTGGGTATTGTGCTTCCCTGACGAATCTTGTCTTCAGAAGTTTATCAACTTCTTCATCTATTGTCTTTTGCCTTTTTGGAGTAAAGCTTCTTTTCTTTTATTTTATCGGTCGGTATTTGGGGTCGATATTCATCTTATGCATATTGATGTTGGTAGAAATTTTAGGCATATCTGAAGCTGACCATGTAAACACATTGACATTTTATCAAAGAAAAGATATTATTTTTTTTTAGGTCGGTATTCAATTGAGCTCCTATTTAAACAATTTTCTCTGGATCTTTTTCTAGCAGGATGGTGATAAGTGGCTCAACAGATTCACCTCATCCTTTTCAATTCTCATTCTCAAGCTTCTGATCAAGAATTTTGATTAGTGGATTTTTGACGGACTCCTTTATTTTTGAAGCTATCAAAAAATATTGTCTGACCATCATTTGATCTTCGTGCATTTCTTCGATGTCAAATTTGATCGAAAATCAGACCAATAGGTGGTGTTGGTGATAAATCCCGCTCCTGCCGAAGTCTGGCCCGATGCTCAGCCCAATGTAACCAGTAGCCGCTGAAGAGCTTTAGCGCCAGGCGCCAGGCTGAGCCCCTACTACGGCCGAACTGCCTAGAGGCCGAACTCCCCTGCACCAAGGTCCGTGCCGAACTACCTAGAGGCCGAACTCCCCTGCGCCAAGGTCCGAGCCGAACTACCTAGCTGCCGAACTCCCCAGCGCCAGGCTCCGGGCCGAACTCCCACCGCCAGCCGAACTTCCTGACGGCCGAGCTCCTTGGACTCCAAGCGGCAAGACTCCTCCCAGACGCCCGTTCGGCCACCCGAACTCCTCCCGGGTTTTCCTTTCGGACCGACTCCAGGCGAGCCCAGGCGGCCGAACCCCTTCGGACCGACTCCAGGCGGTCGAACTCCTCGGCAATCGTCCCTCGGCCGAACTCTACAGATGGCCGACCCTTCAGCCAGCCGAGCTCCTCCCGGGTTTCCCCTTCGGCCGAACTCCTTCGGACTCCCCACGGCCAACTCCTTCGGACCGACTCATGCGGCCGAACTCCTTCGGACTTCCCAGAACTCCTCGGACCGACTCCAAGCGGTCGAGCTTCAGTCCTCTCAGCGGCCACTCCTCAGCGGACGGGCTTTAGTGAATCCCAAGCGGTCGTTCAGGAGCCCGAACTCTCAGCAGTCGTCGCTTAGGAGCCCGAACTCCTCAGCAGTCGTCACTGGGGAACTCCTCACTCGCCCCATCAAACTTCAGCCGACGAGCTCCTAGAACTTTGAAGCTGATCAAAAAATATTGTCTGACCTAATGCGAGCACCAACCTCGGATAGAGATAAGATCTCTCCCGAGCGACCGTTGACAACCTCGGCTAGAGATAAGATCTCTCCTGAGCGACCGTGAACAACCTCGGTTAGGAACAGGAGGAGAACCTCGTCCTAACGCGAGCACCAACCTCGGCTAGAGACGAGATCTCCCCCGAAGAAGCTCGGCTGTAGGAGATAAGATCTCCCCCGAGCGCGCACTTCAACCTCGGCTGCAAGAGAGGAGGTCTCCCTCGAGTCGACTTCAACTGATGAAGACAACGTCGCCCCCGAGGAGCTCAAATCCGACCTCGACCGTAGGAGGCGAGATTTACTTCGGCTTCAACATCAGCTTCATCGACTTTAGCTGGAAACGAGTTCCATTTCAACTCCAAACATCGACTGAAGATGAGGTCTCCCCCAAGCCTCAGCCTCAACTTCAGCGTCAATATTGGCTGGAGATGAGACCTCCCCCGAGCTTCAGCTGCAACAAATGCGGAGCCTGGAAGAAGACTTCGGCAGTCGCCTGTTTTGGTACTCCCTTCCTTCAATTTTTGAACTCGGGAGTGGGGGGGCTACTGTTGGGGATAAATCCCGCTCCTGCCGAAGCCCGGCCCGACGCTCAGCCCAATGTAACCAGTAGCCGCTGAAGAGCTTTAGCGCCAGGCGCCAGGCCGAGCCCCTACCTACGGCCGAACTGCCTAGAGGCCGAACTCCCCTGCACCAAGGTCCGGGCCGAACTGCCTAGAGGCCGAACTCCCCTGCGCCAAGGTCCGGGCCGAACTACCTAGCTGCCGAACTCCCCAGCGCCAGGCTCCGGGCCGAACTCCCACCGCCAGCCGAACTTCCTGACGGCCGAGCTCCTTGGACTCCAAGCGGACTTCTTCAGGACTCCTCCCAGACGCCCGTTCGGCCACCCGAACTCCTCCCGGGTTTTCCTTTCGGACCGACTCCAGGCGAGCCCAGGCGGCCGAACCCCTTCGGACCGACTCCAGGCGGTCGAACTCCTCGGCAATCGTCCCTCGGCCGAACTCTACAGATGGCCGACCCTTCAGCCAGCCGAGCTCCTCCCGGGTTTCCCCTTCGGCCGAACTCCTTCGGACTCCCCACGGCCGAACTCCTTCGGACCGACTCCATGCGGCCGAACTCCTTCGGACTTCCCACGGCCGAACTCCTTCGGACCGACTCCAAGCGGCCGAGCTTCAATGAAGTCCTCTCAGCGGCCGAACTCCTCAGCGGACGGGCTTTAGTGGAATCCCCAAGCGGTCGTCACTCAGGAGCCCGAACTCCTCAGCAGTCGTCACTTAGGAGCCCGAACTCCTCAGCAGTCGTCACTGGGCCGAACTCCTCAGCGGTCGCCCTCATCAAACTTCGGCCGACCGAGCTCCTACCGAACTCTCAAGTGTCCAAGCCTCAGCCCAAGCCCAACAGCCGGCCGAACCCCAGACGGCCGAGCTTCGGCTTCTCAGCAGCCGAACTCTTCTGCGGACGAGCCTTAGCTGCATACCTCTTGCCAGACGCCTATGGGAGCCGAACTTTCTCCTATCTTCCTCTTCAGGAGCCCGAACTCCTCCGAAATGGGCACACGACGAAGGCCTTCAACCCTTCATTCGGCAAGCTCTGCAACCATCACCATCAGTCAGTCCGCCGCACCATCGGTCAGTCCGCCGCGGGCGATAGCGACCCACTGCCAGGCGGCGATGGCTGTCACCCTCAATCCGCCGCACACGGCACCAGTGGGACTGACTCCGCCGAACCTCGAGCGGCCCGCCAGCACGCGGCTGCAGTTGTCACCATCAAGCTCCACTATATAAAGGACCCTCCCGACACGCTAAGGCTAAGCTCTCTGGACTCTTGACTCTCTAAGCTCTCCTCCACATCTCTAAGCTCCGGAACTCATTCCGAGCACTCCATTACTGTTGGTCAGAAACTAACTTGACCGTCGGAGGGTCCTGCCGGAGCCACCACCCCACCGGTTCCGGACGGGACTTCATTTTGCAGGTCCCCGGCGGTGCCCAGCGGCCTCGATTGCGGCGACCTCCGGCGGCGACGGATTTCTGCACCAACAGGTGGTAAATTGAAACTACTACCTTTAGAGCATTGAGCCTAAGTTGGCCAAGAATGGCATTATATATAGATGATATCTTGACAATCAAGAATATAAATTGCATAGTTGACTAATGGGATTCTCTCTCCATAATGACTGGCAGCGTGACCTCTCCTTCGATCGCCATCGAGTCACTTGAGAATCCAATCAATGGGCCACCAATCTGTCTAAGTTTATTCAGAGCATTCATTTTTAAAAGAGTATTATAGAACAATACATCTGCTGAGCTTTCATTATCTATTAATTTTTTTTTTACATCTGTTGATCCAAAGATTGATTTTGATGATGACAAAAAATTTTGAGTATAAGTTATAAAGTCTAACTATATTGTGAGGATGTGTAGTTATAAATTTTAATTGCTTACAAACATCAAGTGTTCCAATTCATCCAAACGAAGATTCAACACTCAAGATTTTAGAGAAAAAATACTAGAATGGATACAGCTTTCAAGAGATCAAAATGAAGATTAAATCAAGATATAAAGGACAAGTCTAGTCTACAAAGTAATTTAGAGAAGAAAGGATCAGAAATAGTCTTTGGCATGCTTGGCACATAAATTGGGCCGATCTAGTCTGAGACTGAGCCATCCTAGTCTCAATGAAAGCAGAAGATAGAAAGGGTAGAAAGCTAAATTTTTGTGACCTAGGGGACTGAGTTGATCCAGCTGAAAATTGAGCCGATCCGGTGGAACTAAACCGACCCAGTCAGAAAGTGAGCCATCCTAGTCTTAGATAATAGAAGAAGATAGAAACAGTGTTTCAGAATTTCTGAGACTGAGCTAACCCAGTTGAAAACTATGTCGACCCAATTTGGACCAAGTCAACCCAGTTTAAAACTGAGTCGGCCCAATGCCTGTAACGGCTAGTTTCTAGTTCTACAGCTTTTCACTCCACATATCTTTTAATGGCTATTTTGGGTCCTCCAGTGGCTAGATCACTTTCAAAAGCCTATGATGATGACTTGTAATGGTAGAAAACCTTAAGGATACTTAAGAAAACACCTGAAGCATTAAAAAAAAGCTTTTAGAGAATTTATTAAGTATCCATTAAGAAAGCAAGAAGAGTGAGCTAAAAAGAGTAAGGAAGGAGTGATTTTCAGACATTCTTTGTTCTTCCAACATCCTCAAATTTAAGAGAAGTTAAGCCATCATTATTGAAGATCATCTCCTACTTTCTCAAGCATTCAAAGAGAAGAAATCAATCCTATAAGCAAAGCAATCCAGATTTTCTTCTCTTGAACTTTATAGAGTTTATTTTAAATTATATTTTTTTAATATTTTGTTTCAAGTTTCTTGGGGTGAGAAACTTGGGTTGGTCCAAGCCTTGAGTTGGATGTTGTATTGGTTTGATTGGTGAGCCAAGGGTAAAATCAATCGGGATTGATTGTTAGCCCGGAGAAAAACAATCACTTATAAGATTTTAGTTGGTGATCCGAAAAAAATCAACTGGATTGATTGTGAGCCCAAAAAATAATTGTGTATGGTTTTGGTTGGTGAGTCAGAAAAAATCAACTGAATTTGATTATGAGTCCAAAAAATAATCAGACTGTAATTCTTGTTGAGAATTATAGTTGAATTCCCAAGGGGTATACATGGAGAGTGGACATAGATGCTGGGTTTGGCACTGAACCACTATAAAATTTGGTGTTTATGATTGTGTATTCTTTACTTTATTGCTTTCATTCACTACACATTACAAAGCTTGTTTCATTACCTATTGTGTACACATCACTTAGTTTAAATCATTCAAATCTGCACATTAGTCAAAAAGTTTTTGAAATAATCAATTCATCCCCTATCTTGGGTAGCTATCCTTGGGCAACCAGTGGTATCAGAGTAGGTGCTCTAATATTAGTTGTTGATCTATAAATCAAAGAGCTAAAGATTTTATGACTGACCCATTTGGTTCTTTGTTGAGTGAGGGACACTCAACCATTAGACCTCCATTTTTCAATGGCACCAACTATACTTATTAAAAGACTAGAATGAGAATTTTTATTCAAGCATAAGATTATGACATGTGGAATATCATACTCAATGGTCCTCATACACCCACAATGATTGTCAATGATATATGTGTACCTAAATCGAAAAAAAATTAGAATGAGATAAATAAAAAACTAGCTTAATTAAATGCTAAAGCTATTAATATTCTATATTGTGCATTAGATTACAATGAATTCAATAGAATATCAACATGTTTATCTACAAAAAAAAAATTAGGATAAACTTGAAGTGATCCATGAGGGTACAAGTCAAGTCAAAGAATCTAAAATAAATATATTGGTTCATAAGTATGAGCTGTTTAAAATGGAACCTCATGAGACAATAAGTGATATGTTTACAAGATTTACTAAAATTATAAATGAGTTAAAAAGTCTTAGAAAAGACTATTCTAACAGTGATCTTGTATACAAAATTCTTAGGTCCTTACCGAAGACTTGGAAAGCAAAAATAACGGCAATTCAAGAAGCCAAGGATCTTAGAAAGCTTGCTTTGGAACAATTAATTGGATCGCTCATGACACATGAGCTCAATATGAACCAAAGCATGGAGGAGGAAAAGATGAAGAAGATAACCCTTGCACTCAAGTCATCGGCCATTGAAGAAAGTTCAAATAACTCTATCGAGGATTCGGAAGATGATGAAGAAATGGCGATGATTACAAGAAGGTTCATGAGATTCATGAGAAAGAAGAAAAATTTTGAACCAAGAAGAGAAAAAGAGGAAAAGAATCAACTTAGAGAATGTAGAAATGACTATCCCCCATTGAAAAAGAGCTAAAAAAAACTAAGAAGGAAAGCTATATTGGCAAATTGGAGAAGTAGTGAGAGCTCAAATTCAGAAGAAGAGTCATCCTCAAGTGAAGAAGAGACAAATATATGCTTGATGGCTCAAAATGATGAGGTAAACATTCATACTTCTTTTGAATTTACATTTGATGAGCTTCAAGAAGCCTTTCATGACTTAATGAATGAATACAAAAAGATAGGGCCAAAAAATAAAGAATTAAAGAAATCAAATCTTCTTCTAGCTGATGAAAAGAATAAACTATTGACTGAAAAAGAAGATATCTTGAAAAAAAAGAATACTTTGGCTAAAGAAAAAGAAGAATGGATTAAATCTGAAAATTCTTTAGTTAAAGAAAACATGAAGTTTAAAAAGGATAATGATACTTTAAGATCCTCCCTAAAAGCAAATGAAAATCTTTCAAATGAAAAGAAAAAACTCTTGGAAGAAAACAAAAAATAAAGAAGAGAGATTGAAGTTTTGAAATCTATTGCTAAAAAGTTTACCATTAGTTTTCAAAATCTTCAATCTATGGTAAAAATTAATGAGATTATTTTCAATAAAATAGAAACTGATTTTAATATTTCTAGAAAGCAGCAAAATGCTAGAAATATTTTCACAAGAGCTTCAACTAAAGATCATGCCATTAAATGCTTTAAATATAATCCAATTGGCCACAAAATTTTGAAATATAACTTTAAAAGAATTGGCCAAACATTAATCAAACAAATTTGGATTCCAAAAGAATCCTTGAACACTAACTCCAATGGACCTAAGAAAGCTTGGGTACCAAAAATTATGAATTGATTTTGTAGGTATACCAAGGATCCAATAAAAAGAGAAAAATATTATGGATGGATGCCTTGAAAATTAAATTAGATGGATGATGATATTTAATAAAATTTAAACTTTTCTTACATCATGCCATCATTATTTGTTAAAAATATTTTAATTATTAATTAGCAAAATTATTAAACATGTTTGATTGATTTTGATGATTTATCATTGCTTAAAATGATCACTCCATGAATTGAAAGTTTGATGTATTGATCGTATATCATATTGATTATTTTATTGAGCTTGATTGTATATAAAACTATTTAAGTGCTAAATTTATAAATTAACAAATTTTGATGATCTCAATGCTTGCAATAATCTTATACTTTGATTGATTATCATACCACCAATTGAATGTTAAATAATTTAATGTTTTATCTTGTTGATTTTGATGATGTTATTATAATTGATTATGATTGAAGACATATTGAATAAAATTAATTTATGAACTTTCATGATTAAAGTTTAAGAATAATTTAAAATATTGACATATTTGTTTGATAAGCTGAACTTCTTAAAGAAATACTTTCAAACTCAATTGGTATCTTGAATTAAGCAAATACTTATAATGACAAAAAGGAGAAGAAAAATTGGTAAATGGAGAAAGTAAATTTAATATATTAAATTACTCAAAATCTTATGATATTTTTCATAATGTGATATAAATTTCGTTACGAGTAACTATTGCCCAAGGATGGCTACCCAAGAGGGGGCGTGAATTGGATTTTTAAAAAATTTGGCTAATTTAAACTCCAATACCAAATCAAATATGTGCTTCTAATTGAGAGAACTTGAGTGTTTGAGTAAGCTAAGTGTAGCAGTGAAATCAAAAAGTAACTAGATTATGCAAATTAGTAAAGCAAGATAAGCAAAGGCACAATCAAGCACACAAGAATTTTATAGTGGTTTGATGCAATCCTGCACCTATGTCCACTCTCCAAGCTCTTCTTAGAAATTCTACTATAATCCTAGATTACAGTGCATTTATTTTAACCCGGGATCACAAACAAACCCAGTTAGTTTTGCCAGGCTCACCAACCACAACCCTACACCGATAGTTTTCTCGGGTTCACTATCAATTTGGTTGATTTTAATCTAAGAGCACCAACCATAATCTTTATACCATTCAATTTTTGGCTTGGACTTGCCTACATCCCAAGTTTCTTCCTCCTCAAAGAAGTTTGTAAATAAATAAAACATACAAGTATAAGAATTCATAACAAAATAGAAAATAAAAGTTAGAACTTTTTGAAGCATGAAGAAGTTGTTGTTGGATTGCTCAAATGATGCTTCAACTTCTCTTGAAAAATACTTGCAAGGATGAGGATAAAGTTGGAGATGATTTTCCTTTAAAAGCTCTCAATTCCATGTACTAATTCCTCTCTTTTCTCTCTTTCTAATTGGTATTCAATAATTCTCACTCAATCTAATGATTTTTTCTTTTAAATCACTTCTTCTCTCTTTTCAAATATTTCTCTAGCCTTTTATACTCTTTATGATGGCTTTTGGATCAGTTCTATCCATTGAAAGTCTTGAAATAGCCATTAGAATAGAGAAATGACCATTTGAAAAAGCTACAAAAAATTAGCTGTTACGATTACTGGGTCAGCTCAGTTTATAGCTGAATCAGTTCAATCCCCTAGTTCTTGAAAAATTGGCTTTCTACACTTTCTGTCTTTTGCTTCCACTAAGACTAGATCGGCTTAGTCTCAGACTAGAGCGGTCCAGTTTGCATGCTATGCATACCAAAAATCGTTTGTGATCTTTTCTTCTCCAAATTCTTTTATAGGCTAGACTTATCCTTTTTATCTTGATTTAATCTTCATTTTAACCTCATTAAAGATGTATCCATTCTAGAATTTTTTCTCTAAAATCTTGAGTGATGAATCTTCATTTGGATGAGTGAAAACATTTAAAGTTTGTGAGCTCTTGAAATTTACAACTACACATCCTCACAAACATCATTAGGATTTTAACAATTTGAACTCAAATACTTTTGTTATCATCAAAATCAAACTAGAATCAATAATCTTTTTCTTTTTGATGATGACAAAACTTTGAGTATATGCGTAAAAATATAATTAATGTGTTTCAATAAATTGACTAGTATAAATCATGAAGTAATAATATACATAAATATAAATGCACATATACATAAACATAAATGCCACACTTCATGAAAGCTCCAATTAATGTTTCACATAATTTATATACTCATATCAAAATAATATTTCAATCCAAATCAATGAGTATTAAGGTTTTAAGTATGAAATACATTGAGTTTCTTAAGTATTAATTCTTTAAGCATATACTCAATATACCTCTCCTCCTTTTTGACAACATCAAAAAGCTCATGAAAAAGAATAGAAAAAAATCATCAAAATTAATATGAAGATATTAAATTAAGAGATGTATCAAATTCATAAAGTCATATCAAAAAAATCATCTCCTCTTTTGAATGAATATTTCTTTCTTTTCAAAAATTAGCTTAAATTCAAATATTATAGACTCTCCTCCTTTTTAAATAAATTATGATCTTTTAATTAGATTTTTAAATATATACTTTTAAGCTTTAAGAGAAATAAAGTTTTTCAAAAGATTTGATCATGAAACTAAGCATAATATATACTTTAATATTCAATCTTTTCTTTTCTTAAGAAATTTTAGTTAATTAAGCTCGAAAAAGATATGTATTGGAGATGTATCAAGCAAAAAAAAAAGAATAGTATCAAAGCAAAAGATAGTCATATTTTAAAATTTATTTTTTAAATAAAAATTATTTTAAAATAAATAATTTATAAAGATTTTGCAATGTACATCAAAAATTTAGGATCAAATTTGAATTTTCAAATGAGTTTCAAAATTAAGGTTAGAAATTTATTTTTGAGAAGGAATATGCAGAAAATTTAATTTAGCCCCAATCATTTGCCAAAAATAATTATGCAAATCAAGTTTTAAGATTGGCACGTGAAAAGTTTAATATTATATTTATCAATGAGCTTCAAAATTATAAAAATATATTAAAATCAATCTATTTAGAGTAAGAATATCTCTCAAACCCATTTTTCACTCTAAAGAGTTATCAAAAATGATTTGATAAATAAAAGCATGCATATCAAATTGAATAAATACCTGAAAGCTCAATTTAAGAAGATCATAAGGAAGTTTATTGAGAATTTAAGTTCATATTTAATTTTTCTTGAGTCAAATTAATTAAAATTTTTAATCAAATCAAATTAAAAAATATCTCTCCCCCTATTTTTTATATTTATTGTTAGATTAATTTACTTTTCAACTTTCTCTCCCTCTTTATTTCAAATCAAGCATATGTAACATGAATTTAACTACTAAATTCAGATTTTCTAAATTTGAAAGATATTTTCAATTTCAAAGATCTTTTCAAATAATTGATTATTTTTTTAATAATTTATCTTCTTTACTTTAGCAAATAATATCATTTTAAAATTAAATAAAATTTAAAAGTATAAACATCAATTGAGTGAAATAAGCATTAATCAAACAAAATATTCACTCAATTAAGTTCAGAAAAAATATATGAGATTCTTTGAATTTATCTCAAAAGATATCATATCAAGAGTATATCAAAGTAAAATAGATTTGAGACATTATATCCAATTCTTTTGCTAAAAAATAATACAATAAATTACAAGGCAAGCATGATACCAAGAGTGAAAATTTTCTTAGAAAGAAACTTCTTGATACTAATTAAACTGAAATGATAAAGATAAATTGATTTAGATAAATCAATTTAAATTGATATTAGCAAATCAGTCAAGATACACTATAAAGAGATTTTAAGTTATTCTTCAAAATATCATCTCTTTCTTTTTTAAAAAAATATCAAGAAATTATAGATTCAGAAAAGATATGTATTTTTAAATTTATTTCAAATGATATCATATCAAAATGTAGCTATGCAAAATTAGGTTTAAAACAAAGACATTCTTCGCTTTTTGTCGAAAGATAAGTCAATAAAATACATGACAAATAGCAATCTATTTGATACCGATTACTTTTAACTAAAGTTCTCTTTAAAAGTTTAGCTTTAAAGATAAGTGACAACTTTCTTGATACATTTTGCTTGATATCAATTTCAAAAGATTTAAGAAGACCATTTCTCAAATTCAATTTTCAAAATCATTCAAGCAAAATAAAGTATGAATATTCAAAAAAAAATCTCTTTTAAGATAAAAAAAGGCAATCAAATCAATAATCAAGAAAGATATTCAAATCAATTTGCAAAATCAAAAATTAATCAATTAGGGGGTTTTGATAATCAAATAGGATAAGATCAAATCAAGGAGAAACTAGACGAAGGCTCCATGAGTTCAATTCAACTAGAAAATTTTGAAATTCTTAGGGGTTAACCTAAGATATAATTTAAATTAATACTTCAAGCACTTGATCTTATAGTAATTGAATGTTTTATTTTCAAGTACTTAGGTCATACATTTTTTTTTTAAATTTAAGTTCATCAATTATAAAATTGATTTGGAAAGACTTAAAATATCATACTAAATTTCAAAATAACCTATTTCATCCATAGCATGATATATTGAGGAGAGCATATTAATCTTTAAAATCAAAACATTCAAATTATTGCACGCATCAAATTCAATTATACTTATCAAAATATGAAAGGAGTTATTATATGTATACATATTAACAAATCATTAAAGTTAATATATCAAACTTTCAATTCATAGAGTATGATCATTTTAAGCAAAGATAAAATCATCAAAATCAATCTAACATGCTCAATAATTATGATAATTAATAATTAAAATATATTTAGCAAACAATGATGGCATGATGTGAGAAAAATTTAGATTTTACCAAACATCATCATCCATCCAATTTTATTCTTAAGGCATCCATCCATACAATTTTTTTCTTTTCATTCCATTGGATCCTTAGTGTACCTACAAAAATTACTTTCTAGATTTTGGTATCCAAGCCATCTTGGATCTATTAAGGTTAGAGCACATGGTTTCTTTTCGAATTTAAATTTGTTTAACTAAAGTATGACCAATTTTCTTAATATTACATTCAAAAATTTTATGGTCTACTTTGTTACTTTTAAGACATGCAAATAAATTATTTTCAAATGAAGCTTTGCTAAACATATTTTTGATAAATTTATGTTTTCTTAAAGGATTATACCTAATTTCAGTTTTATTGAAAATAGCCTTTTTATTATCTAAAATTACTTTAAGCTTTTGAGATCTAATTATAAATTTTTCAAGCATGGACTTTAAATTTTCAATCTCTTTTCTCAATTTTTCATTTTCTTCTATAAAAGATTTTTTTTCTTCTAACAAATTTTCTTTCTCTTCAATGTAAAGTTTTTATTTTTCAAATTTCTCTTTCAACTTAATATTTTCTTCAACTAAAGATTTTTTAAATTTAAAAAGTATGTTCTTTTCTTTATCCAAAGAATTTATTTCTATCAATTTTTTTTCACTCAAAAGCTTATTCTTTTCATCATCTAAAAAAAGATTTGATCTTTTAAGCTTTTTATTTTTCAGCCTTAAATTTTTGTATTCATTCATTAAATCATTAAAGACTTCATAGAATTCATCAAATATAAATTGAAAAGAGCTCTGAATTTACCTCATCTTCATTGATCATAAGGCAAAGATTTATAGCACTTTCTTCCTTCTTTTCATTTTTCATTTCTTTATTTTGCTCCTCCTTAATTAATGCTTTCTTTTTCTTTTGTTTCTTCTTCTTATTTTCATCCTCATGAGCTATGAGGCATAGATTGGGGTGAGCTTCCTTAACTTCTTGGGAGCTTGGTTCTTCTTCTTGATTTGCTCTTTCATAATTTTTTTTTAATTTTTTTCATATATGTTTTGCTGAAATACATGAAGAAATTGCATTAAATACATTTAAGTCTAAGGAGCAATAAAGAATGTTCAAGGCCATAGCATTTAGATGAACTGATTCTCTATCAATAAATGATGTGTTTTGTGTGTGAGGGCCATTGGCAATAATCTTTCATAGATTATAGTCATGTGCTTGAATGAATATCCTCATTCATGCTTTTCAATATGTGTAGTTTGTTCCACTAAATAGTGGAGATCTATTGGTTGATTGCCCCTCAACCAATGGAGTCCTAATTAGAATTGCCATGTGATCTTTAGCTCTTTGATAGCTTGATCAACAATTAATACTAGAGCACTCGCTCTGATACCAATTGTTGCCCAAGGATGGCTATCCAAGAGGAGGGGTGAATTAAATTTCTAAAAAATTTGGCCAATTTAAACTCTAATGCTAAATCAAATATGTGCTTCTAATTGAGAGAACTTGAGTATTTATGGTGAGCAAGCTAAGTGTAGCAACGAAATCAAAAAGCAACTAGATTATGTAAATTAGTAAAGCAAGAAAAGCAAAGGTACAATCAAACACATAAGAATTTTATAGTGGTTCAGTGCAATCCCGTACCTACATCCACTCTCCAAGTTCTTCTTGAGAATTTTACTATAATTTTAGATTACAGTTTGTTTGTTTTAATTCGGAATCATAAATAAATTCAGTTGGTTTTGTTGAACTAATCAATCATAATCCTACACCGATAGTTTTTTTAGATTCACTATCAATCCGATTGGTTTTAACCTAGGAGCACCAATCATAATCTTTATACCATCCAATTATTGGCTTAGACTACCTACACCCCAAGTTTCTTTCCTTCCAAAGAAACTTATAAATAAATAAAAATATAAGTATAAGAATTCATAATAAAATAAAAAATAAAAGTTAGAACTCTTTAAAGCTTGAAAAAATTATTGTTGGGTTGCTCAAATGATGCTTCAACTTCTCTTGAAAAATACTTGAGAGGATGAGGATAAAGTTGGAGATGATTTTTCTTTAAAAGCTCTCAATTCTGTGCACTAATTTTTTTTCTTTTCTCTCTTTCTAATTGGTATTCAATAATCCTCACTCAACCTAATAATTTTTTTTTAAAATTATTTTTTTTTCTTTTCAAATATTTTTCTAGCCTTTTATACTCTTTGTGATGGCTTAAGAATTAGTTCTAGCCATTGAAAGTCTTGAAATAGCCATTAAAATGGAGAAATGATCATTTAAAAAAGCTATAGAAAACTAGCCATTACGATCACTAGGTCAGCTCAGTTTATAGCTGGATTGGCTCAGTCCCTTGGTTCTTGAAAAATTAATTTTCTATGCTTTCTATCTTTTGCTTCCATTGAGACTAGGTTGGCTCAATCTCAGATTGGATCGGTCTAGTATGCATACCATATATACCAAAGATCGTTTATGATTCTTTCTTCTCTAAATTTTTTTATAGGCTAGACTTATTCTTTTTATCTTAATTTAATCTTTATTTTGATATCTTGAAAGATGTATCTATTCTAGAATTTTTTTTCTAAAATCTTGAGTGATGAATTTTCATTTGGATGAGTGAAAATATTTAAAATTTGTGAGCTCTTAAAATTTACAATTACACATCCTCACAAACATCATTAGTATTTTAATAATTTATACTCAAATACTTTTATTATCATCAAAATCAAACTAGGATCAATAGAAATAAAATTCATTAAGGATAAGAAATGAAATTAAGAAATTTGGCATATAGTAAGGAAGAGCAAATTTTGAATAAAATTTAAACTTAATTGATTATAATATTAAGGGAGAGCTTACTGATTTTGGATTGTTAAAGAAAAGTTTACTCTATTGATTTTATTGATTACCTTCTTTTGAGTTGTTCTTTTTGATGTTGTCAAAAAGGGGGAGAGCTATTGTTAAGTATATGCTTGAGCTTAACTAGAATGAAGTATGTTCTTATTATTTAGTGGTTTCATGCTTTATAAATATGTAACCTTTTAGAACTCACTACATATTATTTGCATATACATAAAAGTTTTGTCATCATCAAAAAGAAAAAGATTATTGACCCAAAGATTGATTTTGATGATGACAAAGTGTTTTGAGTATAAGTTATAAAATCTAACTATATTGTAAGAATGTATAGTTGTAAATTTTATGTGCTCACAAACATCAAGTGTTCTAATTCATCCAAACAAAGATTCATCATTTAAGATTTTAGAGAAGAAATATTAGAGTGGATACAACTTTCAAGAGGTCAAAATGAAGATTAAATCAAGACATAAAGGATAAGTCTAGCATACAAAATAATTTAGAGAAGAAAGGATAAAAAATAGTCTTTGGCATGCTTGACACTCAAACTGGGCTAACCCAATCTGAGACTGAGCCATCTTAGTCTCAGTAGAAGCAGAAGATAGAAAGAGCAGAAAGCTGAATTTTTGTGACCTAGGAGATTGAGCCGACCCAGTCAAAAAGTGAGCCATCCTGGTCTTAGATAACAAAAGAAGATAGAAATAGTATTTCAGAATTTCTGAGACTGAGTCGATCCAGCTGAAAATTGAGCCGATCCAATTTGGACTGAGCTAATCTAATTTAAAACTGAGCCAGCCTAGTGCCTGTAATGGCTAAGTTTCAGTTCTACAGCTTTTTCACTCCACATGTCTTTCAATGGCTATTTTGAATCTTCTAATGGCTAAATCATTTTCAGAAGCCTATGATGATGACTTGTAATGGTAGAAAATCTCAAGAATACTTAAGAAAATACTTGAAGCATTAAGAGAAAGCTTTTGAAGAGTTTATTGAGTATCCATTAAGAAAGCAAGAAGAGTGGCTGAAAAGAGTAAGAAAGAAATAATTTTTAGATATTTTTTACCCTTCCAACATCCTCAAATCTGAGAGAAGTTAGGCCATCATTATCGAAGATCATCTCCTACTTCCTCAAGCATTCAAAGAGAAGAAATCAACCATACAAGCAAAGCAATCCAGATTTTCTTCTCTTGGATTTTATAAAGTTTGTTTTAAATTATATTTTTTTTTACATTTTGTTTCAAGTTTCTTGGGGTAAGAAACTTAGGTTGGTCCAAGCCTTGAGTTGAATATTGTATTGATTTGATTGGTGAGCCAAGGGTAAAATCAATCGGGGTTGATTGTTAGTTTGAAGAAAAATAATCACTTGTAAGATTTTGATTGGTGATCTGAAGAAAACTAACTGGATTGATTATGAGCCCAAAAAATAATCATGTACGATTTTGGTTAGTGAGATAGAAAAAACCAACTAGATTTGATTATGAGCCTAAAAAATAATTGGACTGTAATTCTTATTAAGAATTATAGTTGAATTTTCAAGGGATATACTTAGGAAGTAGACGTAGGTACTGAGTTTGGCATCGAACCACTATAAAATTTATGTATTTATGATTATGTATTTTTTATTTTATTGCTTTCATTCACTGCATATTACAAAGCTTATTTCATTACCTATTGTATACACATCACTTAGTTTACATCATTCACATCTGTACATTAGTCAAAATATTTTTGAAATACCCAATTCACCTCCACTCTTAGGTAGCCATCCTTGGACAACAACATCATAATTTGCTATTATCATTGAAATGATAATAGCATCATTACGAGGTGTTTGAACCCTCTGAGCATCATCATCAAAAAAGAATACAATATTCTCAGGATGCTGTCTCTTAGGAGAAGGACTCCTGGATGTCTCTCGAGAACCGCTGCCTTCTAAGATCATGTTAATTACTCCAACAGTAAGCCAGTTGTGCTCAATAGCATTGTCGGGCATTTGGAATGGTTCTAGAGCTTGGTTTGCTCTATCTTTAATATACTTGCCGAGATAGCCTTAGTGAATCAAAGCCTTAATCTCATCCTTGAGCTGGCAGCATTCTTCAGCATCATGCCCATAGTCTCGATGGAAGTGGTAGAATTTGCTCTTATCTCTTTTAGTAGTCGGGGCCTTCTGGGATTAGGACGATGGAGATATTTTTGATTCTCTATTTCCATCAAAATCTGAGATCGAGGGGTAAACAGAGAAGCGTAGCTATTAAATTATCGAGGTGGCCTCCAAGATCTTGGATTTTTTTGAGATGGTTCACTGACACTCTCCTGGTTCTCGTGTTCTTCCTCACAGGACTGCTTCTTTTATTCTTTATTTTTCTTCTCTTTCTTATTCAGCTTTTCTTTTCTTCTACATGGGCATACTTCCTAATTTGAGTTAACATTTCCTCATAATTTTTTGAAAAATTCTTGTTGAGAAAGAAGACCAGACAATAGCTCTTAAGTCCCTACTTCAAGACTGACATGGCGACAGACTCATTAAAGACTTTTACTTTTAGAATAGCTACATTAAAATGGACCATGTACTCATGGAGGGATTTAGTTATCCTCCTGCTACATGATAGAGAAAAGGCTATCCATGTGCTTCAAGTGAAGATAATTGCTTCAAAAATAGGCTACAAATGTGGAGAGTGATAGGAAAGATCATGCAGAGAAGAGCATCAGGTGCTCCTTGAAGCTTCATAACATCCCTATACCCCTTAAGATGGTCTTGAGGGTCTGTGAAACCATCGAATGGCTCCAACATAGGTATTTTGAATCGAGAGGGGATCAATTCATTCAGAATTTCAATAGAAAATGAGGATGTGAGGTGAAAATCCTTCTTACTCCGAGAAGGTCCCATAAGTTATATCTCTTTTAATCTTTTCTCGAGATCTTGAAGCTTTTGCTCAAGATCCGCTTTTCACAGTGACTTCTTGCTATAGAAAGTTGATTCAACTTTATAAAATTATTCTTCTTGATCAAAAAGATACTCCGGATGGAATTCTTGAGGGGCTGAAAGATGGCTGGTTTATGATGTAGTATTTTGGAAAATAGATTCTTATCATTGCTCCATTATTTGTCGAAGCTGTTGTATGGTATTGGTGAGCGCCTGGACCTATTATACTAAAAGATTAAATTACTGTGGATCGATTATTGCTGAAAGATGGGACTAGATCATCTCTAAAGGGGATCCTAGAGAAGATGGAGTTGGATTCTGTGCCTTCTTCATCATTTTCATAAAATTTGGAAGAATGCCCTTCTTCTAGCACCAATCTGTTGCAGCAAGACTTCAGATTGTTGAGAATAATTCATGCTAGAGAGCTAATATGGAATTGGATTGACGTGGATCATGGACCAACCTGCAAGAAAAGTCCTAGAAACTAGTGGGGTACTCTCAAGTTTAGGACCCTTCAATGCTCAGGTCAGCTAAGGCCCTGAGAATAGATAGTGAAAATAAAAGATTGGAAGATAGTAAAGAGCGTTTGAGTAACGAGGATAGTTCGATCTTCCTTTAGTAAAAAAATCGAGAGTAGATTTCAGCATAGTGTTGACTCTATGAACTTATACTTACCTCCGGAAGGGTATCCTACTCCTTTATTTATAAAAGAATTTACTTAGGTTTTAAAAAAAGTTTGTTATATCGTTAGTTTATTGTAACAAAATGGTCAGCTAGATAACAGTTATAGGGTATTTGCCTAGGTGGCAATTAGCTGTAATATGACTGGAGGAGAACCATGATTTGATTGGGGAGCAACTAGTCCTTAGTCTTTGGATCATGTTGAGGTCAGTGTTTTACTAATCTTGCTGGTGATGAGATCGGTATTAGACCGATCTCGACATGGTAAAGCTGAGCAATACTTTTGCCTATTGATAATGTTAGCTTTTTGCCGATCTTGAAATGATTGAGCTGACAGTAAGGATAAGGTAAACCCGATCTCATGCTCAACTAGGGGCAGATTACTGTTGTTGAGATTGATATAAACCTAATCTCGTGCAAAAAGATTGTGGTCAGGAAGGCGAGCCACCAGTTTTCAAAAAGGTGAATTGCTGATCCCATCCTGTATGACCAACTGCAAGTCGATGAAAGACCGATCTCAATTTATGATGACTCAATTCGGATATTGCTAAGGATAGTGATTTGCCGATCTGGCTGGTATGGTCGGTATATTATCAATCTGAATCTATTATTAAAGCAATGTATACTTGGACATAGTACAGATTACCATCGATTTTTAAATCAATATTTTGTTGACCTAGAGTCAGTGTCTATCATCAAATATTTACTAGTCATCTATATTAATAGTCTCTCTGACGATGCCACATGGCTAGCCATGATTATCCATACCAACAAATCTAAAACCAAAATGATCCTTATAGCTTAAGCATGTCTTTGGGCACATATATGCTTGGGCCATATTTTTGGCTTTATTTGGGGCAGCTCAACATGCAGATATTTTTATTCCCACGGATATAAGTTAAAGTTAGATCAAAATAAAAAGGATCAATTCCCCACCTCAAAATATAAATTTAAGTGCAGATGTAGACTCAACTCAATAGAATTATGTCAGGTGGCCTGGGTACTTTAGAGGTTTATTCCTACTTGTCACCTAATTTTGTCAACTTCCCAATCCTCGCAAGCAAAGCGAAGCAAATCGGAACAACCATCTTATAACTTGACACGACAGTGGTTCCTCCTCAAATCCGAGGTACAAAAGTTACACCAATCCACACCATCCATTCGATGTACCATCCATTGTACGGCGCAGATAAGAAGAAGCTTCTTGGTTGCCACAATCAATACCAAAGCGGTGCACGCACCGCCACCGTTATTACGCTCGCGTCCATCTACGTAAAAACAAATTTTTCCAGGGAAAGACTGACAGAAAGGAGCGCAGACGTCAGAAAAGTGGCGTGCACTTATAAAATCTTAATTAATGGGAAAAAGGTAAGCGCGGACCACATCGGGTAAAATGTTTGATCCCCGGCCAGCGTGCCACGTCATCACCAAACAAATATGTCTAGATCTGGGCCCTGACATCTCCGTAACTAGGTGGTCCCACCCTCAGTTGGCTCCAGCTGGCCGCATCTGCACCCCTACGCCGTCCGATCCGCTGGTCTCCCCACGATCTGCGGTGGAAAAGAAAAAATACCGTCACGAGTGCTCGACACGTATCTACCGAGGACCACCGTGCAAGTAAATGACGGGCCCCACGCTGCGTTGGAGACGATCCAGTGAGCTTGATAGCTGCCATTGGACACCAAGTTATAACGGACGAGATCTCCCCGATTTTATAGGAAATAAAAATAAAATAAAAATAACATAAATATGTCGATTTTAATTGCGACATTGACCTTGGGGTTTGGAGATATCGGCCCCACCGCATATATCATCCTATTAAGACAAATTATGTTGAGCCGTTGGATTCCGTGGGGCCCGGCTAGATCGGACGGTCCGCTGGGCGAGAAGTTGGCGGTGGGGCAGCAACGCCCTAGTGGCGTGGGATATGAGAAAAAGGGGGCCCAGGAGAGAGAGGATAAAAGGGGGTCTTCGTTTTGGTTTCCGGGGCTTTGCTCTCTCTAATCGCGTGTGTTTATAGAGGCGGAGAGAGGAGGGAAAGAAGGAGGCTGCGATCTTTTTCTTTTTCGAAGCGACGCTTTGCTTTAGATCTTGATAAAAGTGGATGGATTCGAAGAAGCAGGAGAAGGAAGGCGACGAGGACAGCCAGAGGACCGATCATCGAATGGCCGGAGGGGGCCGAGGCGGAGGCGGAGGCGGCGGTGGCGCGGCGACACCGGTCCACCACCGGTTGATCGTTCCCAAGCCGGAGCCGATGGAGTTCATGGGGGCGCTGTCGATCCTCCGGCGGGCGGCCGGGCGGACCAAGGACCGGCATACCAAGGTGGAGGGCCGCGGGCGGAGGATCCGCATGCCCGCCGCTTGCGCAGCTAGGATCTTTCAGCTCACAAGAGAGCTTGGGCATAAGTCGGACGGGGAGACCATACGGTGGCTTCTCCAGCACGCGGAGCCCGCCATCATCGCGGCCACCGGGACCGGCACCATCCCCGCCATCGCCACCACCGTCGAAGGCACCCTCAAAATTCCCTCCGAGGCCCCCTCCACCGCCGGAAGCACCACATCCGCGGGTGACGCCAAAGGGGAGGAATCCGCCGCGAAGCGGCCGAAGAAGCTCCAGCCCACGCGGGCGGCCGCGAACAGCAGCAGCGGCGTAGCGGCAGCATACTATCCGATCGTCGCAGCAGACCCCCTACTCCATGGCGGTGGCGCCATTTCCATTTCGTCGGGGCTGGCCCCCATCGCGGCGGCAGGGCCGGCGGCTCCACCAGGGCTTGTGCCGATGTGCGCGGTAGGAAACACCATTTGGGGGAGGGTAATACCGCCGGGAGCTCTCTGGATGCTCCCGCCCTCGTCGGCGGTCGCAGCAGGGCCGTCAAACCAGCAACCGCAGATATGGACGTTCCCATGCCCACCGCAGATCATCAACTTCGTGGGGGCCAGACCGATTTCCACGGTGCTCCCCGGAGGCGTTTCGGGGCTGAATCTTAGCACCACGGCGGAGGTCCACCGGCTTTCCTCCGCCGACGGGAAGCCGGGCGATGACGGGGCCTCCGCCTCCCCGTTACAGCTGATGGAGGAGTCAGTGGACCAGGAAGCGGCGGAAGAAGAACAACAGCTGCCGGAGGAGGAAGAAGAAGAGGAAGAGGAGCTGCTCTCGGAATCCAGCGCAGAAGACTAGGTTTTGGTGCAGATCGTTCTCTCCTCTTGTTCTTTGTTTCTTGTTTAGGGAGAGGGAAAAAGAGGAAAAAAAAAAAACTTCTATTTAGCTCGGTAGGAGAGGCCATGGACGAAATCTTTTTCACTTGTAATCCTTAGCATCGGTGACAGTGGGACGCACGTGCCAACGTGAGTACATAACTTTTCCATTCTCGCTTTTGGGCTCCCGTTTGGGTCCAGTGGAGGTGGTCCCACGTGTAGGGAAATGGGTCAAAGGGCGCCGTGAACCGGGCCCGCCTCATGGGGGACGAGCGCGGGGCCCAGAAAGGGGAAGGGGAATGAGGGGAGGGCACCGCGTGGTGGGCCCGGGGTACGGGGCGGATTGGTTGGCCCTATTAGGAGGGTCCACGCGGCCGGTGGTATCGGGGACGGTGGGGTGAGGGGCGAGCTCTGGGCTGCCGAATATCCGCTTGGCTGCAAGGCCTGTTACTTTGACCTGTTTAAGCTTTAATGGCTAACTTACTGTTACAATTAACTCGCTCATCAGATGCTTTGTGTTACTTGCCGGCCCTAACTAGTGTTCTCTACGTTATGCGAGGAAATGCGTTATCTTATAAAATTTCAAGCCATAATACGGCTCCTTACAAAACCTAATGGATGTTGCAGTACACTATCCTGTGCCAACCACTTAAACTACGTTGTTCCTGCAAAACATATTAGTTTAAATCCAGGTGAATTGGTCCTTGCAAAACAAAATGGCTGCCGCAGTGCATTTCCATTGGTAAATTAATTAACAACAACATTTTTAAATCCACGTGAATGGTCATGTGGACAGTGTCTTCTCGATTCTGAATTCTAGTCAGAACTAAGGTTCTGAAATGCGTATGAGTCCGGAGATTTGTAATGGTTCTCAAATGATAATTAGGATATATGGCTGTTCTGGTAACGTTCACCGTCGATTTAATCCGACAAGATGCTGCACTCCTACAATTTATTGCTGCTTCTCTTGTTTATCATGTTGGGTTTTAACTCGGGTGGGTGCATCAAGAAAAGAAACATATATTTGTATCAAGTACAATTCAGCATTCAAGAATGCATCCCCCTAACAAAGGTGAATGATAACTGGATTATGTTGCAGTATGAATAGAATGAAGAGCAACATTAAGATATAATAATTTGTTTTAGATTTATACGTGACTATATCTTGACTTGAGCAATTAACAGCATGTGGAAAACAGTAAAGCAGAAGTAGTGCGAGATAGGTTTTCTTCGTTTTATTCATTTCTAGTCAAGGTTTCACTTTATTGAGCTGGCAAAATGAGACTGGATTCTGCATCTTTTTCCAATTTATTTACTACAGTTCAGCAAGTACCACATTTATGGCATTCATATGGCTGTGACTTTGCTACCTGATTTAGCATCCGTACAATAACTAACAGTTGGTATCATCGAGTGATAATCGATTGCGTCGGCTAAACCATGGACATAATAAATTTTCAAATAATAGCGAATGATACTAAAATAAACGGGATCCAAGACTTCTAATCGTTACCGATGGTTACAAATATTTCAAAGATAAATAAAGGTCATTGGTAAGACAACTCTATGCAATACTACTATGTCATTTTTAATTTTACTTTACCTGTTCGATCATTCCTCTATTGACTTAGATATCTTCGATCTGTAGACTTCTTTTGCAGATAATTTTCTTCGATGATGGATGCATCGAAGGATTGGCCATAATAAAATAAAACGTATATATGAGAGATTTTTTTTATTATAAAAAATTATAAGTACTGTTATTATCGTGAATCTCTCTGATTACAAAGGATTCGTTTTCGTTGGAAAGAGTTTTGGATCTGTAAGAATATTAGTTAGAGAAGGAAATAAGGTTATTTTTTTCCCCAACGCTGGACAGGGCATGTCAACTTTCTTATATTTTAGATTGGAACCCTTGGGCACAGGGATTAGGACTTGCACAGGTTGGGCTTGGAGGCGAGAAATGGGCTTTGAGGCCAGAAATGTCAATCAGCTGCAGGTCCTTGTCGTTGTATTAACAGGCTAAATCTAGTATGTGTGGAGTACGAGCTATATAGACGATGATTGAGGTGATGCAATATCTAAAAGGAGAGAGAATAAATAAGATGGAGGCATACGAGCTTTTTCTTCTTCTTAAGACTAGGCCACATGAGGCCCGACTCAGGTCTGTTGTTACCTATTGTATTAAATTTATCTCTCAAACAAAGAGAGTGGATTGTACCAAAAAAAAAAAAAAAAAACAAAGAGAGTGGAAAGAGTTAAATTAGTTATTGTGTACTTAAAAGAATATTTTTATAAAAGTGCTCTCAGAAAAATTGTGATGCTATACCATCTAGTAGGTGTAGATGTCGAGCCAAGATTTCACTTTTTATGATATAATAGAGCATGATTTATGGCATATATTTTTGATGACATCAAATTAGAAGGGACACAATAGTTATGGCCATGAGTATTTTATACAGATTGGATTGATAAATGTTTATATAAATGATAAAAGCAGGGAAGGCCTAAATGTTAGCTTCAGAGCTATATAGTGGAATACTAGAGTGGCTAATCAATAATTTGAAATATTAAGTAATAATTGAACTATAACTAGAAATAAGAAAATAGAAGATGGATATTAAATCTTGGGCCGTTTGGTTGGAGGTAATTTGGCATGAAAAAATGATTTCTATGTCACATTACCATATTTGGTGTGAAAAGTGGAAGAAAGAGATGGTAAAAATTTTGGTGGGCTCTATGTTTATTTTTCGGATAGAGAAGGTAAAACAAAAATCATTGGAGGGTTGGTATTTGATGAATTTTTGAGTGATGGTAATCTATATTTGATAAAAATACTATCAATAAAGCTGCATATATAATCATTAATTTTATTCTAATATCCTTCAAAATTTATTCAATAAAGAGCTTTTGTAAAAAATAAAGATGGAGATGGTATTATGCAATAGCTTATGTGATATAGTAATCATATAAAAACTAATTAAAGATGACAGTACCATTTTAGTATTAAAAAAATATTTTATATTGAAGGATATGTTTGTAAAATTTGTCATATTTTCATATAGGATTATCTTGAATTAAATGTAATAATCATTTTTCAATGTCACCAACTAAACACTTATTCTCCTCCATAATTATTTTCTTAGATAAATAATTTTCATGAATTATTTTATTACCATATAATCTGATATATCCTAATCAAATGGACTCTTAAGACTAAAGAAAAGTAGAGATAACTAGTAGCTTACCGTCTCACCACCACGAGGGCTTCATCACTGCAAAGGAGTCCACCAACTAGCATCATTATAACATGCTGCATCAAAACTCCACCAATCGGTATCGTCATTGGTTCTTCGAATCCACAAAGATCGCTTCAGAATCCACTAAAGTATGCACAGAATCTCCCATACAAAATGTTACGGGGCAAATATTAGATGATGTACACTCAAGAGATAGCAAATTTCATTGGTTGACTCATAAGAAAGATATAGAAGGGGCACTTTTGTAGTTTGGAGGACTTCTGGTAAGTGAGATGCTCAAGTGTCCTCGTTATTAAAAAATATGTTAAAATATAAATTTCTAAAGCTTATAAACTAACTACTCTAATAGATGTGAGCTTTTAGGAAAAACTTCCTTTTGATGGTGAACTTATTGGCATCGAAAGGGTTCAGACATTGGTTTAGTTGACATCAGACGCCATCTAACAATGTTAGCTCTTTCATCCATTGGTTTAGTGTCATGTGACTATATTAGCTCTTTTGTCAAATGCTTTGGTATGTTTCAGTGTTGAACTTGGCTTCCTGAAGTTTAGAAAATGCTTCAAGGTCTTCGAATGGTGGATGGGATGCCGTGGAATATAATGGAATTTAACCCAAATTGCATCACAAGAATGCCTTACTGAATTTTTTTTTTTGACACCATTAGTTGGCTTGTGATGGTGGTTGCAGCACTGCTAGAATAATATTGGTGGAATCTAAATCTTCCTTCATGGTCATTGGACTTAATGCGGACGACTATAGCCATTAAAGGGGGGACTACATAGGATCTAAGAGCAAGATTTGTTACATAAGAAAGTTGAATCGTTTATCAAACTTCTAGATGATCTAAGTTACTTGTGTGGTGCCTGGTTAAGGTGCTTCTTTTTTCTTCTTGTTTTTTTTTCTTTTTTTTTTTTTGAAATAAAAAACTTTTCAAGCTCTATGATCTCACCTTGTAAAAGTACAGCTCACTGAGCAATTAGGAAAAATTTTCATTTTTGGACCTAGAAATAGCCTAATTTGAAGCTTTTGTTTTTTTTTTTTTTGAGAAAGTCTTTGAAAGAACATATATCTTACTCTAAAATGAATTAGGTGAAGTAATAGAAGACCCGGTCAATGTATACCGATTGTAAGATGGTAAATTTTCATGGTTATTCCTACTAGTCATATTTATTTTGAAAAGTTATAACCTCCCTCGTCCAAAAGAAGAATCCAATATGATTTGTGAAGATGAATCTTGTTAGTACAAGTAGAAACTTTGTAACCTAGTTTTAGAAGGGATTATTGAAAGAAAAAGGGAAGCCAAACCATTCTTTCACCAATTTTTCTACTTTTTTTTGTAAAACAATTTAAGGTGAAAAGATTAAAGAAATTTCTTGCTTCTCTTCAATCGAAATAGATATTTTTTAATGATGAGCTTCTTACAGTTAGTTTAGGGCTCAGTTTAGTTGGTTTTGGTGTTGCTATTGGATCCTTTATTTTCGTTCATGGAAGTATTAGAACATAGGGTTCAATGGAGCTAGGATATTTACCAAATCATAGGGTTGCATGTCTATGTCCTTTATCAGCTTTCCCCGGCTTGGAGAATTTGAATCTCAATAAATACAAACCATATTTGTGCGAGAGGAAACTTTTATTACTTACCATATATAATTCTATTGCTGGATGTGACCATAAAGCTACTTTAGATGTCTTTTGGCATGCATGGTTCTCCTTGCGTTGCTACATGAGTTGAGCATATAGAATTATGGACTTAGGGCTATTAAGCATTGGCTAGTCTTGATGATTAGGTGACTCTAGATTTACTTTCTCTGGGTTTAGCCACTATCTACTCTTTTGGCTTTTCAAGCATTATTGTTAACCTTGAAGTCGAAGTTCCCACAAGTTCTCCTCCAGTTTCGGCGGAGCAACCATCTCTTTCCTCGAAACCGTCTACTATCCATAGGGGTGGTGACCATCAGAAGGGTCTGGCCATAACTTCCCAAGGAGATCCACGAAGAACTTATGCAGAAGTTCTTCATGGTCGAAGGAGGTATAGGTGGGAGACTCAAGGTGTGACTGATGATGAAATTGCTCACTTGCAACAAAGATTTACCAAAGCCATTGTGTTCATGGATGATGAAATAGACAATGTGACAAGAAGTGGGCCAACTCCTTGATAGGAAAATTACTGGGCATGGAGCTTCCTTTGGAGTTCATCTCAAGGGAGTTGAAGTTGAGGTGGGTGAGGATTGGGAAGTTCAAAATTATTCTTCTATCTGCGGGCCGCCTGATTTTCCAGTTTGAGAAAGAGGAGCACTGGCATGAGTTATGGAAAATGGACCATGGACTATATATAGCTGGACAAGTCCTTGCTCTTAAGCATTGGCATCCTAACTTTAGCACAAGATAAGACTCTATCTCCATGGCGATGCTTTGGATTATATTTCCATACCTCCCAATGGAGCTATGGGAGAGGAAGATGCTTCTTTGAATTGCCTCGGCAGCCGGTACTCTAAAGTTTATTGACAACTACACCAAAGAAGCCACTAAGGGAGGCAATGCTAAGGCTTGTGTTCAGACAAATTTAATGAAACTTCTTCATCCAGGAGTTGATATCAAGGCTAGAGGAAGAAGGAGCTGGCAAGCTTTCTAGCATGAAAATATCCCGGTCTTGTGCTTTCTTTATGGCAGGGTTGGCCATATGGAGGATAAATGTCATCATATCATGAGAGATGAAGTAGAGAGACTAAGGCACGAGAAGAATAGGGTGTGTGGGCCGTGGATGGTGGTCTCATGCATTCTGGTGGAGGGCTTCACCACAAAATCGAGCAGATCTTCAGCTGCTGCCGATAGGAGCACGAGGAGGCAGGAAAGTGGGAAAAAACCTGTAGTTTCTATGTATACATAAAGCACAGAGGAGTAACAAATAGTTATTAAGGGTCCAATTCAAAAGGGACAACTGATCAGTCTCGGAGTCCTAATAAAGAGGTGGAGAAAGTGGCCACACCTTCCAAGTACGTGCTTTTGGATGATTTGAAGGAGATGGATGTGGATAACGAGAATGCAAAAATGGAGCACACCAAATTTTTTATGTAAGATTTGAAGGAATCAGATCTAAAGTTTTACAAATAGATCTTAAAAATTTTTTCAAAATCTTGCAGCGAAAGATTTAAATAAATTAAATATTTATTTAAATAAATATGTAAATATCTAGATCTTAGATTTATTATATGATCAATGTATTATATTAAATTAAAAATTAAAATCAAATAAGAAAATAAAAAGTTGATCAAATCAACCTAGATCTACACTACATCAAATGCAAATATGAAGTTAATAGATCAGATCTATTACCTGAGCAAGTTAGACATTCTAACTTACTGATTCGGGCTTGAGGATGAAGTCATGAGCCGCACATGCGTCCGGCCTCTAGGAGTCGTCCACACGAGCCTACGATCTCTAATCTGAAGTCCGATGCAGGAAATCAGCACAGCATGCTAGTACTGTGCTGATTCTTCTTCGACGGTCAATCCGATACTCCCTTCTTCAAAATTTGGACTCTCCAAAATATTAAAAGAAAGATGAGAGTTTGCTAATCTGAGACTCTCTCAAAAAAACTCAAAAGAAAGGAGGAGAGATTGAAAATAAAATAGCCCTAGAAGAAGATCCTCTTCTTCTTCTCTTTTCTCTCACCTAGACACCTAGTTTGGTGCCTATGGAACCCCTACGCCCAAGGACCCTCTTCCTCTGATTTTTGCACACCCCAAACCTCTCCCAAAGCTCTGTATTTCATGAAAAATCAAAATAAAATTCATGCAATAAATAGGAAAAAAGAAGAGTCCAAGTTAGATCAAATTTCTAGACTAGGAATATCCAAACATGGAAAGTTGTTGGGGTGCCCAACTCTTAGGTGCCTCCTCCATAATTTTTGGCGTGGACCAGCAAGGAAGGGTGCATAAAAAAAAAGATTATTTTCATGGAATAAGAGAAGAATTAATTAAAAGAGGGGGCGGCACTCAAGGAAAGATGTTTTGGTCAACAAGGATTCTATCTCACAGAATCCTAAGCAAAATCAATTCCTCCTTTGACTTGGTCTTCCACCTAACTTCCAAATATGACTTGGAGGGAGAGAGGGGGCATGAAAATCAGGAAGAAAGAAATTTTTCATAAAAAATATCTAAAAAATAGGTATGGGGGGCGTTGGGGCCGAGGTGGCGCAAGGAGATAGGGAGTCCTAGTCACACTAGGACTCCTATTTTGACTTGATCAAACAAAATCTTATAACCAAATAAAATTAAGATTAAACCAATCCAATTAAATAAGGTCCTAACCCATTTAAGAACTTAATTAAATTAGATTAAATCATATTTAATTCTAATTTATTTTTTGATCAAATTAAAAAATTAGATTAATCCAAGTCCTAGTTAGACTAGGACTAGTTCTTCCTTGCACTTGGCTTATCTAATAAACCAATTGAACTTGATCCAATTAAGTCCAAACTAAATCTAATTAAATCATATTTAATTAGACTTAATCTCAACCTATTGGCTTAATCAAATTAAACCAATTAGCAACTCAATTGTTAATCGATCTTCCTGCAACACTTACACTAGGTTAAAAATCAATTGTATTGACTGTTTAACCCTAGAATGATTCTTAATCGTTGATCAACCATCCGATCAAATCATAAGCTCTAATGTGTGTGATCTCATAGGTCCGAACCTAAGCTGATAGCACAAAAATAAATTTTTATACTAATCGAAGTAACCATCTAGCAATGATATCCGACGATCGGATAGGTTGAAGGTGTAGAACATTATCCTTAGAATCCATGCGGATATAGTTTTCATATAATTCATCCCCTTGACTATAATGCTCATAGGACATATCAGAGTTCAATTATCAACTCTGATCAGATTGTCCACATTGTATTTCAAAATACCAAATCCATCTGATGGATTATCCTGGCCAAGGTTTTGCTATATTGAAATACAGTGATACATTCTTTTCCAACTCTTAGAGTGGTCAATTCCATCTTGATCACACTCCAACCTTGCAAGTACTTGACTGTGCCCAGAAGCCTTCCGTTACTGAATTAAAAATTCAGTAGTTTGGTACCAAAGCATAATGAGTTGCTTACAAGTCACTGAGGTGATCTCAGGTCTAAGGGATACTTATACCTATATCCCATCAGAGACATTCTCGACAGTAGAATACTCTGGAGTTGGTCACGTTCAATGATGATGTTTCCATACATCTTATCCATATGCCATACCAGTATCTCTACACACCTTGGTTAAGAGGACAACCAACCTATATGGCATATAGCGATCTATGCTCGATAGACGCTGTCGTCTTAATTAACAGCCTATCATTTGGTCATGAACAAATTTAAAGACTAATCGATAAATTTTCTTTTTATCAAAACTAAATAGTCCTAAGGACTTCATTACAATATTGGAGTTCATTAGAAGATGTAAACTTGTGCTGAAAAAAGATGCCAAAATATTTTTTATTAATTAATAAATTAAGTACAATATCTCAACCATCAATAAATTGATAATTGACTTTGGGACATAATTTTCAACAACTCTCACTTATCCTAAAGCCACTCGACACAGTATCTAATATCCATCTTTGACTTATGATTGTCGAACTCCTTGATTGCTAGGGCTTTAGTGAAGGGATCGGCTAGGTTCTTCTTTCCATCGATCTTCTGAACGTCAACATCACCACGATCCATGATATCATGGATCAAATGAAAGTGCCGCAGAATGTACTTTGCTCACTGGTATGCCTTCGGTTCCTTTGCTTGAGCTATGGTGCCAATACTATCGTAGTAGAGCAGGATTGGACCATCAATGGAGGGTGCTACTTCGAGCTCGGTGATGAACTTCCTCAGCCACACAGCTTTCTTTGCTGCATCTGATGCTGTCATATACTCTGCTTCGCAAACAAAGTCAGCTACTGATGCTGCTTGGAACTTTTTCAGCAGATGGCTCCACCATTTAGAGTAAAAATATATCCTAACATACTTTTACTATCATCATGATCAGATTGAAAGTTGAAGTCTATAAATCCCATAAGCTTCAGATCTGACTCACCATAAATCAACCATTGGTCCTTAGTATTTCTCAAATACTTAAAGATGATTTTAATTATCTTTCAGTGATTTTTTTCAGAATCAAACTGGTATCTACTCACCACTCCTAGTGAGTATGCCATGTTTGATCTCGTACATGTCATTGCATACATAATAGACCCCACTACCGAAACATATGGGATTCTACTCATACGCTATCTCTTCAGGAGTTATCGAACAATCCTTCTTAGAGAGAGAAATTTTTTAGTCTATCGAAAGATAGTTCTTTTTGAAATTCTCCATGCTGAGCCTCTTCAGCACAGTTTTTATGTATGTAGACTGAGATATACTAAGTATCCTTTTAAATCTATCCTTATAGATCATCATCCCTAGAATGTAGGATGCTTCACCCAAGTCCTTCATGAAGAACTGTGATGACAACCAGACTTTTATTCCTTGAATATCATTTTCGATTAAGATAATGTCATCCATGTACAAAATAAGGAATACCACTGCTGGACCATTTGCCCATTTGTAAATGTAGGATTCTTCTCCGTTCTTAATGAAATCATGCATTTTAATCACTTTATCAAAATGCATGTTCCAACTCCGAGATGCCTGCTTCAATCCATAAATGGATCTCTGAAGCTTGCATACCTTGGACTCATCTATGGATGTGAATTCTTCAGATTGTATCATATACATCTCTTTGGTCAGCTCTCCATTTAGGAAAGCTATCTTCACATCCATCTGTCAGATCTCATAGTCCAGATGGACAGTAATAGCAAGCATGATTCGAATGGACTTAAGCATTGCCATAGAGGAGAACATCTCATCATAGTCAATACCATAACATTGACGATATTCCTTGGCAACCAGATGGACTTTATTGGTCTCCACCTTTTCATCTGTGCCCCTCTTCCTTTTGAAGATCCATTTACACCCAATGGGTTTAATCCCTTAAGGTGAGTCAACTAATATCCATACATCATTGACCTTCATGAAATTCATTTCAGATCTTATAGCTTCTAGCTATTTCTCAAAGTCGGATCTCTGCATCGCATCCATATAAGTGATTGGGTCCTCATCGTTCTCATCGAGTTCGATGGGATCACCATCCTGGACCAAGAATCCATAGTATCTGTTCAGATGGTATGGTACTCTACTAGATTGTCTTAATGGTATGGATTCACTAGGCTTCGAATCTGATCTAATCAAATTCGATTTAGGTTCAACATTTTGTGTCAGACTTTCTACCTATTGAACTTCATCAAGTTCAATCTTAGAAGCAACAATTCCTTCACCAAGAAACTTCTTTTTCAAAAAGATCGCCCTAAGACTGACAAACATCTTTTGTTCATCGGCATAGTAGAAATAGTATCCTTTGATCTCTTTTAGGCACCTTATAAATGTACATTTGTCAGATCTAGGTCCAAATTTATCTATAACTAATTGTTTAACATAAGTCGGACATCCCCAAATCCTAAGGTGTGAAAGTGCTGGCTTACACCCTGTCCATATCTCATATGGGGTTTTAACCACAGACTTGAAATCCTATTTAATAGATAATAAGTCGATTCGAGTGCATATTCCCAGAAGAATATTGGCAAGCTAGCAAATCCCATCATGGATCGGATCATGTCTAACAAAATTCGATTTCTTCTTTCAGATATATCATTATGCTATGGTATTTCAGAAGGAGTCCATTGTGAGAGAATTTCATTCTCTCCTAGATATGTGAGAAACTCACCATATCCTCCTCGGTCAGATCGAAGAGTTTTAATACTCTTTTCAGTTTATTTTTTTACTTTATTTCAAAATTATTTGAATATTTAAAAGAATCTGATTTATGTTTCATCAGATAGACATATCCATATCTGGATAGATCATCTATGAAAGTGATGAAGTAGACATATCCACCTCTAGCACTTATGCTCATTGGTCCACATACATTAGTATGTACTAGACCTAAGAGCTCATTGGCTCTCTCACCTTTTTTAGTAAAAGGTGACTTGATCATTTTACTAAGAAGATAGGACTCACAAGTTGGAAGTGATTTACAATCATTGACTTCGAGAATTTTCTCTTGAGTCAACCTATTTATCCTATTCTTGTTTATATGATCTAGCCTATAGTGCCATAAGTAGATATCTGATCCACTATCTAATCTAGGATGCTTGCCAGTAGAATAGACTACATTAACAGGTTATGATAACATATATACATCATTATTCAATTATCCATAGAAAGCAGTAATACTATTTACAATGACATTACAAACACGTTTTTTTATTAAAATTTCATAATTGTTCATAGCCAAATGGCCTATAGAAATGATATTTAAAGAAAAACTAGGTCAGAAATGACAATCACTAAGAATAACGGTATAAGATTCAAATATCAGTTTCAAAATTTTTAAAGTGAGAACTGAAACTGATCTTTCATCTTCAATGTTCAAAAATCTCTTGCCTTGCTCGAATCTTCTACTGACCTATAATTCCTACAACGAATTACAAATATGGTAAGAGCTACCGGTATTCAATACCTAGTCAGTAATATCATAAATAAAAAAATTACAAGAAGTTATCATATAAATATCTTGCCCGGCAACAGCTTGCTTCTTTCTCTGCCTGTTCGAATCTAGGGAGGCAATGTACTGAGGACAGTTTCTCTTCTAGTGCCTCCGCTTCTTACAAAATAAGTATTCGGCTTGACTCTTATCGGGCTTGGTCTTTGGGGTCAGAGCCTGCACGGGTGTCCTAGCATGAACATGCACCTTCTTGGCTTTCTTCTTCTTGTTCTTCTTCCCTTTCCCAAAGGATCGAGAATGAGAAAACGAACCTCCCACTAAGTTCACCGACTCCTTATGGAGTTGGTGATCCTTCTCAAAGTTTTGAAGTAACCCCAGTAATCCATGGTAGTCCACTTCAGGCTTTGACATTCTATAATGTATAAGAAATGGGAGATAAAACTTGGGCAGCGAGTTTAGTATTGCATCTTTTTCAAGTTGTTTGTGCAAGAAAAAGCTGAGCTTGCTCAAGCGCTCTATCAGCTCGATCATGTACAACACATGATCAGTGATAGAAGCACCATTTCACATTCTGGTATTGAAGATAGCACAACTAGTCTTGTACCTCTTAATGTCATCGGGTGTGCCAAAAGAATCCTCCAACACTTGAAGCATTTTATTTGACCGAGCTATCTCAAACTTGCGACTAAACTCGTCGCTCATCATAGCCAGCATAATGCAGCATACCATGGTTCGATCACTGAGCCACTTCTAATAAGTGTCTCTGATTGTTCTACATGCATTGGCAGCTGGCTCCTCAGGTGTAGGATCCGTCAGCATATTTAGGATCTGTTCATGCTCCAAAATAATCTTCAACTTTCGATACCAGCTATCGAAGTTGGATCCTACCAACTCATCATTGTCCAACAATAATTGAAGCGATAGAGAAGTGGCCATATCTGCACAAAGAAAAATCAAAATCTAATTAGTAATTGATTCATTAAATCTAAAGATTTGGACTTTAATCAAAAGGTTTCTTTCACTATTTTATTCGAATTGGTAGCCTCTACCTCTAATTCAAGAAATTATCCTAATTTCTTAATGGGTACTAGAATCCACATAGACTATACACAAGTCCAACTTTGGTTGGCCCATCCATGTACATCTAAAGATAGGTTCATAATCAATTATTTTTTTAAATAATTTTCAGTAATTAAATTTAGCCCCAGGCCCTGATCAGTTGGCTTTGGCCTTCTCAGAAAAAGATCCAGTTAGGTCCAACCATTAACATGACCATACTTGGCCCATCCAACCAATAAATGATCAGGCCTAACTTTGGTTGGCCCACCTGACCGCCATTTAGAAAGATTTATTCAAGAGATCATATAATAAATGATAATTCCATCAACCGATAAGCACCAGACCTTTGGGCCTCCAATGATTATCCAACTGATAGATCCATTATCATCCACTTTAATGGGAGGCTATGATCTAATTATTATATAACTATTTTATTTTAGGAACCTAATAATTTTAGAGAATTTATTTATAAAAGTGAGTAGGTCAGATTAACCAACTTGTCATGATCCTCCCACTAACTTCACTAAGTCAGCTTAAGAAAGATCATTAATAGGCTGGTCTAGGAGCACTTAAATCAGTCAAACTGATTTACCTAGCTGACATGGGTCAGCTCGAATAGTTAAGCAATTTGATCAAAACATAATCTCACCAAGAGGCCAGGTAAGTTCAATAAGTGGAAGAGTCTACCAGGCTTACCTTAGACACCATAAAAAATGGCCAAGTAAGCGAGCTGCCAATTAAAAACCACTGTTTACCTTAGACACCAACTGTTTTAATTAGTTTCAATTAGATCAACCTAATAGTTCGTGCTAGACCGCATAGCTAAGAATTAAGTCCATCTTGGATTTTGTTAAAGATATGGACTTGACCAACTATAACTATTGCAATTGATCTAGAGAATTCTTGACCTAATCTAAGACAATAATTAATTAGATTTAGTCAATTCTCTAATTAAGTCCATTCTTTAATCTAACCCTAGGTCTAACCTAATTAATGGATCTAATCCCTACTAACCCATTAACCCAATGTGTTATGATTCGTGTCATAGGATCTTCAATTTGCAATCCTAGAACATAATCAAACAACTTCTTAATTCTTAATTAAGTTTTAGGCTGAGGTTGGGGTTTAGCTTTTCAAAAATAGTTTTCATATTTATAAAATATTTTTACAACATAGTTCTATCAACCAAGTTGCATGTTTGATTCATAATCAATATGCAAGTAAAATAAATATAAAATTACTTTAGATCTAATCTAAATAGGTTCATATAATTAAAATAGTTTCAATAATAATCAATTATAAATCTTTCTAAATTAAATCTAACATATTTATGATGATTGAAATCAGATTAATATTTTTAATCAAATCATAAAATCTCTTAGATCTAATCTAAAATTTTATGATCAATATTTTAGATCTGCACGTACTAGGATAACCTATTTACTGTAAGGGATAAACCATACAGCAGGACAACCTTATGGCAGTCCATGCAATCTAAAATATTTTATTTTATTATTATTATTATTTAATTTTAGATTTAATAATTAGATTATAAATTAGATCTAATCTAAGAAATAATCTAGACATGCATAAAAATCATGTAATAAGAATTTGGGCTTTGATACCAATTGAAGGAACCAGATCTAGAATTTTATAGGTAGATCTTGAAAATATTTTCAAGATCTTACAGCGAAAGATTTAAATAAATTAAATATTTATTTAAATAAATATATAAATACCTAGATCTTAGATTTATTACATGATCAAGGCATGATATTAAATAAAAAATTAAAATCAAATAAGAAAGTAAAAGGTTGATTAAATCAACCTAGATCTATACTACATCAAATGCAAGTATGAAGTTAATAGATCAGATCTATTACCTGAGTAAGTTAGATGTTCTAACTTGCTGATCCGGACTTGAGGATGAAGTCATAAGCCACACATGTGTTCGGTCTCTAGGAGTCGTCCACACGAGCCTACAATCTTCGATCTGAAATTCGATGCAGAAAATTAGCACAGTATGTTAGTATTGTGTTGATCTTTCTTCGATGGTCGATCCGATGCTCCCTTCTTCGAAATTTAGACTTTCCAAAATATGAGAAGAAAGATGAGAATTTGCTAATCTGATACTCTCTCAAAAAAACTCAAAAGAATGGAGGAGAGATTGAAAATAAAACAGTCCTAGAAGAAGATCCTCTTCTTCTTCTCTTTTCTCTCACCTAGACACTTGGTTTGGTGCCTATGGAACCCCCATGCCCAAGGACCCTCTTCCTCTGATTTTTGCACACCCCAAATCTCTCCCAAAGCTCTGTATTTCATAAAAAATTAGAACAAAATTCATTCAATAAATAGGAAAAAAGAAGAGTCCAAGTTAGGTCAAATTTTTAGACTAAGAATATCCAAACATGGGAAGTTGTTGGGGCGCCCAACTCTTGGTTGGGCATGCCTCCTCCATAATTTTTGGCGTGGACCAACAAGGAAGGATGCATAAAAAAGAAGATTATTTTCATGGAATAATAAAAAAAATTAATTAAAAGAGGGGGCGACACTCAAGGGAAGATGTTTTGGTTAATAAGAATTCTATCTCATAGAATCCTAAGCAAAACTAATTCCTTCTTTGACTTGATCTTCCACCTAACTTCCAAATATAACTTGGAGGAAGAGAGGGGGCATGAAAATTAGGAAGAAAGAAATTTTTCATGAAAAATACCTAAAAAATAGGTATGGGGGCGTTGGGGCTGGGGTGGCGCAAGGAGATAGGGAGTCCAGTCACACTAGGACTCCTATTTTAACTTGGTCAAACAAGATCTTTTAACCAAATAAAATCAAGATTAAACCAATTCAATTAAATAAGATCCTAATCCATTTAAAAATTTAATTAAATCAGACTAAATTATATTTAATTATAATTTATTTTTTAATTAAATTAAAAAATTAGGTTAATCCGAGTCCTAGTTAGACTAGGACTAGTTCATCCTTGCACCTAGCTTATCCAATAAATCAATTGAACTTGATCCAATCAAGCCCAAACTAAATCTAATTAAATCATATTTAATTAGACTTAATCTCAGCCTATTGGCTTAATCAAATTAAATCAATTAGCAATCCAATTACTAATCGATCCTTCTGCAACACTTACACTAGGTTAAACACCAATCGTATTGATTGTTTAACCCTAGAACGATTCTTAACCGTTGATTAATCATCCGATCAGATTGTAAGTTCTAATGTGTGTGATCTCATAGATCCAAATCTAAGTTGGTAGCATAGAAATAAATTTCTGTACCAATTAAAGTGACCATCTAGCAATGATACTCGACGATCGGATATGTCGAAGGTGTAGAACACCATCCTTAGAATCCATGCAGATATAGTTTCCATATAATTCATCCTCTTGATCATAATGCTCGTAGGACACATCAGAGTTCAACTGTCAACTCTGATAAGGTTATTCACATTGTATTTCAAAATACCAAATCCATCTGATGGATTATCCTGGCCAAGGTTTTGCTATATTGAAATACAGTGATACATTCTTCTTCAACTCTTGGAGTGGTCAATTTTATCTTGTTCATACTTTGACTTCACAAGTATTTGATTGTGCCCAGAAGCCTTCCATTGCTGAATTAAAAATTTAGTTAGTTCGGTACCAAAGTATAGTGAGTTGCTTGCAAGTCACTGAGGTGATCTCAGGTCTAAGGGATACTTATACCTATATCCCATCAAAGACATTCTTGACAGCAGAATACTTTGGAGTTGGTCACGTTCAGTGATGATGTACCCATACATCTCATTTGTATGCCATACCAGTGTCTCCACACACTTTGGTTAAGAGAACAACCAACCTATATGGCATATAGCAACCTATGCTCGATAGACACTGTCGTCCTAATTAACAGCCTATCATTTGGTCGTGAACAAATTTAAGGACTAATCAATAAATTCTTTCTTTATCGAAACTAAATAGTCCTAAAGACTTCATTACAATAATGAAGTTCATTAGAAGATATAAACTTGTGATGAAAAAAGATGCCAAAATATTTTTTATTAATTAATAAATTAATTATAATATCTCAATCGTCAATAGACTGATGATTGGCTTTGGGACACAATTTCCAGTAAGACTCTGAAGAGCTATCAATGAATCAAGGAAAGGATGAAAGAGGTTGCTAATTTTGAAGAAGGAGAAGAGAAAGCGGCCCATCTATATTGCTAACCCATGACAAGAGCGGCCATCTCTACTTAGGCCTAAGCTCAAAGTCATCGTCATTCAGGAGGACCGTTTGGAGCAGGGTGAATATCATGTGGTTCCACCAATTGAGAGGAAACTGATCTAGTCCAAATCATCGGATACATCCATAGCAATCAAACTGGTCAAGCATGGCCCCAGCGATGCTGACGTGGGGAGATAGAGGGTTGAACCCATTTTGGCTCCCTCTGGACATCAACTTTAAGAAGACAACCCTAGGGAACCTCTTGAAGCCCATTGTCAAGGGTATACCTTGTTGCAAAAGGAGCTAGGTGACCCCCTTGTCCTCCGCTATGGCGAGCCCAATGACTAATGATTCCTAGAAGGTGGCAACAAAGAGCAATTCTCTTAGTCAGGGCAACTAGGCGCTGCTGCCAGGTGCAGTGATCACACAAGACGCTTCACAAAGAAATGATCAATGCTGCCAGGTACAAGAAGCTCGGTCCCTAGCCCCTCCTCTTCTCTATGAATTGTATTATTTATAATTATATGGGAGCAACCGAACCATCCTTCCTAAATAATTTCCATAGGTTAGTTCATCAGCATCATCCAAAAAGTTTTTGCATTTGGAAACCTAGATCTCTAGGGACTCTAGATTAAAGCTTCAAAGGAGGATTGGGAATTGGTAGAAGTTTTTTAGCTTTCCTTCTGAAGGACTCTTACGGTAGATCATTATTGCCTAGAGGAAGGATTTTTACAATAGCAACTGCCAAGGTGCCTTTAGAGTGATCATGATTGAATGAGGGAAGCCCCGGATATTTGGGGTTATCTATAGCAACGCTTGCTTTTGTAAGAGGAGAGATGTAGGATATGGTTGCATCTTGTATATTCATAGGTCAGCCTATATTATTAATGGGAGATTTTAATATGATTTGTTCCAATGAAGAGAAGTTGGGGAGAAAGGGCTACAAAGAAATATTAAAACTTCTGAATTTAGAGAATTTATTACTTCTAATGCTTTAATTGATTACGGTATTCAAGGAGCAAGTATACTTGGTAATAGACTCGATGGAGCCTATATTTGGAAATGGCTAGACCAGGCTTTGGCAACTTTGAAATGGTTGGATCTCTTCCCTAATTCCAGAGTTATTCACTTACCTCATATCAGGTCTGACCACTACCCTATGCGTTTATAGACCGGTGACATAAGAAAGGGTCATTGTACGGTGCCATTTAGATTCCACAAGTTCTGGTTATCCTATGCTAACATCAAAGAAGTTGTTCAGGGGGCTTGGAAAGCTACTTGCACAAAGTCTCACGAGGTGTGTTTGGTCCATCTTCTCAGAAAAATACTTGACAAGCCTTGAGATGCTAGAACAAGGATTATGTTGGCAATCTTTTCAAAAAATGTAGGAGATTGAAAGTCCAAATCCAAGAGCTGCAAGAAGAAGATAATACAAAATGGTGGTAATAACATTCATTTATAAATAGCCATCTCTCATAAGATATCTAATTATAACAGAAATCTTAAGCTTCAAGAGATTTATTGGAGGCAGAAGTCTCGGGTGTGGTAGCTCCAACAAGAGGACTCTAATACTTCCTTTCTTCCATCAGTCCATGGTGATTCGACGACATAGGAACAAAATTCATTGTAAAAGAAGTGCTAATGGTTAGGTAATTGAAGATGAGATGGAGGTTCACTCCATGATCCTTAACTTCTTTCAACAACAATGGATTACTCAAAGTCCAATTATTACCATTGAGCTTCCATTTCCAAACCAGAATCATCACTTAGCAAAACCAATTTCTTTCTACAGAAGTCACCACCAATAAGATTATTGAGTCTCTATCTCAGCTCCCATCTAATCGATCAGGTACCTGGCCCTGACGGCTTCCAGCTTAGATTCTAAGTGCTTTTTGATATATTGTAAAAAATGATATTCTTGTTGCCATCTTGGAAGTTTTTACTAGGGCCATAATGCCTAATGAGTGGAAGAGAACTCACATTGTCCTTTTTCCAAAGGTGAACGGTCCAAAGGAGGTTAAACACTACCACCTCATCAGTCTCTGTGGCACCCCCTATGAAATTATTGCTAAGGTACTTATCAATAGACTTAAATATTTTATGCCTTTATTGGTTTCTATGGGTCAAGAAGCCTTCGTTCCAAGTCATAATATCTTTGATAACATCATGATCGCATAGGAGGTCTTTCACTCTATGAATCATGTTTCTAAATGTAATTCGTCGATGGTTATTAAAGCCGATATGGAGAAACCATGCGATAAAGTTTCTTGGTGTTAACTGGAAGCTATTCTCGCTCATCATAGTTTCCATAGAAACTTCATTAGATGGATCTGTGCGGCAACCAAAACCCCTCCTTCTCTATGATCATCAATGGTGTTCCTTCTAGTTGGTTCTTATCTTCTATGGGCCTCTAACAAAGATATCCGCTCTCTCCTTTCTTGTTTGTTCTTTGTTCTAATATGTTATCTAGATCCTTGAATGACCTTGTTAGAGCCGAAGCACTTTGTGGCTATCAACCCAGCGGGAATGGATCCAGTATCACACACTTGATGTTTGTGAATGATCTTATGTCGGTGGTCAAAGCAACAATTCAAAACACAAGAAGGCTCAAGAAAGCTGTAGAGGACTATTGCCTTCAGTTGGAACAAAGGGTCAATTTAGCAAGAGGATCGATATGAGAATTAAGCAGTAACTATTTCGGATCTGGAAGGTGTTTGGAAATGCGGAGGCATGCCTCTCTCATGCTCTAGACTAAAACGACATGATTTTAATCCTTTGTTTGACCCACTTGGAAGTGGAAATACCTATCTCAAGCTAGCCGTATCACCTTGCTGCAAGCTATGCTAAATTCTAGCTATATTTATTTGTTGACCAAATATGCCGGTTCCCATTGCTGTTATCGACCAACTGGAGAAAATTTTCAAGGCTTTCCTCTAGGGCCATGAGCTAGGTGCTAGGAAGCTATACTTATTATCCTGGCAAGCTGTTTGTATGGATAGGAGTTGGGGCGGTTTGGGAATTCACTCTATTAGAGCTCGTAGAGAAGCTTGTGGTGGGGATATTGCTGCAAACCTGATTTTACATAAGGATTCCATGTGGACTAGATTGATTCAAGACAAATATGATTTCGATGGCTGGTCTAATTATCATTGTAGAGGGGATCATCTTAATTATGATGCTCTATTTGCTCTGCTTCAAACTAAATTAAGTATTCCTTTTGGTGGCTGATTGGTGATGGTAGGAGCATTAGCATGTTAAATGATCCTTGGGTGTCCAATGTGTGTAAAAGCCAAAGTGTTGTGCCAATTAATGTGGATCTTTGTGAAGAAGACCGGAAGGTAGCCTATCTGTTGGGTAATAATGGAACTTGGGATGCTGATTTGGTGAATCATTTGTTTCCTCAGGACATTGCTAGTTGTATTTTAACCATTGCCATCCCTTGGATTCAGTGTGAGGATGTCCTTGTCTTCACTTCTCTGTATGTAGTAGAGTCGAGGTTTGAAATATTTATTTTGATATTATATCCTTTGATTCGTCAACCAACTATTAGCCTCCTCTTAATTCTAATTTCTCATGGATTTGGCATCTTAGGGTTGCCCCAAAAATAAAGGTTTTCTGGTGGAAGGTGTGCTAGGGTAGTTTGCCTTACAAGTCTTGATTATCTTCAAGAGGTTCCATCCAATAGCAGACTACCGTGTGCGAGCTTTGCAGTTGTGCTATGAAGACTTGAAACATTATCTTCTTGCTTGCCCCTAGGTGACTAATTTAAAATGATGTGAACCGAAGATACCATCAAATCCCTTGATTCAACTCTTTGTTGTAGCTCATTAATTTCACTTCAAACCACAGTAATGCTAATCATTCTGAGAGCCTCGTCTACTATACTGCTATTAGAAAGCAGGACAGGTTACATGCATGTATTTTGTTGCCTAGCTAGACAGCCCAAGAAGATGGGGGGAGGGAGGGGGTGAATTGGGTTTTAAAAATTTAAAGCAATTATGTGCAGAGATTTACTACTTAAGTGCAGAGAAAGTGAGTTATGAGAGCAAAGAAAAGTAAATGCAAGCACACACATAAACAAAAGCTTTTATAGTAGTTCGGTGTACGCCCAACACCTACGTCCACTCTCCAAGCAATATTCTTGGGAATTTCACTATAATCCCCAAAGATTATATAGCCAGATAGTTTTTTTGGGTTCATTATCCCAAATCCAATTAGTTTTTTCTTATGTTCACCAACCATAACCTTTACAAGCCTTAGTCAAGGCAATACAATCCAACAAATGGAATATAAAAATCCAAACCCTTAGTTTCACCTCCTACTAAAACCTAGTATACAAAGAAGAAGAAAATAGAAATGTACAACACAAGATGCTCCTTAAATGAGCTGAGATGTTGTCAATGCAGTTCGATAATTGCCTCCTTAATTGCTAGGAGTTATTGCTCTTGAGGTCACTTTAATGCTTGAGAGAACTTTGATGGAAAAGATTTGCTCGTGAAAACTAGGCATTCTTGCTCTCTCTTTTTCTCTTTTTTTTTTTTGTTCTTCTTCAAAAGATATTATTTTTGTTCTTTTATATCTAGACAATTTTCATCATAAATGATTAGAGTTTAGAAAAAGCCTAAATCTGATCGTTAGATACGAGAACTAGTCATTGGAGATGAAAAAACAAGTTTTGAAATTATCTATTGAAGGCAGTCGCCATGTTTCGAGACCTCTCGGATTGTCTCAAGATGTCTTGTTCGACTTTGAGTCCTCTTGGTTTAACCAGGAGACGTCTCATTCTCAGATGCCTGAAAATCAGCTTTCTGAAAAAATTTGTCACCTGAGATCGAGTCATCTCGATTCTGATGGAGATGTCTTGCTGTGACTCCTAGACCTCTCGAGAATTCTTTGAGTCGTCTCGATCTCAGGATGCAAAAATGATACTTCTATTTTCTAAGATGGAGATGACTCGAGCTCAACTCGAGTCCTCTCGAAACTATGCCAGAGTCCTGTTCCACCATGCCAGTTGCTAGGAGATGTCTCAAAAATTTTTGGAGACATCTCAAAATTGCTCGAAAGCCATTTTTGTGGAAAACTTGATACAAAATAAGATGTTTTGAGCTTGACTTGAATTGCACTTTATTTCTTTCTTATTTTGGTCAAAGAGCTCTCTTTCTTTTGAACTTTGGAACACTTAAAATAAAATTTATCAGTAATCATATGCTTTAATATTTGGTCATCATCAAAATTACTTAGAGGGTCAATAATCTTCCTCTTTTTGATGATGATAAAACATTAAGCACTCCATAAAAAATGTAAGCCGTAAATAGCATGTATATTTAAATAGAAGATGTCATTCTTTAATATAAAATATTCAGTTTTTAAAGTGCTCAAGTTTCTAATATTTTATCAATGCTCTACCTTAAAGTGTGTTCTTTTGATTTGTATAAAATTAATCAATATGATTTTACCTATATGAGAGTTAAGTGATCACATTTTGCCTATATTTTCTTTTCAATTAAGATTGACATACATATTTTCTCTTCCTTTTTGTCAGCATCAAAATCTCATTAAATGAGTACCAAAGATAATGAAATATTCATTGCAAAAAAAAAGTACACTTATACGAAACATTCAATTTATTATAAAGAAAGGATTACATGAGCAAAAGTGTATATTGATTTATAAAAAGAGATATCTAATCAATATACTCAAAATGAACCAAAATTTAATGCATAGAAAGAGGGAAAAACTAGACCTAATCTTCATCAGAAAAAAAATTCTATAATAGGTTCGGAAGCTAAACAAGGTCTAGTAGATAAAAGATGAGGGGTAGGTCGAGGAGAGAAGGCAGGTCGAGAGGAAGGAGTCCGAGACCCAAGATTTCCAAAATGATCCATAATCTATCAAAGAGAGGCGATGATCACTTCTGCACTGGAACACTGAGTGACAATGCTTTCTTTCACTCTTCTAGCAATCTTGGTAGTCTCAGTCGTTAGAAGTTTTACTTGTGCAGACGATCCATGCTGCTCTTTTTCTAAAATTTTTAGTCTCTGGGATAAGCTACTGATCTACTATCTAAATATCTCGGTCTATCCTTCAATAGAAATTCTTTTCTTTTCAATGCTTACCAAAATTTGATGTTTCAGTCCAGAGAGCAGTTTAGTCATCTTAGCTGACACCTTCTCCATAACTTGCTCCATAACTTGTTCTACCAATCTGTTCGAGCTAAAGTCAGGAGGCAGAACAGAAATTTGACTTTGATGAACTTGAGGTGTGTGGGGGGATCCAAAGGTAGTGGCTAATAGACCAATAGTAGAAGGAGAGAATGGAGGAGGTGGAGCTCTTGTTCCTCAGGTTCATTTCTAGCAATCACATCCTCATCCGATCTGACTTACCTATCTTCTTCCTTTACAAATTTCATTCTATGCAATGTTCCTTCATTCAAATAGTCAGTGTGAGCAAGTCCTTTGAAATCTTCACCTTCTTAATCTATATGAAAGTTCTTGAAAGTTAGGATGAAAATCATTCCATAGGGGAGACATGCCTTGCTTTTGTTTGCTGTATCATTAATTTGTTCAAGCATTAGGAAGGAAAAGTTCATAGGAGTTCCTGTTACCAAATAATACATAACTGCAAGCCCTCTCTTCTCTATCCAGTTATGTCTTCCAACTTTAAGAAAAATTATGTGACTGACTATATTATGTAGCAGACTCATTTCTACAAAAAAATGGTTTAAAACTAATTGATCATTTTCATTTACATCATCCCTTTCTAAAGCACACTTCAATGCTTCAATTTTTTTAGTTAAATTCAAGTAACAAATTCTAGACCTTGGTATTTCTAACAGATGCCCTAATCTTCTTTCATCTAAAGCAATGTGAACCCCTTTCATCAATGATTCGACTCCAGACTCTCCCTCAAACTTAAGATTATTAAAAAATTCTCTGATAAGGTTCGAGTAGACTTTTACCTCAAGCGAATAGAGCTTTTCCCAACCTCATTGCCGTAACCATGTTCCAATATGGAAGTTCTCTTGATCCAAGAATCCAAAGTCCACCTTCCGTCTAGTAGGAATGCTTCTAGTGGCAATGAATAGGTGAGAGCGAGATGATTGAGCTACTAGAGAAACCTAGGAGTTGTCTCGCTATCTCTTTGCCCTATTTTTAGCTGATGGAGTGACGGACGGTCTTTGGGCGATAGTGGATTTTCTTTTTGAAGCCATTAGGATCTTGGAATCCAACAAAAAGGGGTATGGAATAGTGATTTAGGGGATTGGAATGGGTTGGAGGGAGTTCGAGAGAGTTTGGAACGAGAGCTCTCGGTGAATGAAAAAGAGAAATGAAATGGAGAGCTTTATGGAGTTCCACTGAAAAAGAAGGACCCGCAAAATTTGAGAACTCTCAAAAAATCAAGAAGCCTTGAGTTCCAGTTGAGATGTCTTGGATTACAGCCGAGATGTCTTTAGTATAAATCGAAACATCTCAAGAGCAGAAGCAAAATTTTAGATAGGATGAAATTTCTAACAGAATTTTCTTGATTTCACTAGGTAGATATAAGGGTGCTAAGGATGACAAGAGGAGACATAATACTTATTTAATAAATACAAGATAAAACAAATTTAGAGTGGATCACAAATTTCAAGTTCACCTCTGATTTTTGAAAATTTATCATTATTTAGAGGTTTTGTAAAAATATCCATAAGTTGATTTTCAGCTGAGATAAATTCAAGCATAATATTTTTATTTTGAATATGATCTCTAATGAAATGATGTCTAATTTTAATATTCTTAATTTTTGAGTATTGAATAAAATTTTTGGTTAAATTTATGACACTAGTATTGTCACACCTAATGAAAATATTATTTTATTTAATTCTAAAATCTTTGAGTTGTTGCTTAATCTAAATTATTTGTGCACAGCAACTTCCTACAATAACATATTCGGCCTTGGCCATTAATAATACTATAGAGTTTTGCTTCTTGCTATACCATGAAATTAAGTTCAATCCGAGAAATTGGCAAGTGCTACTAGTGCTTTTTCTATCTGTTCTACATCCTCCATAATCAGCATCAGAGTATGCTATTAATTTAATAGATGGTTGTTTTGAGTACAATAATCCTAAGTTATATGTATTAACTAGATACTTAAAAATTCTCTTAACAGCTAATAAGTATAATTCTTTAGGATTTGATTGGAATCTAGCATACATGAAAATACTAAATAAGATATTAGGCCTATTTACAGTTAAATAAAGTAAAGATCCTATCATACCTCTATAGAGCTTTTTATTTATACTTTTATCATTTTTATCTTTATCGAGTTTGTATGAGGGGCTCATTGGTGTACCGATCTTCTTTTCATTCTCCATACCAAACTTTTTTAATATTTTCTTGATGTACTTAATTTGGTTGATGAAAATATCTTTCTTTGATTATTTAATTTGAAGCCCTAGGAAGAAGGTTAGCTCTCTTATCATGCTCATTTCAAATTCACCCTGCATTAACATAGCAAAATCTTAACAAATATCCTCACTAGTAGCTCCAAATATGATATCATCTACATAAATTTGAACTATAAGAAGATCATTATTTTTCTTTTTCAAAAATAGTGTAGTGTCTATACTATCTTTAGTAAAATTATTTTGTAGTAGAAATTTACTTAGCCTCTTATACCTAGCTCTAGGTGCTTGTTTAAGTCCATAAAATGCTTTATTTAATTTGTACCCATGATTAGGAAGTAAATGATTTTCAAATCTAGGAGGTTATTCTACAAACACTTCTTCAGTGATATAACCATTCAAGAAGGTACTCTTTACATTCATTTGAAATAATTTAAAGTTCATGTAACAAGCGAAAGCAAGTAATAATCTTATAATTTCAAGTCTTGCTATAGAAGTATATGTTTCATCAAAGTCAATCCCTTCTTCTTGATTATATCCTTCTGCAATCAATCTAGCTTTATTTCTTATTACATTTTCATGTTCATCTAGTTTGTTTCTAAATACCTATTTTGTGCCAATTATGAGATGATTAAGGGGTCTGTCTACAAGAATCCAAACATTATTTTTTTCAAATTGATTAAGTTCTTCTTGCATAGCTAATATCCAATTTGAGTCTTTTTCAGCTTCTTCTATATTTTTAGGTTTAATTTGTAAAAGAAAAGTAAGATAATCAAAAGTGTTCTTAAATAATGATTTAGTTCTTATCCTTTGTGATGGATCACCTAAGATTAATTCTCTTAGATGGTTATGTGCATACCTCCACTCCTTGGACAAATCTACATGCTCTTTACTAGTTTCTTGCTCACCATTCTTTTCATATTTTGTAGTTGTTGTGAAATTTTCTTTATCATGAATGGCATTGTCCTTCAAGTTGAGCTCCTTCATCCTATTTTCTAGAATTCCTGCATCATTATCAAGAATATCTTTCTTTCTCAAAGATAAATTATTAGCTTCATTAAAAATAATATGAACATATTCTTCAACAACTAGAAAATATTTATTGAAGATCCTATATACTTTGCTAGATGTAGAATACCTAAGAAAGATACCTTCATCTGTCTTAGCATCAAATTTACCTAGATTGTGTTGCCATTATTATGAATGAAATATTTGCAACCAAAGATATGAAAATAGTTAATATTAGGTCTTTTTCCTTTCCAAAGCTCATAAGGATTTTTTTCAAAATAGGATGAATTGAAACTCTATTTAGGATGTAACATGTTGTATTAATGATTTCAGTCCAAAAACATTTGGATAGATTTTCTTCACACAATATCATACGGGCCATATCAACAAAGGTTCTATTCTTTCTTCAACTACTCCATTTTGTTGAGGAGTTCTAAATGCAAAAAAATTATGTTCAATACCATTTTTATTACAAAACTCTTGAAAGAATTTATTTTTAAATTTAGTGCCATGATCACTATGGATACAAATGATAGTTGAGTTTTTTCCATTCAACACCTTTTTATAAAATTTTGAAAACATAGAAAAAGCTTCATCTTTGTGTGCCAAAAATAAAACTCATGTAAAACGAGAATAATCATCAACAATAACAAGATCATATTTCTTTCCTCCTAAGCTTGTAGTTCTAGTAGGTCCAAATAAGTCCATGTGAATCAATTCAAGAGGCTTAAAAGTTAAAATTATATTTTTAGATTTGAAACTCTTCCTAGTTTGTTTTTCAAATTGGCAAGCATCACAACTATGATCAAACTTAAAATTTATTTTGGGTAAATCTTTAACTAAATTTTTGTTAAGTAATTTTGATAGAATATGCATGCTTGTATATCCTAATCTACGATGCCAAAGCCAACTAGTTTCTTTGATGTTAGTATTCATTGCAACTAGGCATTGACCACTTTTCATGGTGATTTTATTAAGATCCACCATGTAGATGTTGCCATGCTTAAATCTAATAAATTTTAAGCTATCATCTAAGAAACTAAGATACTATGCACATGAATGATTCAAATGAAACTTTATAATCTTTATTACAAAGCTGACTAATACTAAATAAATTATATTTTAAGTTATTAACTAACAAAACATTATCTATGAAGGTAGATGGATTAATCTGAATTTTACCAATATCGATAATTTTGCTTTTGCCGTTGTCGCCAAATATGACTACTCCTTCCTTCTTTTCAAGAATGAAGAATTGTCCCTCATCACCCGTCATATGCCTTAAACAACTGCTATTCAAGTACCATTCATGTTTAGATCCATTGGCTGTAAGACATTCCTACACAGAAATTTAGGTGACAGTTTTAAATACCTAAGTCTTCTTGAGTCCTTTTAGGTTAGTAGCCATGGTTTCTTTTGGAACCCAAATTCTTTTAAATGATTCTTTATTAAGTTTTCTTGTATTGCTTGCAAATGCCTTGTGTCCTATTTAGCCACAACTAAAACAAGTAATATGCGAAGTGCTAATGGATGAGGGTGCAGTAAAGAAGTTCTTTAAGAATTTTGTTTTGTCTTTAGGCTTATATCCTAGGCTAGCTTTATCATAAACTCTTCTTTGGTTATTTAATATCATCTACAATTTTTTTGAGCTGTAGGTAAATTTTTTAGCTGTTGGGGATAAATCCACGCCTACTGAAGTTTGGCTAAGATTTCGACTAAATCAGTTCTGTCTGGTTGTAGTTATAGAAACTGAACCTCAACCCATAGGAATATTTAAGCTCTGAATCATTTTGGAATGGCTAATCTCCAACACTATAGTCAGAGAATCTGATTGATTGGAAAGACCGATTTTGGATTCGATAAGACATCATGGATTCTTTCTCTAGGCAAGCTTGAACAGTCAATACTGTCCCAGAGAATCGACCAAGTTCCCAAGCACCTGCACATCCCATTCAGTCGATCTTCTTCCAAAGGCCGAACTCCTCTAGCAGGCAAACTCCTTCCGAATTCTCCCAATAGGCGAACTCCTCTAACAGTCGAACTTCTTTCGAACTCCAACATGTGAACTCTTTTAGCAGTCGAACTTCTTTCAGATTCTTCTAACAGGCAAACTTCTCTAGTAGCCGAACTTCTTTCGAACTTTAACGGACGAACTTCTTTCAAATTTCTCCAATAGGTGAACTCCTTTCAGACTCCAATAGTCAAACTCCTTTTAGATTCCTCCAACAGGTGAATTCCTTCTAGATTCTCCCAATAGATGAACTCCTTCTAGACTCCAACAGTTGAACTCTTTTCAGACTCCCCCAATAGGCAAATTTCTTCTAGACTCCTCTAACAGGCAAACTCCTTCTAGGATTCTCCTCGGTAGTTGGGTTCCTCCATCAGATGAATTCTTTCTTGGGTTTCTTCTTTAGAAGAGCTGCACGTAGATCTGCTTCCTGATTTCAGAAGAAGTCTCCTCTTCTACATAAATTCGACCTTAGATACGGTATGAACCGACCCACTCTCAGACTATCTTAGAGGAGTCCAAACTCCTCTAGAATTGATATAGCTCAAAGGTCATCACCAACTGATGCCTACTCCTCCAAACTTTGACTATCAAATCTCAAATGGACTACCACCTCACGACAATAGAAACTATCCTCCATAACAAACTCCACATGACCCTGAGTGGCCCACTATCCGACAGTTACGACTGTCACTATCAATTTGTTATAGGCTATCTATAAAAAGAATCCTCCAGATATATTTTTTTAGGCTCTCTTCTTCTTCTAAATATTCTGCAACTCTTTTGACTGAGTACTCCATTTTTATTGGTCGAAAGAGCTGATTTGATCATTGGAGGATCTTGCCGGAGCCACCCCCTAGGCTCTGGATGAGACTTATTTTGTAGATCACCGATGGTGATCTTTTCTTCTTCGACTCTGGCACTTCTCTGATGGCGATTAGATTTTGCACCAACAGGATTGGTGCTAGAGGAAGGACCTCTATTTCTGAGATTTTCTTATTCTTAAAGGAGTGCTCAGCAGTGATCTCTCTTCTTCTTCTCTAGAGTCCTTTTTGAAAAAAAATACCTCCCAAAAAAGCTTCAACTCGATGGTCAATGGTCTCTACAACCAGATTCCATCCAAATCTATCCACTCCCGCTTTAGCTTTGGCAACTCAAAGTCTATCTGCAGCTATGGTGGATGTGGAGTAGTTCAATCTGCTAGTTCAGCAGGTTCGCGATCTCACAGAGGTTGTGCAGGTTATGCAGCAGCAGGCTCTGACGTCAATTCAATCAGAGTAGGCTTCTTTGGAGCCCCATGATCCGGTTTGAGGACGGTCGACTTGGGCTAGCCGGTCGATGACTTTCGAAAAGAGGAAGTAGAGAGCCGAGAGCTCCTGCTCTAATCATGACTCTATCCCTGGGGGAACTTTGCCTCCGTTCAGTTGAAAGACCTTAAAAATCCATGATCGAGAGTATTTGGATTAAAAACTACAAGAGATAAACCAGTAGATCAAGGAACTCCACCATGCTTCCCCCTCTCATGGTAGTGATATCTATATCGATCCTCCTTTCTCTCAGCACATCATGCAGGAACCAATCCTCTCGAACTTAAAGCTCCCTCAATTCGAGAGCTACGATAGGATTTTCGATCCGATTGATCATCTGAAAACCTTCTAAATGATGATGCTACTCTATGGTGCATCAGACGTCATTCTATGCCGAGCCTTTCCATCCATCCTGAAGAAAATTGCTAGAAACTGATACTCGACCCTCAAGCTAAATACCATCTTCTCTTTTGACTAGATGAGCCATCAGTTTGTGGCTCATTTTATTAGTAGCCGACATCTCAGGCGGGGCTCAAAATCCCTCATCAACATCAAGCAACAGGAAGGAGAATCCATCTGAGCTTTTGTTAATCGATTCAATGCCGCGTTGCTAGAGATCCAAAATCTGGACCAATCTGTTATGATGGCCATGCTAAAGGATGGCCTTCAGAAGAATAATCTATTGCTCTTTTTGGAGAAGAAGTACCCCAAGAATTTTATTGATATGCTAGCTCAAGCTGAAGGATATGCTCGAACAGAAGAGACCTTCAAGGCCAAGGATAATGAAGCCATTGAAGAGCGGTGAATCAGTGGATTGGGTAGGCCCACTGAAGAAAGAAAGTTGAGTGAAGCTCGACCACGCTCCCAAACTCCCCCTAAGCGTAAGCAAGCTCGAACTCCTCTTCGGGCTCAAAAGTAGGGAAGCCTCGATAGAAGGGCATGGTGGGGTTTTCCCCTCCGAAGGTTCCATAATTATGTCCCCTTCAATGCTTCAAAAATATAAGTACTGATGGAGATTAAGGAGCAGCTGTTGAGGCTCGAAAGGATGTGCTCCCATCCTGGCAGATGCAATCCAAACAAGTTCTGTCTCTATCATCGTGACTATGGTCATGATACTGAAGAATGTATTCAGCTCCAAGATGAGATCAAGGAGCTCATCAGGTGAGGCAGACTCGACTGATTTCTATAGCATCGATCTGAAGGATGGAAAGATTGACTAAGGACATTGCTGCAACTAGAACCACAAAGGAAGGAGCAGCAGGTAGATCAGCCATCCCTTGGCATCATCAATACCATCTCTAGGGAACTTCGGCAAGGGGAGGCTAGTGGGTCAACTGAGCCCGAGAAGAGGTGGAGAACTAAAGAGCCCATCACTTTCACTGATGAGGATGCTCAAGAAGTCTAGTTTCCACATAATGATGCGGTTGTAATCTCTTTAAACATTGCCAACTATGTGTGCACCATATTTTGGTAGATAATGGAAGCTCTACTGATGTCTTATTTTATAATGCTTTCTCAAAAATATCCTTACTAAATAATCACTTGGGACTTATGAACTCCTCGTTGGTAGGCTTCACTGGCGATACCGTGCCAGTTGAGAGCATAATAACTTTGACTGTGACTGCAAGGCAATGCCCGAAGCTGGTTAAGGTATAGATCGATTTTCTAGTCATAAAAGCTCCATCTGCCTACAATGCTATTCTCGATCGATCTGGTTTGAATGCGCTTCGAGCAGTGGTGTCAACTTATTATCCAAAGGTGAAGTTCCCAACGAGCTACGAAATTGGAGAGATTAGGGGAAACCAGGCATTGGCAAGATGCTATTACTCCATTGCCTTACAGAAAAACATCCAGTCCAACCTTTATCCTATTGATGGGATGGATGTCCGTGATGACCTTACCGAGGGATGGGGCGAGCCTATGGAGGATCTCGTATTTGTGCTCTTAAACGATGGAAGCACGGAGCACACTGTACAGATTGGCTCCAACTTGGGGGATGAGGTTCGAAAGTGACTCATCACCTTTCTCAGGAAGAATGCGGACGTCTTTGCCTGGGTTCCAACGGATATGCCAGGAATTGATGTCGAGGTCATGAAACATCGACTGACCGTTGATCCTAAGTATGGGCCAGTAAAAGAGAAGATGCACAACCACATCCCAGAGAGGCAAAAAGCAATTGCAGAAGAAGTAGGCAAGCTCCTCAAAGCTAAATTTATTTGAAAAGTTAACTACCCGAGCTGGATCTCAAATATGGTTCTCATCAAAAAGACAAACAACAAGTGGAGGATGTGTATAGACTTCAAACAGCTGAATAAAGCCTGTCCAAAAAATAGCTACCCTTTACCTAGGATTGATTAACTGGTAGATGCAACCTCGGGCCATGAGCTCCTCACCTTCATGGATGCCTTTTCTGGCTATAACCAAATACGGAGGTACTGGAGGATAAGGAGAAAACTACTTTTGTTACTGACCGTAGTCTTTACTGTTACAGGATTATGCCTTTTGGACTAAAAAATATAGGAGCAACGTACCAGCATCTGATCAATAAGATCTTCAAGGAGCAGATCGACCGCAATATGGAGGTGTATGTGGATGACATGCTCATCAAAAGTCAAGATTCAATAAACCACATCGCCGACCTCGAAGAGATCTTTAGTGCACTCAAGAAGTATGAGATGATGTTGAACCCGACCAAGTGCACCTTTGGTGTGACCTCAGAGAAGTTTCTGAGATTTATAATGTCAAGGCATGGGATTGAAGCAAATCTAGAGAAAATCTGAGCTATTCAAGAGATGACTGCTCCAAAAATAATCAAAGAAGTTCAATGCTTGATTGAAAAAGTGGCATCCCTAAATTACTTCGTCTCGAGTTCAACCGAGTGATGCATGCCCTTCTTCCAAGTTCTCAAGCAATCAAAGAGCTTCTACTAGACGATGGAGTGCCAACGGATGTTTGAGGAGCTCAAAAACTACCTCGACTCACCTCCACTGCTGGCAAAGTCTGAACCTGAAGAAAAATTATTCTTGTACCTAGAAATCTCCTTGGCGGCCTTGGCAGTAGTCCTGATCAAGGAGGAAGCTAAAATGCAACGACTAGTCTACTACGTAAGTCGGTTCCTGAGGGATGCAGAGATCAGGTACTCTAAGTTAGAAAAATTGATTTACTCTCTTTTAATTATTGTCAGAAGACTCCGACCTTACTTTCCTGGGCACACCATAGCGGTCCTCATAGATCAACTAATAAAAGTAGTCCTTCATCGAATGAAAGCTTTCAAAAGAATCATAAAATGGGCAATCAAGCTCACGAAGTTTGACATCAATTATCGACCCAGGCCATTGATCAAAGCTTAGATATTGGCAGATTTTGTAGTAGAATGTACCATTCCAGATGAAGTCGAGCTTGAATAGAATGAGACTGGCATCTCGTGGTTGTAATCGAGCCTTCCCAAAGAGAGTGCCAATCTTTTCGAAGATTTTTAGGCTCTGTACGTGGATGGTTCGTCCAACGTTGCTGGAGCAGGCACGGGGTTGGTCTTAATCAACCTCGAGGGAGTCATCGTCGAATATGCACTCTACTTCGAATTTTCTGCAATTAATAATGGGGCCGAATATGAAGCACTGATCATCGGATTAAAAATAACAAGAAAGTTAAAAGTAGATTGACTTCAAGTCTACAGTAATTTTCAATTAGTGGTCGGCCAAGTTAGTGGAAACTATGAAGCACGGAAGAAAAGTATGATGAAATACCTTGAGAAAATAAAGGATTTGACTCTGGCCTTTGATAGTTTTGGCATTCAATAGATTCTGAGGATAGAAAATACAGGAGTCGACCTTCTTTCTAAATTGACCACTTTAGCCCTAGCCGAACTGTCCGAAGAAGTATTTTTTGAAACTCTAAAATGCCTAAGCTCAGAGAAATCACAGCTTGTTATGCAGATGGAGCACGAGCCAAGCTGGATTGACCCATTAGTTGCCTATCTCAAAGAGGAAGTTCTTTCTCATGATCCGAAAGAAGTTTGGAAGCTCAGGAATTGAGCCTCCCGATACGTTTTGTATGAGGACAAGCTGTATAAAAGATCATATTCGCTACTGCTTTTGAGATGTCTCCGACCTTCAGAGGTTGACCATGCATTATGGAAAGTGCACAAAAAAAATTATGGAAGTCATGTAGGAGCCAGATTTCTATCATAAAGACTACTTCGGCAAGGGTACTATTGGCCAACCTTGTACCACAACTCTATAGAGTATGTCAAGAAATGTGACCGCTGTCAGAAAAATGCAAACATACAAGATAGCCAGCCTCCGACCTTACTCCACTAAGTGCACCTTGGCCATTTGTGCAGTGGGAAATGGATATACTTGATCATTTTTCAGTGGCATCTGGACAACGAAAGTTTCTCTTGATTATGATCGACTACTTCACCAAATGGATCAAAGCTGAACCACTAGCAAAAATTACTGAGGTCAAGGCATAGAATTTCATCTGAAAGTCAATCGTCTGTAGGTTTGGTCTGCCCCAAACTCTTATAATAGATAATGGGTGATAGTTTGTTGGGATGAGGTTTGCTGAGTTCTGCAAAGATCTAAACATCTCCCATCACTTCACGTCATTGGCCCATCCACAAAAAAATGGTGAAGCAGAGGTGACCAACAGAATTTTACTGTAGAGCATCAAGGCAAGGCTTGAAAGAGCAAGGGAGACTTTGGCGGACGAACTCTATCACATCCTTTGAGCGTACCGAACTACTCATAGGCTATCAACTAGGGAAACACTATTCATCCTAGCCTTTGGGACGGAGGCAGTCATTCCGATCGAGCTTAAACTTCTATCAGCATGGGTCGTGGTCTTCAACGAGTATCGTAATTCACAAGATCTCAAGTCAATCTCAATCTATTGGAAGAAAAGAGAGAAGATGCCCAAGTTTGGATGGCAGCCTACAGATAAAGAGTAGTCAGATACTATAACTCTAGAGTAAAAAGCAAAGCATTCGGAGTGGGGGACTTGGTGCTCCGACAAGTGTTCGTTTTGAAGCCTTAAGAGCAAGAAAAGCTCATCTTGAATTGGAAAGATCCATATAGAGTATAGGAAGTCATCCGGTCCGAAACTTATCGCTTGAAGGAGCTTGAGAGGGGTGACACTCCCACGATCTTGGAATTTGAAAAACTTAAGAATGTACTACCAGTAACTTTTCTTCAATAAAGTTCTTTCTATTTTAACATCATTACTGTTTGGCATAAGGATTGTGTAATGACAACTCTGAAGCAACCAAAAGTGGACCGTTAGGAATAGGAGAAGAACCTCATCTTAATGTGAGCAAGGTCGAAGGCCTCATTGAACTAAGATGAGATGAGGGGAGAAGTCCTACCAACGGCCCTAATGTGTCCCTACAGTCTATTAAGAATAGGAGAAAAACCTCATCCTAACATGAGCAAGATCGAAGGCCTCATTGAACTAAGATGAGATGAGAGAAGAGGCCCTACCAACGGACCTAATATGCCCCTACAGCTCGTTAGGAACAGGAGGAGAACCTCATCCTAATGTGAGCAAGGTCGAAGGTCTCGTTGAACTAAGATGAGATAGAAAGAGAGGTCCTACCAATGGTTCTAATGTGGCCCTACAGTCCATTAGGAATAGAAGGAGAACCTCATCCTAATGTGAGTAAGGTTGAAGGCCTTGTTGAACTAAGATGAGATGAGGGGAGAGACCCTATCGATGGCCCTAATGTGCTCCTACAGTCCATTAGAAATAGGAGGAAAATCTCGTCCTAACATGAGCAAAGTCAAGACAAGAACCCACCGATAGATCCGACGAACCTATACGATCATATAAGGGGTGAAAGGTCAAGGCCATGTTGATTTAAAATGAGGGAAAGGCCAAGGCCCTACTAATGATTGATGAGCACATTCTCCTACGACTGCGCCAAACGCCAAAGAAAAAATCCCATCCTAATCCGCAGAACGAATGCCTGACCCGATGTCCACAACAAGCATCTCGTTAGAAATGAAAGAAAAATGAGGCATCCAGGATTGAATCCATAAGAGATGATAATGAAAAAGGTACTATTTTAGTATGAAGTTAAGTTCATTACAAGTAAAAGTTAATAAGATCAATTATAATGGGCACACTACAAGCAAAATAGAGGTTGGCAAAGGCCGACTATGCGAAAAAGCAAATGCATTACATATAAGATAAAGATCAGTGAAATCGATTACATAAAAAAAAAGGAGGTGAAATCCTAAGGCGATCCAAGCTCTTCAGACTTTGGGTTATCGGCTCTAGCCATCACCAAAGCTTCCTTTAGTTTGAAAATTTCCTCCTCTTGCTCCTTCTTGTATAGACCATTGATGTATATCCTGTTGGAGTATTCAAATTTGGCCTCGAGCTCTCGCCGTTGCTTCCTCAAATCTCAGATTCAGCTTCAGCATCCTTGACGGCTTGATGCTCCTAGGTCAACTGGAGCTTCAATTATTGAACTTTGATTTTCTCCATCTCAACAGCCTTCAAGAGTTTGCCGACAGTCCTCCTCAGAAAGACGAGCTCCTCAGGTTTGCCGCTTGATCCAGCCTACTGAATGCTATGAAACTTCTTCCAAAAATAGGTCACCTCATTCCTGGCAATCTTTAGCTCGCCTTCAAGCCTAGACATCTTTCCTGCTCAGGTCGTTCGATAATTATTGTGGCGATCTTCAGCATCCTACAGCTACTTTCGAAGCTGGGAGAACTTCTTCGACTAGTTCCAGTCATGCTGAGCTTCATCGGTGGACCATGGTGAACTCCCTTCCAAGAGACGAATCTTCTCTTTTGCCTTCTTGAGATCAACTTCTAGAGAGTCGATCTTCGTTGTGAGCACCCAGGACTTATTGCTCACGCTCTTCCAAAGTTTGGCGAGCTTCTTCTCAAAATTTTCTTTCTGAATGCTAAAGCTCGCCGCATCTTTCATATGTAAACTTCGGAGGTGAGTGACTTTCTTAGTTGCCTCTGCAGCATTTTTTCGAGAGGCCTGAAGGTCGGTCTCAACTCTTTTCAATTTTTTTCTCAATTGGTGGACCTCCTTCTTCAAACCCTTTATCAAAGGCTTGAACAAAACCCTCTGAGATAAGGGGTCGGCATCAACCGGAGAAAGAAGGTCATGGCCCTGATCGACAGAGGCATTCTAAATCACATACAATGCAAAGTGTAAAGAAAAAGAAGGATTTGCTCTCATTACATGAAATATGTTTGGTACACCAAATAATAATAATAATAATAATAATAATAATAATGATAATAGGATACATAGATGTCAAATGTTTAGACCTCAGGCAGCTCGCCCACTGGAGAGGTCGGGATATTCTTGACCGACTCCAACCCTTAGCCAGTCTCGGATGCTGCACCTACGGATTCTGGAGCGACCTCAGCATCGGCGCGTGAAGGGTTGGCTCTATCCTCTAGCTCTTCTAGGAGGAGATCCAGATCGATGTTGGAAAAATTCTCGGTGACTCGCCCCATGCAGACTTGGAACCCTTCCAAGAAGGCTTCCTGGGCAAAGTTTATTTTGATATCCTCTATATCCTTGAAGGACTTGGAGTTTTGCACAACCCTTTCCATGGCAGCGCTAACCTCCTCTTGTGCCTTCCTTTTCTCCTCATTTTTCAGGGCTAGCTTGGCCCTCAACTTCACCATCTCGCCACGCTCCTTTCTCAGTTCATTCTGAAGGCGTTAGACTTCAGATGAATGGGTCTTCGAGGCGACCTTTAGAACGTCGGCCTCGGCCTGGGCCTTCTCAGCTTCTACGTGAGCTTCTTCCAAGGCTCTAGAAGCTTCGACCCGATTTTGGCTTACTGCTTCAGAGTGGGAAAAAAGGTAGTGTCCCAGCTGTAAAGCATAATAAATCAAAATCATAAAAGATCCCAATTCCAAAGCTTAATGGGCATGAAGTCAAAATCAGAAGGAACCACTTACCTTCAGAAAGACAGTAAATGATTCATTGAATTTCTCGACATCGTCCTTCTGGTGCATCCTTTCGATGATGTGGCAAAGAATGCTCCCCTCCATTAGTGCCTGGGCGACCTCTCGGTCGTCCAAGGAACCCTATTCCTAGCCAAGGTCTCCTCCTACGGAGCTCTTAGCCTTCCATCCAATCTTCTTACCGACGATCCTCTTCTTTTTCTTCTCCACAGCTCCCTCTTGTCGAACAGGAGAAAGAGGGATGGCCTCATTAGATAGGGCTGGGCTTGGCACGGTAGCGGTGGGTTCAAGGGTCGGCATGGACCAAACTGGCATAGCCCGACTTGACTCTCCAGTTCGGGCCTTCTTCTGTGGTTTGTCAGAAGAACCACCCTTCCTTTTAAGGATCCGAACCTCCTTCGTCAAGCGGTTCCATTTCTCGAAGGTCATTTCTGCAAAGACAAAGTTAGAAGATTAGAAAAATGAATACCATCCAGCCAGCTGAATATCATAAACTACCTATCGGGTTAAGAGGATTGAGATCGAAATTGAACAAGATTTGCTCATCTAGGAGTCTAGGGATTGGTGGAGCATCAAAGGACTTTAGCCTATCGCCTGAGCTCTGATCTTCATTTTCTAGCCCAGGAGCTTGATGAACCGATTTTCTTACCTCGCCCTATGGAGGTAGCCCTAGTTCTAGGCTGGGATAGAAAATGAAGAAGAACTTCTCCTTCCAGCCATGAACGAAGGAAGGGGCACCTTTAAGCAGTCCCTTTCTCCCAAACTATGGAGACACATACCACCAATTCTTAGCGGTGGGGTGATGTTTAAAGGTAAAAAAATTATGAAATAGGAAAATGGTAGGTCGGACGCCTACCATGGTGCATAGGAAGAGGAATCTTATGATAAATCTAAAGGAGTTCGACGCCATGGCAACAAGAAAAATATTGAAAAATCTAAATAAGTTAGCTATAAAAAAAGGTAAAGGTAACCTAAGCCCGATCCGAAAGATTTCGACGTATAGATAGATTCAATCAAGAGGGGATGAGCAGGCTCGATCATCAGGCTAAGGGAGTTCAAGCTCGTACTTAGGAGGAATTCCAAACTGAATTCTAGCTAAGAAATGATCATCAGGTTAAAGTTTACAAGAAATGGTCACAGGCACAAAAGGATGGGCCGATCCTAAGGGTTTGACCTCCTCAAGAGGCGGGTTTGTCAAGCTTAAAATGGTCAGACTCTCAGAACAAGTCGACCAAGATCTCTCACTAGACATTTGGATCAAAGTAAAATCAAAAAATTATCTAAAAAATAAAAAAAAAATGAGACGTTCAAGTTTCGACAAGAACAGAAAGAACGAGAAAGTAAGAATGCAGAGATAATCCAAAAAGTGTTGAAAAGCTTACCTAAATTGATTGAGAAGAACAAGGAGATGGCGAATGGAGCAAGAATCGAAGGAAGGTACATCGAAAATCAAAGGAAGCAGCTTGGGCTCTCACTCGGGATGAAGAAGAAAACCAAAGGGAGAAAAGAAAGATTTTAGAAGTAGAGAATCGGAGGAGGAGGGTAGGCTTAAGTAACCCCTGGAGCCCTAGAGCAGTTATGATTGTAGATTTCCTCCAGCCGATCTCTGATCGATGCGTGTCCCACTCATCATGGTATAAAGCTTCCAACGGACAGACCCTTAATGGTGCTGTACTTCGGGCAAACTTCTGATGGAGAATTCAAAAAATATCTCTTCGAGTCATCGTGCATATACGAAGCTTCGACGTCAGCCCAACAAAAGCCAAAACATTCCGTCCTACCTACAAGTGAGAAACCCAGCAAGACCAAAAGATCCTTTGAACTTCGGCGGTCTTCATCTTACTCCCATCTTTCGAAATTTGAACTCGAGAGTAGGGGGCTAGTGTTGGGGATAAATCCATGCCTATCAAAGTTCGCTAAGATTCCGACTAAATCAATTCCATCTGGTTGTTGTTATAGAAATTGAACCTCAACCCATAGGAATATTCAAGCTCTGAATCATTCTGCAATGGCCAACCTCCGACATTGTAGCCAGAGAATCTAATTGATTGGAAAGATCGATTTTGGATTTGACAAGACGTTGTGGATTCCTTCTCCAGGCAAGCTTGAACAGTCAATACCGTCCTAGAGAACTAGCCAAGTCCCCAAGACCTATGCATCCAGTTTGGCCGATCTTCCTCCAACGGCCGAACTCCTCTAGCAAGTGAACTCCTTCCGGATTCCTCCAATAGGTGAACTCCTCTAACAGTCAAACTCCTTCTGAACTCCAACAGGTGAACTCCTCTAGCAGTCAAACTCCTTCCGAATTTTCTCAACATACAGACTCCTCTAGCAGTCGAACTTCTTTCGGACTCCAACAGACGAACTCCTTTCAGATCCCCCAATAGTCGAACTCCTTCTAGACTCCAATGATCGAACTCCTTCTGGATTTCTCCAATAGGCGAACTTCTTTCGGACTCCAATAGCCAAACTCCTTCCGAACTCTCCCAACAGGCAAATTCCTTTCGAACTCCTCCAACAGGCGAACTCCTTCTAGAATTCTCTCTAGTAGTTGGGTTCCTCCATCAAGCAAATTCTTCCTCGGATTTCTTCTTCAGAAGAGCTGCGCGCAGATCTCTCCAGCAGATCTACTTCTTGATTCTAGAAGATGTCTCCTCTTCTACACAAATCCAGCCTCGGACACGGTATGAATCGACCCACATCCAAACTACCTTAGAGGAGTCCGAACTCCTCTAGAATTGATATAGCTCAAAGGTCATCACCAATCGATGCCTACTCCTCCGAACTTTGACTATCAAATCTCAAATGGACTGGCACCTTGCAACAACAGACACTATCCTTCGTAATAAACTATACGTGGCCCCAAGCGGCCCACTATCCGATAGTTACGACTATCACTATCAATTTGTTACATGCTCCATCTATAAAAAGGACTCTCTAGATATATTTTCTCCAAGCTCTATTCTTCTTCTAAATACTCTGCAACTCTCTTGACTAAGTACTCCATTTTTGTTGGCCGAAAGAGCTGATTTGATCGTTGGAGGGTCTTGCTAGAGCCACCCCTCAGGCTTTGGATGAGACTTATTTTGCAGGTCACCGACGGTGATCTCTTCTTCTCCTACTCCAACGCTTCTCCGACGAAGACCAGATTTTGCACCAACATCAGCTAATGGTTTTAGTTTGTCTAATTCATTCTTTAAGATTTTATTTTCTTCTTTTAATTTGTTATGTTCACTAAGTGCTTCTTCCTTTTCCTTTGCAAGCATTTGATTCATTTCTTTTAAGTTTTTATTTTTTATGTTTATCTTCTTGAAATCCTTCATTAAGTCATAAAGTACATATTGAAGTTTATCAAAAGAAAAATCTAAAGTAGATAAAGAAGATACCTCTTCATCTTGTGTCATGAAGCATAAATTTGCTTCATTTTGGTTTTCTTCTTCTAAACTTGACTCATCGCTATTGCTCCAAGTTGCTATCATAGCCTTCTACTTTATTTTTTTCGATGCTTTCTTCAATTGAGGACAATCAGCCCTAAAGTATCCCAATTTTTTGCATTCATAGCATATGGGTTGATCCTTTTTTTGATTTTTTGCATTCATAGCATATGGGCTGATCCTTTTCTTTCTCTTTCTCCTTCTTTCTACTAGGTTCTTCTCTAATTAAGCTTCTTTTCTTGAACCCTTGTCTTTGTCTTTTCATGAATTTTTGGAACTTTCCGATCATCATAGCCATATCTTCATCACTTTCGTCACTGGTGGATAGATTATCCTCCTTTTCTACAATTATGGATTTCAGGGCAATGGTCTTCTTCTCTTTGCTCTCATCTTCACTATGTCGTCCCATTGCTAGCTCATGCATCATGAGGGATCCAATGAGCTCTTCAAGCAGCAGTATGTTAAGATCTTTTGCCTCTTGAATAGTTGTCACTTTGGCTCTCCACGATCTAGGCAATGATCTAAGAATCTTTCTCATCAATTTACTATTAATATAGACTTTTCTTAAATTTTTTAGACCATTTATAATATCAGTGAATTTGGTATACATGCTGGTGGTAGATTTAGTTGGATCCATTTTAAATAGTTTATATTGATAGCATGTTAATCTTAGTTTCTTTCACCTGATTTATTTCTTCATGCATTACCTCAAGTCTATCCCAAATTTTCTTTGTAGAATTGTATATGAAAATTTGGTTAAACTCATTAGCATCAAGGGCATAATAAAGGATATTCATTGCCTTGGTATTTAGTTGGACAAGTTTTTTATCCGATTCATCTCAATCCTTTTCCAGCTTAGGAGAAGATATGCCATCCATAATGATTGTCGATGTGTACGGCCCATTGACAATGACGTTCCATATGTTATAATCAAGGACTTATATGAAAATATGCATGCAAGCTTTCCAATAGATATAGTTAGATCCATTGAAAAGAGATGGCCTATTAGTGGATTTTCCTTCGATAAGAGATCCTCCTAGTTGGATTGTTATGATCTTTTTTTCTTAGTTGATTAGATCAATAATTAGTAGAGAATCAAGGCTCTGATATCAATTATTGCTCAGCTAGACAACCTAAGAGGGGGGAGGGGCGGATTGGATTTTAAAAATTTAAAGCAATTATGTGCAGAGATTTACTACTTAAGTGAAGAAAAAGTGAGTTATGAGAGCAAAAAAAAGTAAATACAAGCACACACATAAACAAAAGCTTTTATAATGGTTCGATGCACTTCCAGCATCTATGTCCACTCTCTAAGCAATATCTTTGGGAATTTCACTATAATCCCTCAAGATTTTGGATAGTTTTTTTGGGTTCACTATCCTAAATTTAGTTGGTTTTTTCTTAAGTTCACCAACCACAATCTTTACAAGTCTCAGTCAAAGTAATACAATCCAACAAATGGAATGTAAAAATCCAAACCCTTAGTTTCAACCTCTGCTAAAACCTAGTACATGAAGAAGAAGAAAATAGAAATGTATAATACAAGATGCTCCTTAAATGAGCTGAGATGTTATTGATGTAGTTCGATGATTGCCTCCTTAATTGCTAGGAGTTATTGCTCTTGAGGTCGCTTTAATACTTGAGAGAACTTTGATGGAAGAGATTTGCTCGTCAAAATTAGGCGTTCTTGCTTTATCTCCTTTTTTCTTATTTTTTTTGTTCTTCTTGAAAAGGTATTACTTCTTTTCTTTTATATCTGGATGATTTCTACCATGCTTGAAATGATTAGAGTCCAGAAAAAGCCTGAATTTGATCGTTGGACGTGAGAACTAGCCATTGAAGATAAAAAAAATAACTTCTAGAACTATTCGTTGAAGGCTGTCGCCATGTTTTGAGATCTCTCAGATTATCTCGAGACGTCATGTTTGACTTCAAGTCCTCTTGGTTTGACTAGAAGACGTCTTGTTCTTAGGTGCTTGAAAATTAGCTTGCTAAACAAATTTGCCCCCTGAGACTCCGAGCTCTCGATTTTGATGGAGACGTTTCATCATGAATCCAAGTCCTCTCGGTTCTGATGGAGACGTCTCACCACGACTCTGAGTCCTCTCAGTTCTGATGGAGACATCTCACTATGACTCTGAGACCTCTCGAGAATTCTTCAAGCCATCTCGGTCTTAGTATGCAGAAATGATGTTTTTGTCTTTTGAGACGGAGATGACTCAAGCTCAACTCGAGTCCTCTTGAAACTATGCCAGAGTCCTGTTCCACCGTTCCAACTACCAGGAGATGTCTCAAAATTTTTTGAAGACATCTCAAAATTGCTTTAAGGCCATTTTCGTGGAAAACTTGATACAAAATAAGATATTTTGAGCTTTACTTGAATTGCACTTTATTTCTTATTTTGGTCAAAGAGTTCTCTTTTTTCTAAACTTTGGAATACTTAAAATAAAATTTATCAGTAATCATATGCTTTAATATTTGATCATCATCAAAATCACTTAGGAGGTCAACATATTTCAAAACTATTTTAAAATCATAGTGAAAATGAATTTAGATTAACTATTAATCAATCATGCCTTAGATTAGATCTAATAACCTTTCCTAACTTGGATCTAAGGCATATATAATCTTAAAATAATATATGAGATCAGATCTCATACCTTAGCATGAGTCAAAGAACTTCACAGTTGATGATTAAGAACTTGACAAGTTCCTTGAGCCGCATAAGTACTCGACCTCCATAGGTATCCACACAAAGTCTAATCTGATTTGAGGCTCGTCTATCTCTCTGGGGTGCTAGCTCTCTTATAGAGAAGACCTCTTGATGATTGATCTGGTCCTTTAGATCTTAAAGATGATCTTCAGTTGAAGAAGCAATAGAGGTAGAAGAAAAGGCAACAGCAGTGTAGCTTTCTTCGTTGGAGTCTGACACCTAGAACCAATGGTATCTCCCCTTCAAACTTCAAGGGGAGGATGCCAAGAAGTCCCTCTCTCTCTAGTGGTCGGCCAAGGGTGGTTTAGATATGAAAAAAACTCATATGGCACCCCAAATATAGATCCTTTTAAGGTGGCACCCAAGAGAAAACCTGATAAACTCTATCTTTTATTCAAATTTGAACTCAGATTGTAACCAAACTTTATCCTTACGCAATAGGGAGAAATAATGGCCAGCCAAGAGGGTTATGGGCATGGAAATTCTCATGTAAATCTGAAATTTGCATAAGGAGAGAAAGGGTGTGGGAAAGGGTCGGCACATGGAAGGACTCCTTCATAAAGGGGACTCTAGGATTTTAGATTGAGCCTCAAACCAAATCTAATTTAGTTTAGATCCAGACACCTAATTGAAACCAATCTAATTAAATCTCTAATTAGATTAAATTCTAATCCAATTAAGATTTAATTGAACCCAAATTTAGATCAAATTAGAAATCAAATCTCTTATAATTGAGTCATCCTAATTCAAGTCAAATTGAATCCAATTCAATTAAACTTGATTCAAAAACTTATTGCTCAATCAAATTGAGCTAATTAGTAATCAAATTACTAATTAATCCTCTTGTAACTTTTATATTTTGTTAGTCATTAATCATATTGATAATTATACTCTTAATGATTCACAATCATTGATCAACCATCAGATTAGATAGAAATATCTTTTGTGTATGATCCCGTAGGTTCTATTCTGTCTGATAATAAAATACGCTATAATTTCTTTCATAATATCATCAAAACTTTTTTCGATGGATTAGAATAATTCCAACATTATCCATCAAGAATCATCGATGATCAAGATGATGCTCGTGGATCCCACAATCCACCAGTGATATCTAGCAGTATGTAGTGGCAATCCAGCAAAATAAAAATATGAACCTCTAGGTATAGTTAACATATGATTTAATCCTTCTATCGAGAGTTTTGACTTGAAGGAGGTCATGGATAACTCGTTAAACTCCATCGTCAGTCTTATACAAGATTGACTCAACTTGAGTTCACTTGTGAATTTCATGAAAACTCTTTTTCAGTATTCACACTTGCTTTGGCTAAAGACTTACTGAACTCAGTCTAGCAAATCGCATAGGACTACACCTTTTCTACTAAGATCAATAGATTTCTTCTAAGTGCATTCTACTCCTAACAATGAACCTAAACCCATGATAGCCAACATACACAATAAGGATTCGAATGGCTACCAAGTAAACGTGCAGTCAAACTACAGCAGTCTCGCTGCAAATAGGTAATACACCATAGGTCAAATGATTAGTCATACCACTGCAACATCGAAAAAATTAATGATGAGTGAGTAGACATTCAAGTGGTTTTTCATGATAGTCACGCTCAGTATAAGTTGTTCTCTAACAACCACCTACATTAACACCCTAGTATCTCCACATAATAGACTCGAGACTCATCTACCTGTAAAGGAGGTGATCGTGCACTGATCTAACTGGATCGATCACTATCCTCAGGGATATTCCTCTGATCGAAAGTATTTAAAAATTAACCACTAATAGTATATGTCTTAAATGCTTAATACCTTGAGAATATATAAAATCATCTTTGTTAATTTTTAGGATAAATTATAAAAATAAAAACATGATTGGAAATAAGATTGCCTTTTATTAATTATAAAAGTTTTATAAGTACAAATACAAGCCTTGGAATTATAAAAGTGTCAGCTAATAATTGATTTTCTAAGGTACACATCTAACAAACTCTCACTTGATCTAAAGCCAATTAACCATAAACCTAAGATCCATCTTCTGAAGGTGAGCTTTGATCTTTTGCTGGCTAAGTGGCTTTGATAGTGAGTCTGCCATGTTCTGTATGAAGTCGACTATCTACCCTCGATAAATTGCTTCTCAAGATATTCGCATATGATATGGAATCGCCACTTTATATGCTTGGAGTTCTAGTGAGACCTGGGCTCCTTAGCAAGGGCTATGGCGTCGTTGTTGTTGTAGTGCAATACAATGGCATCCAATGGCATCACACCCAGCTCCATTATGAACTTCTTGAACTAGAATACTTTCTTAGCATCTTTAGAGATGCTAATGTACTTGGTTTTCATGGTCAAATCTACAATGATCGGTTGTTTGAAACTTTTCTTGCTAATTGATCCTCCATTATATAGAAAAATATACTCCGATGTAGATTTTCTATCATTAACATTAGACATGAAGTTTGAATCGGTGTATCCTTCCATTTTTAGCTCCGAACCTCTTCTAAAGATCAAGAACAAATTACTTAAGGATGCTTTTAATAGCTATCCAGTGCTTTTCTCCTGGATTTGACTGATATCTGCTCGTGACACTCATAGCAAGAGTTATATCAGGTCGAGTACACAGCATGGCATACATGAGGCTTTCTATAGCCAAAGCATAAGGGATCTTGCTTATGCATTGGATCTCCTCAGGTGTATCAGGACATATTTTCTTAGAGAGATAAATACCATGTCTAAGGAACAAGAGATTCCTCTTGATGTTTTTCATGCTGAACCACTGTAGCACCTTCTTTATATACATTTGCTGTGAGAGTCCTATTATTCTCTTAAATATGTCTCTATAGACCTTAACACTAAGAATGTAGGAAGCTTCTCCTAGGTCTTTCATGAAGAATTTTTTTGGCAACCATACTTTGATCGATGTAAGCATGGGAATCGCTATAAGAAAATAGGATTTTAGAGATCAAAAATTGGTTGCTAAAAACTAAAAATCGATCGCTAATAATTTAATGACCAATTTTGTGATCAAAAATTTTTGATCACAAAAATGCTGGGTGAAAATATTTTTTGATCAATTTTTTTGATCATAAAATTTAGCAACCAATTTACTAACTAAAAAGAAGTTATTAAAATTAAAAAAATTAGAAACTTATGATCAATTTACTAAAAAAATAGTTTTTAATTTTTAAAAATTATAGAAAGATAAATAATCTATTTATAAAAAAGTAATTTCTAATTTCTAAAAGGAAAATTTTATTAAAAAAATTTATAATTATTTTTAATTTTCAAATCAAAAAAAAATTTGATTGAAAATTTTTAAAAAATATTTTTTTAAAAAAATTGGTTATAAAATTAATTACTAAATTAATTTAAAAAATACTAAATTAAAAATTTAAATAATAATGGATCAAAAATTTGATCATAAATTTTTTGAAAAATATTTTTATTAAAAAATTGATCATAAAATCAATAGCTAAATTAATTAAAAAAATATTAAACTAAAAATTTAAATAATAATTGATCAAAAATTTGATAAAAATTTTTTTTAAAATATTTTTAAAAAAAATTGATCATAAAATTGGTTGCTAAATTAATTTAAAAAATATCAAACTAAAATTTAAATAATAATTAATCAAACATTTGGTCATATTTTTTTTTAAAAAATATTTTTTAAAATATTCAAAAACAAAATTATTTTCTAAATTAATTAAAAAAAATTAAACTAAAAATTTAAATATGATTTGATCAAAAATTTGATAATAAATTTTTTTCAAAAATAATTTTTTAAAAAAATTGATTACAAAATTAGTTGCTAAATTAATTTAAAAATATTAAACTAAAAATTTAAATAATAATTGATTAAAAATTTGATTATAAATTTTTAATAAATATTTTTTTAAAAAAATTGATCATAAAATCAATCAGTAAATTAATTTAAAAGATATTAAACACAAAATTTAAATAATAATCGATTAAAAATTTGATCATAATTTTTTTGAATAATTTCTTTTTAAAAAATAAATCATAAAATCAATAGCTAAATTAATTTAAAAATATTAAACTAAAAATTTAAATAAGAATCAATAAAAAATTTGATCTCAAATTTTTTAAAAAATATTTTTTATAAAAAATCAATCAAAAAATTGATTGCTAAATTAATCAAAAATATTAAACTAAAAATTTAATTAATAGTCAATAAAAAATTTTATCATAAATTTTTTAAAAATAATTTTTTTAAAAAAATTATTATAAAATTGGTCTCTAAATTAATCAAAAAAATATTAAACTACAAATTTAAATAGCAATCGATAAAAAATTTGGTCATAATTTTTTTAAAAAATATTTTTTAAAAAATAATCGATCACTAAATTTATATTTTAAAAAAATAATTAAAAAATCTTTTTTCTAATACAAAATAGCTCATAGAGGAGCACTTATCAATTTAAATACTATAGCAAGTAAAATACGTCCCCAACAATTTCAATTCCAATTCAAATGATATAAGATTTTGAGATACATACCCAGCATGATGAATTTCAAGTTGAAGCATTACGAAACCAAGCAATATGAATTAAACATCCACCATACAAAATTAAATAACATGTCTTAAACAACAAAATACTATAATAATAAAAAAAAGATCATAATAATTTGCGAAGCCATTCGCTTTAATTTTCATTAAATTTAGATCATCATTAGAAAAAATAAATAAGCAACTATAGAAATATATTTTTTTTCCTGATACAAAATAGTTCACAGAGGAGCACTTGCTAATCCAAATAATATAGCAAGCAAAATACATACCCAACAACATTAATTTCAATATCATAAATTCTAACAATATAAGATTTTATATTGATACATACCCAGCATGTTGTATTCCAAGCTAAAATATAACGAAACCAAGCAACATCAATTAAGCATCTACTATATGAAATTAAGCAATATCTTAAAAAATAAAATACCATAACAGTAAGAAAAAAAGACTATAGTAATTTGCAAAACCATTTCCTTTAATTTTCATTAAATTTAGATCATCATCAAGAAAAATAAATAAGCAATCACAAGAATGTAGCAAGTAAAATTCATCAGCAACTATCAACTTTAACCCATCATAAAAAAATAAAAATGATATAGCATATGTTGTGCTAAATATTTTATTTGTTTAGTATATCTCGTGCGAAATATATCACAAAGAACTCCTCTGTTATCAGCTAAAAGCAAACCCGATCAGTCCCCATCAAGTTTAACACATTATATGAGAATAAGAAAAAGAGGTCATAGTATGTCCATAGAGCAATTTCCTTTAATATCCATTAAGTTTGGATCATCATCAGGAAAAATAAGAATGCATCAAAAAGAAAATAGCAAGCAAAATCGATCAACACCCACCATGTTTAACACATCATATGGGAATAAGAAAAAGAGATAATGATATACTTCATGCCAAATGTATCCATTCTTTAACACACCTCATGCCAAATATATCATAAGGATGGCAAAGTAAATAAGCAACCATAAGAACTTAGCAAGCAAAACCGATCGGCATCCATCAGATTTAACACATCATATGAGAATAAGAAAAAGATGCCATAGTATATCTATGGAGCCTTTCCCTTCAATATTGATTAAGTTTGGATAATCATCAGGAAAAACAAGAAGGCAACCAAAAGAATATGGCAAACAAAATTATTTTTGAACCCATCAAGTTTAACACATCATGTGGGAATAAGAAAAAGAAACCATAGTATACCTCATGGCAAATGTATCACTTGTTTATCATACCTCATGCCAAATGTATCATAATCATGGCAAAATAAGTAACCATAAGAATTTTGCAAGCAAAATAGATCGGCACCCATCAAGTTTAGCGCATCATATGAGAGTAAAAAAAATGATGCCATAGTATATCTAGGGAGCCATTCCCTTTAATATTCATTAATTTTGGATCATCATCAGTGAAAATAAGAAGGCAACCAAAAGAATATGGCAACTAAAATCGATATTGAATCCATCAGATTTAACACATCATGTGAGAATAAAAAAAAGAAACCATAGCGTACCTTAAGCCAAATGTATCACTTGTTTAGTATACCTCATGCCAAACACATCACTTATTTAATATACCTTGAAACTATTACCTGTATCAAAAACAAGTGATACCAATATACTAAATAGAGCTTGTAAGATAATAAGTGTCATAAGAGATTATAAAGAACTCTATTATCACCTAAAAGTATATCAAAAAACTAAAGTAAGCTAAAGTAATATATATTCACAAAATATATGCACAATCCTTAACATAACATAAACTAAATAGAAATCTAAAAAAGCATGTAAGTAAATCTAATCAGTATCCTCCTGCCCTTCCTCCTCTTCCTCAATATCATCATCTCTTTATGGGTATGAAGGAGCATATGGCCGTAAAATAGGTGGCTGCGAAGGAGATGGTTGAAAACTAGGAGATGCCAGAAAATAGGATGAGGGCTGAAAATTTATCTTTGTAAGTAGCTCACGCAGTAATTTATTATTTACTTTAAGCTTTTTTTCATTATGTTCCACCCTCCTTCTAAGTTCATCCCTTTCATGTTCGGTAGCCTCCACCCGAGAATTCTATTCAGTTTCAAGCTTCCTCACTTACTCTTGAAGTTGTTTATTTTGCATCCATTATGAGTATGATGAAGCTTGGCCATAAAAATATGATGGACCTATCAATATAGTGGACTCTAATCCTAGACCATTAATCTTTCCTTTTTTCTTTCCACCAACTGTGTGAACCCACACATCCAACTCTGATGGTAGAGACTATTGTTGGTCAGGATCAGATGCTCTCTGAGATTGTGCCTCCTCCATATTACCTCTAAATTTAGCTTGTCAAATTTATCTCAGTTTGCATAAAGTAAGTTTTAAAAATAATATAATATATTACTTACACTAATATGCTCCAATCTCCTATCCACCCAACTTTTATCCTTCTTCTAATGGGTGCAAATAAATAATTCAGATGGGGATGGCACAACACCAGTCTTCATAGTTTGTAATACAAATATCAATTAAAATAGTTTGTGAACCTATTTTATAAGTATGAACTAAATATGATTAATAAAAAAATTAAACTTAACTATATCGTGTCGATGCTGAGATATAGTGATGGAGCCACTGGTATGAAGAGAAGTACCAAAATCTTCACAATCAAAAGCATGATTTTGTTTTGCTTTTTCACACTTCTCCTGATATTGGGTAGTACGCTAGTGCTGGCACAATCTATCCCATACATGATCTCTAAGCTAAGATGGTCATTCTATATTTCTACGAGAATTAGCAAGAAGATCTTTCAAACAAGCCGCACCATATTTTTCAAAATTTTTTCTTGCCCATTGATCATTTGGTGGCACAAACCGATATCTCCTTTATGATGAATATGAACAAACAAATTAATTATCATAAAAAAATATATAAAAATTAAATTAAATTCATAAATATCATTACTTACCTTGAACTTAGCAAACCACATATCTCTAACATTACTAGGTATTTATTTCTAAGATACCCATGCCTTATCAAAATGGCTCCTCAAAATTTCAACAATACCATTAGCAGTTGGGTGAGAAGGTAAGAACCTACAAATAATAAATATTAGCCAACATAGATCAAATATATTAAAAATGCTAAAATGATTATGATATTCTAAAATAAAATTATCAATTATCTATCTTCATCAAGGTATAACACTAGCATGCCATCGCTAGTCTGTGTCTCTGTAATATTTTGGGAACAACTAGCCTTAGGATAAGTAGGAGGAATAGAAGATGTTGAAGGACTAGTAGGTGATCCTGAATGGATAGAAGATGACCTTGAATGGATAGGAGGTCGTCCAAGATAGATAGGTGCTACAGGATAGGTAAAAGGTGCTACAGGATGGATAGAAGGTCCTGAATATAAAGGAGGTGATCCAGCAAGAGGTGTTGTACACACACTTGGCATCAAAGGTGGTGGAGTCAGGTATGGTTCCATAAAAATGATGGAAGGTGGGATAATAAATGGTGGTGGTGGGATAGTCGAGGATGATGGTGGGATAGTTGAGGATGATGGAGATGGTATAGTGGAGGAAGGTCGCTTCCTCATAGGACGGCCTTTACTAGAGGATGTTCCTTGCTGACCATTTGTATATGACATCTACAATAAATATAAAAGAATATTATATTTCTTAACGATTAGATTAAAGACATAAGTAGGATGATCTTACCTGCATTAATGATGAAAAGTATTTAAAACTATTCATCATCATCTGATAAATTATCATATTGGTCATGATTTTTGTCTTCATCTTTTGAATCATCATTGGCATCAAAATCTTCTTCCTCTGCATCATCCTCCACATTTTCTTTCTCCACATCTTCCTCATCTATGTCTAAGTTCGTATTGTCATATCTCTCAACTTCTTCAAAATCACCCTCAATGTCTCTTAAATTTTCAAGTGGATCATCATTCATTATAGTATCAACATGCGATATTGCATTATCTTGGTAAGCAACCTCCAATGTATATCGATCATCCACTGTACCCCTTGGTTTGATCTTAATAACAACCCATCATTGTACCTTGTCTCTTATCTTTTTAGGATAAGGTAGATAGTATACTTGAATCACATTTTCTGTAAATATTAAGGGATCAAACTTTGCATACCTTCGAGTATGCCAAATCTCTATAATTCTATATTGTTTATGCACCTTCATGCCACGATTCATCACAATATCAAACCATTCACAATTAAATAGCACCAACCATTTCATTAGATGCCCTAGATATTCTAGCTGCACTATCTCCTTAAGGATATCATAATAATAACTTTCTTCATCCCTTTGGTCAAAACCCTTAACGCACACTCCATAATTAATAGTTTTTTTTTTCCCACACTCCATTTTTCTATGTGAAACTTGTAATGATTGACAAAGTAAGTAGGCTATGTATGAACCTTTCTCTTAGGATCTCATGCTAAGTTATGCAAATATTGATTCTATACTAAATTATCTCATTGTGAACCTACACACGATATAACCAAAAAGCATTAATAAGCTCATAATTTAGGTAACATGCATTGATATAAATACTAAGGGCATTGGCATATTTACATAGATCTGAAACCAATATGGAAACTTAGATGCAATCCTAGAATCAATGACAGTGGCACTAATATTTGGTGTGGATGCTTGTAAATGTTGAACAAAATATCTGACAATTACAATACTATTAGTTATATAATATTTAATATAATATGAAGTTAATTAATCATCAAGTATTTTCACTTACCTAATATATTGTTGAACCTCATCATAGTTAAGTAATACATCTAAATGCACAGCAGCTAATTCTCTATCATCCAGATATCGACTTTTATAAGTTCCAGACGGATGATCAAGTTTATTAAAAATTGACAAAATTGGTGGGATTGTCTCATCTTCACCCCTATCATCATTTCGTCCAACTTTATTTCTTATTTACTGTATATGAGATTCAAAGTAATATGAACAAAAATGAGAAGTATCTTGGCACAAGTATGCCTCACATATGGACCCTTCTACACGAGCTTTGTTTTTAACCATTTATTTTAATTTATTAAAAAATCTATAATAATTAAATGAATAGGTAAGTGCACAATAATTCCAGTAATATATAATAATTAAAGCATGATATTAGTTCCATTAAATTAAAATAATTATTACTTACCTCTCAAAAGGGTACATCCACCGATTCTTACTTCATATGGCAAATGAATAGGTAGATGCTCCATTGAGTCAAAGAATTTAGGTGGAAAAATTCGCTTCAATTTGCATAGTATGACAACAATATTTTGTTCCATCTATAACAATTCATCCACCCATAACACTATTGAGCACAAATCCTTAAAAAATTTACTTAACTCAGTTATAGGCTTCCATACTTGATCTGGAAGTGCACTAAAGGCAATTGGCAACAAATGCTCCATAAATACATGACAATCATGACTTTTCATTCCAAATAATTTTTCTTCTTTTAAATTTACACATCTGCACAAATTGGAGGCATATCCATTAGGCATTTTTAACTCTTTTATCCATTTACATACAGCTCTTTTCTGCTCCATGGTTAAGGTGAATTTTGCTTTCGGTTTCATCACTTTTCCATTAGCTAATTCTTACAACTCTAAATCTCTTCGCTTACAGTACTCCTTTAAATCCATTCTTGCTTTCACATTATCTTTGGTTTTGCCTTTAATATCCATGACTATGTTAAACACATTATCAAAAATATTTTTTCTTTGTGCATCATATCTAAATTATGTCTAATCAAATTAGTTTTTCAATATGGTAACTCCCAAAATATGCTTTTGCTTTATCCAATTATGCCTAACCCCATATCCATCACATCTGCATGAACCCTCTTCAGTTATCTTTGGAAGAGAAGAAACAGCTTCCCATACTTCATTCCCAGTCAACCTACAGGGAGGTTGGTCTTTTTCGACCCAATTTTTATAGAATGCATCCCTATTTCTTCTTAATACATGATCCATAGGCAAAAATTGGTGATGACAATCAAACCAAGAATTTTTATCACCATATTTCAAAGTAAATGCCTTCGATCGCTCCATATAATATGGATATGCCAATTTTTCTACTATACTCCACCCTGACAACAGGCCATATGTAGGCAAGTCATTGATGGTCCACATTAATGCAACCCTTATCATAAAATTTTGTTTTCTTGAAATATCATATATTAGGACACCTTCTTTCCACAATACTTTCAACTCATCTATCAAAGGCTGTAAATACACATCTATCTTACTTTTTGGATTATGTGGATCAGGAATAATCAAAACCAAGAACATATAAGGAGTAGTCATACATAGTTCTAGAGAAAGATTGTAAGGGGTAACAATTACTGGCCAGCAAGAATATTGTGCTGCTGATTGACCATATGGTATAAAACCATCAGCACATAAGCCTAATCTGACATTTCATGGTTCAGTTGCAAAATCAGGATACATTTGATCAAAGTGTTTCCAAGCTTCTTCATCTGATGGGTGACACAACACCCCTGACTCCCGTCTATTCTTATAGTGCCATCTCATATGTGGAGTAGAACCCATGGAAGCATGCAATCTTTTTAACCTAGGAATGAGGGGTAAATAATGCATTCTTTTCATTAGGATCTCTTTTTGTTGTCTATTAACAATATTCTATGTTTTATAATGAGTTGCACCATAAAATTTGCATTCCTTTACTTTGTTATTCTCACCATAATGCAACATACAACCATTAATGCAATAGTCTATTTTTTAAGTAGTAAGGCCAAGTTTGGATACTAATTTCTTCGTTCTATAAAAATCTTGGGGTATTACATTATTAGGAGGATGTGTCTCTTCCATAAGTCCCACTATTTGATTAAAAGACTATTGCAAAATATTTCCCTTAGATTTTTTGCTTAATAATCTAACAGTAATAGATAACTCAGAGTGATCATTACATCCCGACCACAATGGTTATTGTACTGCATGTAACATATCATAAAAGTTTTGAGCATCCATATTCGGAGGCTCCTTCACATTTTGGTCATAGTGCAACCCAAATTCTAGGCCAACAACATAAAAAATTATGGCTCGATATCTATTCTATTCATCATTATCCAATTGTGCACTATTAGAAGTACTTGAATGCACATCAAACACCCCACCCACATGAGGATCACTCTCTCCATGTGATGTCCAATATCAATAACTTGGTACAAACCCTTTTTTATAAAGATCAACCTTTACTTCATCGAGACTTAAGTACTTTTGATTTTTGCACTTTGAACAAGGACATCTAATTCTTCCATGACTTAAAAAGCATGATTGTTGGCAAGCAAAAGAAATAAATTCTTCCACCCCTTTTAAAAAAAAATTTAGTATATCCCTTTCAACCTAATAAAAGTCTATTATACATCCAACTATGATGATGATGGATATTCATATTTTGTAACATAACAAAATACAATCATACACTAACAACAATGTTAAAATATTTTTAATCTAAACAAATATTCATATTAAACTTCACATGTATTAAAATTTTAATAAAGATAAAATTTTAATAAAGACAACAAATAATTACAAATACAAGGCACACTATCTACAAATTCTGCATTACACACTATCTATAAATTTTGCATATATAAATATAAGGCAATTGCTAACTAATTATTTTATCATTTAGAATAACTTACATAATAAATGCATCATATCGTCAACTAATAGGTAAAGTTAAGTCCTATCCTATTTAAAAATTATATTAATTCTATAGTTTAGTTACCATAATCAAATGATATATAATAAAGGCCGAAAGAAATTTTAGTAGTATTTTTTCTTAGTTCTTCCCATAGGGCTAAAGATATATGAGGAGAACTAAAAAAAAATACTATCCAAAATTTCTTCCAAACCCTCAATATACTGTTTGATTACTGTAATCATCTATAGAATTAATTGCAATTTCCAAACTATTCAAACTGGACAATCAATTGATTAATATACATAATTCTTTAATCCGTATAAAATTATATAAATATATGGATTGCATAGAATATGTACATTAATTAAAAGATGGGTCTATCATTCTATGCAATATAAATTTTATAAAAATAAATATCTAATTAATTAGTTAAATTAATATATAACAAACAGCAAGTAATGAAATCAGATAGAAGTAACAAAATAGCAAGTAAAAATTGTATAATAAAATGATAGAAATGGAGGAAGGGAGGGCTATCTCCTCAACAGTAGAGAAGCTACGATCGTAGCACCTATCCCTCATGATAGTGAAGCTGAGGCACCGGGCCATCTCCTCGATGGATGACTATAGTCGTGTTGCCAACTCAGCTTCTCAAATGACTTCTATTATGCCACCTAGGATTAGAAGTGGGATCGGGCCGGCCTGAGACCCATCAGGCTGGACCAGCTTTGAGTTGGGCTTGGGGCTCAGCTTGAAATCATTTAGACCAGTCTCAGGCCAAAAAATAGGGCCCATTTTACTTTTGAGCTTAGCTCGAGCCTACCTTTGGCCCAGCTTTGACCTGGGCCCTAAACTAAACCCAACTAAATCCCTCCTCTGTGAACCCCCTCCCGCATCAGCCCTTGTGAACATCTAAGTATTGCATGCACTAGGTGCAACTGGATTGCACCAAATCCTAGGGTGGATGACAAGCCAACTCTCGCTAGGGTTGGAAGTGGGCTCGAGCCGGCCTCAGTTTAGGCTTCAAGCTCGGTCCAAAACTATTTAGGCCGAGCTTGGGCCAAAAATATTGAGCCCATTGTATTTTCGAGCCGGGCTCGGGCCTACCTTTCGCATGGCCTGGGCTCGATTAAAACCAACCCATTTTGAACCCCCCCACCCCACACATGTGCAAACCCAACCCCCCTCCCTCGGCATAGAACCCCTCCCTCCCCTCTTCCTCTCGGCCCTCCCCCGGCTACCATGTTCATGCCCCCCTGCGGCTCCCCCTACACTCCACAGTCACCCCCGTGGGTTGTGTTCCATTGGCCCCCGGCACAGCCATGGCCCCCTGCGGCTTTCTCGGCACCCCCATGGCTCGTCGCACCACCTTGCCCTCCTACGACTTCCCCGACCACCCTGCAGCCTGTCACACCCCTGCGCCCTCCCCCCACCCCACCCTCCTCCAGCCCTGGTGCGACACCACCCCACCCTCTGGCCTCAGCCCTTGCGAACACCCCTACCTCCACCCTTCCCCAACCCCGATGTGAAACCAACGCCCCCCCTCCCCCGCACACTATCCTCCTTCAGCCTCGGTGGGAAACCAACCCCCCCTCCCTCGCGAACCCCCCAACCCTCCCTCATCCCCCCTATGAAACCCTCCCCACCCACATCCGACCCTCCCCCGGCCCTTCGACGAAACCCACACCCCACTATCCTCCTCTGACCTCGACCCTCGCAACCCCCTCCACCCTCCCTCGACACCCCGCAAAACCCCACCCGCCCCCCGCAATCCAACTCTCCCCTGGCCTTGTCTCCCACGTTTGCACCGCACCCCCATAGCCCACGCCCGGATAAAGTTCATGGCCCTCCACGCCCCCCCACTCCACCCTTCAAATACAAAAAAAAAGGCTTTACAGATTTACCTTTCCAATGGAGAGGGGGTGATCGACGATGGGAGGCAGAGCTTCGATAGTGTCAAGATGGAGGAAAGGAGGGGAGGGAGGGCTCTGATGGTGGGATGGAGAAATTAAGGGAGGGGAGGGAGGGCTCAACGTGTGACAAATAAATTTGATTATGATGGAAAAAAATTTAGGATGTAGATAGTTTTAAAAAAAATAATTTATAAATATAGTGATCGATAATTCAATCATAAAAATTACAAAAAAATTAAATAAAATATAAAATGACCAAAACATTTATTAAAATTTTTTGATCAAAAAATATCAAAATTATTTTTTTAAATTTAAAATAATTCAAAAAATTTTTTGATCAATTTTTTGGTTGGAAAATTAATTTTTTTGATAAAAAATTGGCCCCAAATTTTTTGACCAAAAAATTGATCAAAAAATGCCAAAATTATTTTTTTAATTTAAAATAATTTAAAAAGTTTTTGAATAAAAAATTAGTCAAAAAATTTCAAAATTAAATTTTTTAAATTTAAAATAATTTAAAATTTTAGTGATTTATTTTTTTTATCATAAAATTAATTTTTTAATCTATTTTTTGATCATAAAAATATTTTACAACCAAATATATATATTTTTTCTGAATGTAGTATAATTTTAGAATTTAAAGCTCATCTTCACCATTCATTATCTAAATAATTATCGTTAGAGTATTATCATAAAAGGCCATCTCGATCTGATAGCTCTAGCTATGTTGATCAATAAAATTTGATTTCGATGGACACAAATGATCGTATAATGATCTAATAGATAGAGACCATCGATGGATTTCAAAACTTGCAACAATGATCTCGATGATATTTGTAGCATACTATCAAAATTTTACTTCAATCGAATATTATTATCATGGTTAATTTAGCACGGAATGATTTGAACTATTAAATAAAAAATAAGTGATCAAAAGGTCAAATGGCATCCAATTATAAGATAATTTTTTAGATAAATGATCTTTGCAACTACTTTGATCATTTGTGTGATGGTGATCATAAAATTTAAATCATGCATATATGAATGATCTAAAACTATATGTTTCTTGATACTCATTTTTAAAGTCATTAGGTAGTTATACTTGTGCATTTGTAAGATTTGCTTAACATTGATGGTTCATATATGCATGATTTGGATTTTATGATCATCACTGTATAAATAATTAAAATAGTTGCAAAGATTATTTATCTAAAAAATTAGCTTACAATTAGATGCCGTCTGACCTTTTGATCATTTATTTTTTATTTAACGGTCTAAATCATTCTATGCTAAATTAATCATGATAATAATATTTGATTGAAGTAAAATTTTGATAGTGTACTATAAATATTATCGAGATCATCGTTGTAAGATTTTGAATGCATCAATGGTCTTTATCTATCAGATCATCATATGATTGTTTGTGATCATCGAATCAAATTTTATTGATCGACATAGTTAGGGATACCAGATCGAGCCAGTTTTTTATGAGATACTCTAATAATAATTATTTAGATAATGAATAGTAAAGATGAACTTTAAATTTTAAAATTATATCATATTTAGAAAAAAATTAAAAAAATTATATTTGGTTGTAAAATATATTTATGATCAAAAAATTGATAAAAAAAATTGATTTTATGACCAAAAAATTGATTGCTAAAATTTTAAATTATTTGAAGTAAAAAAAATAATTTTGAAAATTTTCAACCATTTTTTTGGGTAGAAAAAATTTTGAATTATTTTAAATTAAAAAAATAATTTTGGCATTTTCCAACCATTTTTTAGTTGGAAAAAATTAATTTTTCAACCAAAAAATTGATCAAAAAATTTTTAAAATTCTTTTAAATTAAAGAAATAATTTTGGCATTTTTCCATTAATTTTTTGGTTAGAAAATGTTCAATAAAAAAAATTAATTTTTAGACCAAAAAATTAGTCAAATTTTTTTTAAAATTATTTTAAATAAAAAAATAATTTTAGCATTTTTAACTAATTTTTTGATTAAAAAAATTAATTTTTTAATCAAAAAATCGGTAGAAATTTTTTTTGAATTATTTTAAATTAAAAAAAATAATTTTGTCATTTTTCAACAATTTTTTGATCAAAATTTTTTTGACCAATTTTTTTAGCCAAAAAAATAATTTTTAACTAAAAAATTGGTTAAAATTTTTTTAAATTATTTTAAATTTAAATAAATAATATTAGCATTTTCAAACTAATGTTTGGGTTAAAAAATTTTTAATAAATTTTTCAATCAAAAAAATTAATTTTCTAACAAAAAAATTGATCAAATTTTTTTGAATTATTTTAAATTAAAAAAATTAATATTATATAAATTTACTTTTATATTCAATTTTTTTTTTGCAAAATTGATCATAAAGTTAGAATTTTCCAATCAATTTTGCAGCCAGTATATTTTGGTCTTTATATTATTTTTTTAATAATTGATCATAAAATTGATCGCAAAAATTTCAACCTTAAAATCGATCGCAAATTTCAATCAAAAAATTCGATCACAAAATTGATCATAAAATCACTATTTTCTTATAGTGAATATCATTTTCAATCAGGAGGACATCATTCATGTACAATACGAAGAACGTGACAGCGTTCCTACCGACTTTTTTGTACACACACGGCTTCTCTTTATTTTTAATGAAATCAAATAATTTGATTACATCATTAAAATGAGTGTTTCAACTTCGGGATGCTTGCTTAAGTCCATAAATAGATTTTTACAGCTTGCAGACTTTGTGACCATTGTCACTAGATATGAAACCTATAGGCTGCTCTACATAGATATCTTTCTTAAGATATCCATTTAGGAAGGCAATTTTTACATCCATCTGCTCGATCTTGTAATCACAATAGACTAAAATTGCAAGCAAGGTATGGATGAATTTTAGCATAGCTACTGGTAAAAAAGTCTTCTGATAGTTAATGCCTTCGCATTGACTATAACCTTTTATCACCAGCCTTACCTTAGAGGTATCTACCTTACCATCCAATCTAATTTTTCTTTTATAGATCTATTTTTACTTAATAGATACAATACCTTCAGGTGGACCTACTAAGGATCAGACTTGGTTGGAATGCATAGAGTCAATTTCTGACTTCATTTCTTCCATCCATTTCTCAGAGTCTACATCTAACATTACTTCCATCATAGATTTTGGGATCATTCCTAATATCCCTATCTCCCATAAAGAATGCTTTCTCTAAATCCTCTGTAAGTATACCTAAGTACCTTTTCGAAGGATGGAAGATCCTATTTGATCTACAAGATGGAGGAGGTACCACATCTACTGGGTCACAATCGGGTTTAGGCTCTTGAACTCGATGCTCTTTAGAGACTCTCTTCGAGCTCAATTTTTCTTTCACTAACTCCAGCTTGGATAAACTCCTTTTCTAAGAAGATGGCATGATGGCACATAATTAGATTATGATTCTCTAGAAGATAGAAATAGTATCCTGTCAATTTCTTAGGATATCCTATAAAATGAGCCCTAAGTGACCTAGCATCTAATTTGTTTGCCTGTTGTCACTTGACATGAGTCGGATACCCTCAAATCTTGAGGTAACCAAGAGATGATTTCATACCATGCCATAACTCGTATGGTGTGGTAGGAATAGATTTAGAGGAAATCCGATTGAAGAGATGAATAGCAGAAAGCAATGCATGTTCCCATAAAAAGATCAAAAGATTTATGAAGCTCATCATAGATCAGACCATATCTAATAGGATCCGATTCTTCCTTTTAGATATCCTGTTGAGTTGAGGTATCTTCGGAGGTGTCTATTATAATATTATGCCATTATCCTTGAGATAGGCTTGGAATTTTCTATTAAGATATTCATCTCCTCAATCTGATCGAAGAACTTTTATGGATTTTTTGATCTGCTTATCCACTTCTCATCTGAATTCTTTGAATTTTTCAAAGGCATAAGATTTGTGATGCCATACCATGAGAAAGCATCGGTGAAGGTTGTGAAGTAGAAATAGCCACCCCTAGCTTGTACATCGAATGGACCACACAGTCAGTGTGTACCAGGGCTAATATCTTAGTGGCTCTTTTTCTATGTCCTACAAAGGATAGTTTAGCCATCTTTTCTTGAAGATATGACTCATAAACTAGATAAGACTTAAATGTTAATGACCCAAGAAGGCCATCTTTCTCTAATTTGTTAAGTCTGTCCTCTCCAATATGGCCTAGCCTAAGATGCCAAAGATACTTTTGGCTAATCCTATCCCTAAGTCTCTTAGACCCTACATGATTTATAATTTGCTTGTTAATATTAATATTCACATCTACGTGCAAATGATAAAGTCCATCAATTAAGCAGGCACGTGAAATAATTTTATTTCTAAAAAAAATGTACATAAGTCTTTATTGAAATAGAAATTGTAATTATCGTGCACTAGTATAGATATAGAAACTAAGTTTCTACTGGCTCCAGGTACATAATAACAATCCTTTAAAAGTAAGCTAATTTCTAATGATAATTATAGAGGGTAGGTCCCAATGGCTACAGTAGCAACTCTTGTTCCATTACCGATCCAGAGGATAATCTCATCTTCCCTCAGCCCTCTTTTTCCAAACTTTGTATAGAAGTGCACAAATTAGCACTAGAATTAGAATTTAGAATCCAATTAGAAGAAAAGAAAATCGTTAGATTAGTTTTGATAATGAGCAACTCAGACGTATCTTTAGAAGGCACGTCCTTCTTATTCTTCATAGTGGCTAGGTATTCTTTCTCTAGTAACCTTCGACATTATAGTGAAAATATTTTTCTTTATCATCGACCTTCTTTGGAGCCTGCTCCTTGAGTTTGCTATTGGTTTTTACTTCTTCACATGCTTCTTCTTCTTCTTTTAAGAAGACTTTCTCTTGGAGGAAGTCTGCTCCACGGTCAGAACCGTACCCCTCAAACTTTTCAAGGTACCCTCAGCTATTACCAATATGTTTAGCAATTTAGGCAAAGAGCTATCAATTTTATTCATATGGTAGTTCATGATGAACTACCCATACAAATCAAGAAGGGATTGCAAGATCAGATCTACCTATAATTTCTTATCCATATTCATGCCAAGCTTCTAAAGCTCCTTGATGTTCTTGATCATTGTCAAGCAATGATTATGGACAGACTGCCCATCACGCATCTTTGCTTTGAAGAGTCTCTGGAAGACTTCAAAGTGAACCGTGCGACTCTACTCACCATACAACTCTTGTACGTAAGTTAGCATGTTCCTGATAGTCCTTATGTCTTCATGCTGGCACTGAAGATCATTGGACATGGATGCAAGAATATAGCACTTCGCCTTATTGTCTTCATCCATCCACTTCTCAAGTGTGGCTTGTTGATCAGGAGATGGACAAGCTGGCAACATAGGCACATCCTAATCAAGGACATGATTCGGCTTCTCAAAACTAAGAATGATTCTCAAATTTTGGAGCCAGTCCTTATAATTGGTTCCGATTAACCACTGGTGTCTAGGATTTAGGCTAATGGGTTTGAACTCGACATGGTTAATTACAGAGAGAAATAATTTATAATTAGATGTTTATACTTATAAATATTTGTTATTGAAATTTTAATAAACAAACAAGGGCTCCCACTATTTCTATGAATCTCCTACACTCGGATGGAAAAAATAGAAACCTATATGCGATCAGTTTGTAGTGGATAGTGCAATCCAACTGATTCATGTGCATCTCATCTAACAGTTATTAGTGACACACCAACTAATGCGTGGACAACTCTTTGTCCATTGCTTTATTAAGAAATATACTGTGGATTCGGTCTTTAAGTCCTGTGGCCTCACCTAATAGTTATTAGCACATTTCTTAGTTAAGTCAGACCACCATGTACTAGCAGGTGCAAAGCCATCATCGAGATCCTCACCTAATAGTTATTGGACCCAACCCCATCTCTACCCTAGGGCATCCAATGCCATAGAATGGTTGTACATGCCCAATGCAATCGAACCACTATGACTAATCGAGAATGATCAATGCAAGATAGGCACCTACATCTCTATAATGGTGGAAGACTGCTAGACTTAATAATTAATTGAGGAGATTTAGGTTCAGCTGTCATCCTAAATTTGTCATAATGGTTATAACTAACCTAATGGCATGGGTTAGATCGAATCATTAGTAACCTAACTCAAAAGTTAATTAACCATATTAGCCAAAAAAATGAGATCGGTGGGAGGGATATGCCATTAACTCACCATAGACTCAATCCATGCGAGTAGCTTCCAACTAAAGACTATCGATCGAATGCCAAACTTTTCTTAAACACCAATTGGTCAATAAGTATTGATTGGGTCAGCTAATTAATTCAGACTCGAACCACTGAGCTAAATTAAGTCTTTTAATTTGATCGATACTATATGGATGTTAATCAATTTCACCAAACTTACAACTATTTGGGTTGGTCAAGAGAGATTAGACCTAAACCTAATTACCAACTATTGATTCGGCTTGATCAATCGCTCAATCTAGACCTAATTGAGCTACCCAATCCATTAACCCATGTTTTATGTAGTGAATTTCAGATCTTAAATTCTGAATTTTAGATATTTAATTTTACATCTTAATTCTTAATTATGTATATTATATCATGGGCTAAGTTTAGGTGTGGAAACAATTTTAGATCTAAACTATACTAGGTTTTCATCTCATACATGGTGACATGTAGCATCATTTTAGATCTAAAATTAAAATCACATATCATATATATGAAAATTAGATCTAAAACTAACTAAGCATGTATCATATGCATGCAAAACCAGATCTAAAAGAAGAACAAATGTGATTGAAAGCTGTTTTCAAAAACTATTCATAAAAAATTCAGATCTAGATTTTTGGATCAATGGTTACCATAACTTTTCTTTTGTTATTCTTCTTCATTGGATATAATCACAGCGGCACCTCTACACACCACAAGAGTAACCCATTGATTGGGCAAGAGAGGGACTTCAATTCCTACTTCTTATGACCGGACGGCCATGGTGATCAATCCAATCTAAATACTAGGCAACAGAAATACAGATCTAAACTTATTATGCATCATATACATCAATCGATAATTTTAGATTTGAACAAAATTGAAACAAATCATTTAAATCCAAAACTAACTTTTAGATCTAGGATAATTTTTAGATTATATATGTCTAAATAAAATTGTGGCTTTGATACCACTATTAGAAAGGAGGGTAGGTTACATGATTGTATTTCAAAACTATTTTAAAATTGCAGTAGAAATAAATCTAGATTAATTATTAATTAATCATGCATTAGATCAGATCTAATAACCTTCTCTAATAGAAATCTAAGTGAAAATAATATATGAGATCAGATCTCATACTTTAGCATGGGTCAAAGAACTCCGCATCTGATGATCGAGAACCCGATAGGTTCCTTGAGTCGTGCAAGTATCCGAACTCCATAGGTATCCACACAAAGTCTGATATGATCCAAGGACTATCTTCCCAGGGTGCTAGCTCCCTTGCAGAGAAGACCTCTTGATGATTGATTTGATTTTTCTCCAGATCTTGGAGACGATCTTTAGTCGAAGAAGCAACGAAGGTAGAAGAAGAGACAGCTGTAGTGCAGCTTTCTTCCTTGGAGTCCTATGCTTGGAACCAATGGTATCTCCCCTTCAAACTTCAAGGAAAGGACACCAAAAAGTCCCCCCCCCTCTCTCTCTCTCTTTACTAGTCAGCCAGGGGTGGTTTAGATCTGAAAAAACTCATATGGCACCCCAAAGGTAGATCCTTTTAAGGTGGTGCCCAAGAAAAAACCTGATAGAGTTAAACTCTATCTCTTATTCAAATTTGAATTTGGATTGTAACCAAACTTTATCCTTATCCAATAGGAAGAAAGAGTGGCCGGCCAAGAGGGTTATGGGCATGGAAATCCTCATGCAAATCTGAAATTTGCATGAGGAGAGCAAGGGCATGAGAAAGGGTTGGTGCATGGAAGGACTCCTTCACAAAGGGGACTTTAGGGTTTTAGATTGAGCCTCAAACCAAATCTAATTTGGTTTAGACCCAAACATCTAATTGAACCTAATCTAATTAGGTTCCTAATTAGATTAAATTCTAATTCAATTATAATTTAATTAAACCCAAATTTAGATCAAATATGAAATCAAATCCCTTACAATTGAGTCATCTCAATTCAAGTCAAACTGAATCCAATTCAATTAGACTTGATCCAAAAACTCATTGTTTAATCAAATCAAGCTAATTAGTAATCAAATTAATAATTAATCTTCTTGCAACTTTTGCATTTGGTTAATCATCAATCGTATTGATAATTATACTCTTAACGATTCATAATCATCAATCAACCATCAGATCAGACAGAAACTTCTCTTGTGTGCAATCCTGTAGGTTCTATTATGTCTGGTAGTAAAATAAATTATGATCTCTATCATAATATTATTGAAATTTTTTTCGATGGATTGAAATAATTTTAACACTATCCATCGAGAATCATCGATTATCAAGATGATGCTCGTGGGTTCCACAATCCATCAGTACTGACACTTGTAGTATGTAATGGCAATCCAATAGAATGAAAGTATGAACCTCTAAATACAATTAATATATGATTTAGTCCTTCTATCAAGAGTCCCAACTTGATGGAGGTTATGGATAACTTGTTAAACCTCATCGTCAGTCTTATGCAAGATTGGCTCGACTCGAGTTCACTTGTGAATTTCATGAAAACTCTTTTCTAGTATTCATACTTGCTTTGGCCAAAGATTTACTAAACTCAATCTCACGAATCACATAGGACTATATTTTTTCTACTAAGATCGATAGATTCCTTCTAAGTGCATCTTACTCCTAACAACGAACCTGAATCCACTATAGCCAATATAAATAGCAAGGATCTGAATGGCTAGGGATCAAGTGGATGTGCAGTCAAACTATAGCAGCCTTGCTGTAAATAGCCAATATACTGTAGGTCAAAAACTTATCATATGACTGCAGCATCGAGAAAATCACTAACAAAAGAGTAGACATCTAAGTGGGTTCTCATGATGGTCATGCTCACTACAAGTTATTCTCTAACAATCATTTGCATTATCATCCTAGTGTCTCCACACTACAAATTCGAGACTCATCTGCCTATAAAGAAGGTGATCGTGCACCGATCTAATTGGATTGATTACTATCCTCCATAATGATTCTTCGATCGGGAGCATTTAGAAATTAACCATTAATAGTATATGTCTCAAATTCTCAATACCTTAAGAATATGTAAAATCACCTTTGTTAATTTCTAGGATAAATTATAGATATAAAGATATAATTGAAAATAAGAATGCCCTTTATTAATAATAAAAATTTTAAAAGTATAAATACAAGTTCTGGAATTATAAATGTGTCAGCCAATAATTGGCTTTCTAGGGCATACATCTAACAACTGCTTAGTCGATCTAGAATTTAAGGATCGATAATAATTTTCAAGGAAACCATCATGACCCTATTGAAATCTTAGCTTTAGGTCAGTAGCTTGCTAATGAATTTATTGATGCATCTATGGCTATCAACATTACCATGGTGATGCAGTCCAGGGGCATTAGTACCTCCATGAGCTTTGAAGCCTCCTCCTCTAGATATGTGTTTTGGGTACCCCCACCTTGCAACATGGTGAAAATCAATTTTGATGCCTCATGGTCAGCTACTACAACTGGTTTGGGTTACCTTATGAGAGATCACCAAGGAGTTGTTCTCTTCACTGGTTCTTCTCGGTCTTATGCCACCTTAGTATTAGAGGTTGAGCTGCAAGTGGTAGGAGAAGCCTTTCTATTTCCATCCACCAGCTTTGGTATAAGTAGATCTATATAGAGGGTGACTCTTCTCCTGTCATTTAGTGGATCCTTAAGCATGCTAAGACTGATCCATTTCCTGGCTCTTCTCAACCAGTACACCTTCTTCTAGTGGATATCTTGAACTGCAATTCTTCTCTGGATTACTTCTTTTTCTCTCATGTGCTTTGTGAAGCTAACCAACTAGTAGATGCTTTAGCCTAGCTGATGGTCAATTCTATTTTCTCTTTTAATGCTTTCCTTCCTAGTTTTGTTTGTGCTCTTGTCATGGCTGACATGAATGGAGTGCAATGTCCTCATTTGTGAGATCCTTTGTTTTCTTTCTTCTTTGGGCATTGGGCCCCCTGTGTAACAAAAAGAAGAGCCTTTGCAGTACTTGATTCTTCTCCAGTTATGAGTGAAGGTATACATACAGTCCTAACAGCTATAGAATGCTTCATGATCATAGATCCATGGCCAACCAAAAATAAATTAGTAGACCTTCATGGGTATCACATCATACCAAACTTCTTTTTGCCCCTAGTTCTACCTGAAAGGACAAGACACTTACAACATATGATGATGGCTTGGTCATCAACACAAGTGACTGTTGACAAAATGTCTTAAGATTTGATTCACAATAAGCCTAGAACGAGATCCAGGATGATGAACAAAATCCAACTAGATCATGAACAGTCCAAATGGAGTGCAGATAGAAAGTTATGTGTAAAAGAAGGCCAAAGCAAGATGGCATGGTCCACAGGCCAATCGAAGGGGCGCATAGATCGGCATAGGCCAGTGATGGCATGGCCAAGCTAGTAGCACACGACGGTGCTAAGCTAGCCATGTGCTGGGCTAGGCTAGGCACGTAAGCATGCATCGAGGGGGTACATGCAGGCCACATGAGTGCAGGCAGCACAAGCACCTAGCCCAAGCGATGGAGCAAGGTCCACTATGGATCGTTGGCTCACAACACCCGCATGGACCATCCAGCCATTTCCTAGATCATTTCACATGGTCCATGATATCGTTCTCTGGATCAATCATGATTCGATGACTAAGATAGGAGTCGATCACGATCGGATGGCTAGAGCTTGATCTGACATGATAAAATACTATTTTATGCGATCCAATAGCTAGGAGAGCTTCTGGTCATGATTGAATGCCTTAGATATAATTCAAGCTTGATTTTGATACTGTATGCATAATCGGATGGTTCTATAGCAAGCTAGTCATGATTGGACAGCCAGAAAGCTTTCTCAAATGTGTTTGAGATTGGATTTTCTACTAAAATACTATTTTTTGATTTTTAGAGTCTATATAACTCTAATTGATGAACCATTTATTGCATTAAAAAATTGGTGACATCCTGGAGGTGTTGAGAGGCTTCTTGAGAGATTTTATAGAGCTTTTATGAGAATTTTGGAGCTTCTTATTAAGAGACTCTTGTATAAGGGTTAAGTGGTAAGTTTTTCTTGTATTTATTTATTTTTTATTTCTTATAGTAAAATTTGCATGCTCCATTAAGGTAGATCTTGGTCTAATCCATGTACATGATTGTGTGCTATCTCTTATCTTTTATTCATCTTTCTTTTTTTTGTAATATCTATACATAATTGAGTGCAATGCAAGTGATTTCAAGAAGATCCTGAGGTAGTGCTGTCCTAGCCAAACTCCACAACAATCAATATTAGAGTGAGTTGATATTCTAATAATTGATATTAGAGCTAGGTGATACTAGTGCATGTGGTTGCTTAGATCGTGATGGTATTGATCGAGATCAAAGAAGATGGAGAAGACAAGCACAATCAAGGTGGAGATCAACTGGTTCAATGGGAAAGGCAATTTCTTCTTGTGGAAAGCAAGGGTGAAAGACGTGCTCATCTAACATGTATTGATCGATGCTCTATTAAATGAAAAGAAGCTAGACACCATAAAGGAGAGTACTTGGGAGTGGCTATAGATGTAGATGGTGAGTATCATTTGCATGTACCTGATGGATGAGGTGATGATCCATGTACTTGGTGAGACTTTCTCGATGGTGCTGTGGTTGAAGCTCGAGGAGTTATACATGGCAAAGTCTCTTACCAACACCCTCTTACTTTGGAGGCAGTTCTATCAACTATGAATGATCGAGGGATCGAGCATGCAGGAGCATCTCATCCATTTTTAGAAGATTATCACCAATCTTTTCAGTATAGGTGAGAAGGTTGAAAAGAAGACCAAGGCGTTTGCCTTGCTAGCATCACTTTTTTCTTCATATGAGTCCTTGGTGACTGCTCTTCTAGTGTAGAAGAGCACCATCAAGATGGACAAGGTCACTATGGTGATTCTCTAGATCCAAGATAAGAAATTTCAGCAAGATCAAATGCTACCGATGTAATGAGTTAGAGCATCGTATCAAAGATTGCCCGCAGGTTGGAGATCGAATGAGGGCTACTACAATGATGGTCAGTAGCGAGTCAGAGGATGATGTTCTAGTAATATGTGATGAGATACTATTTTTTTCTAACAGTGAATTTTAGATTCTGCATGCACATATCAGCAGTTTGACTTTTTAGAAAGTAGTGAGGATACTATTTATCTATCACATAGATCGATCTATGTGATTAGAGGCATCGAGATGGACAGCTGGAGGACACATAATGGTGTAGTAAGAAGATTGAGAGATGTTCGATACATATCCAATTTTGGATGAAAGCTTATCTCACTAAGCAGACTGGATTCAAATGGCTATAAGTTGATAGCTAGTGATTGAATTCTGAAGGTCATGCTTAGTGATAGGATTATTCTGAAAGAAAAGAAGAGGATGAGAGAATATTACTATCTCGTAGGGAGCCTAGTGCAAGGTGGGGCTTCAGGAGTCAGAGAAAGTCTAGTATGAGGTGGAGCTTTAGGTGGAGGATCGGGCATGAGATGCGAGACTCGAGAGGACGAGAGACGGCATTATAGAGTGAAGTTCCTATTGTTATAAAAGACTTTTTTGAGCAGGTCTTTAGTTAGAGTGGACATAGCCATTGATAGAGGTGGGATTGAGCAGCCTGACTTGACTCCCACATTTGTCCATCCATGAGACAACAAGCAAGCCCCAAGGCATGGGGATGAGATAGATCATGGGCTCTCAGAGATAGGTGGAGGCCAAGCATCGAGTCGAGATGGAGATTATTGAGAAAAATGACTCAAGATTCAATCTATAATAAGACTAGAATGAGATTCAGGATGTTGAACGAAATCCAACAAGATCAAGAATAGCCCAAATGGAGTCCAGATGGAAAGTTACATGCGAAAGAAGGCCAGAGCAAGGTGGCATGGCCCACGAACCAGTCGGAGGGGCCCATGGGCTGGCATAGGTTGGTATTAGTGTGGCCAGGCTAGCAGCATGCAGCGGCATTGGGCTAGCCATGCAAGTGTGCATGGGGGGTGACTAGGTGCCTTCGGAGTTTGAATAAGTCAATGCAAACTTAAACTAAATATTCTTGGCACTATAGCTTCTAGAAGAAAAGTTCTTCCAACAATGAACTTATTGACACCAAAATGCTGGACAATGATTTAGTTTCCATCAAATGCCATCAAATGGTGACAAGATGACAACTTTTCCATTAGATGCCCTAGGTTGTTTCTTAGTGTCGGACTTGGCTCCGCGATCTTAATTTTGATGGTGCTTTGGGTAGTTTGATAGTTGGGTAGGGTGCCATCTTGTCATGAGGTGAGTGTTTCTAATCCAAACACCTATGTAGTGCCCTGACATGCCACACATTAATTCCAATCCTCCTTAATTAGTCCTTCCCTTGGACATATAAGTAGCAATCTAGCCACATAGCCAAGCAGGCACCTTTATACCTCTATCTTGCAACTCTATTGAACTGAACACATGCGATAATCTCAAGTGCTTGCAAGCAACCCAATTTCTCAGGTTAATTGCAATACTCATGTGCCTCTCTATGCCATAATATATACTCTTCTCTATAGTGATCCACAACTTAGCACCTATGTGCCACCTATTGCTTTGCCTCTTAAGCCAAGTACTGCTCATCCAAGATGTCCTGATTCTCAGAGTATTTCCATCCCATGACATAAAGACTATGCAATCGATCCATGAGCCACCATGCCATCCTTCAAGACTATGCAAACTAATCCGTATGACACAACCATGTAATGCCATGGCTATGCATAAAGCTTAGGTAAACCCATCTCTACTGTCACTTAGCTAAGCTGCAAAGTCGATATGCTTCACAATACTTTGAAGCTATGGTTGATCATACACGTCCAAACCCTTTGATTTTTGCTATCCAAGCTCCTTGACAAGTTCTTGTACCCTAATTTTGGTCTTGCATCCTTGACATGTCTTTCCATCAATTGTCACACCGTTCGACACTATTTAGGGCCTATTCGCACATCATTGCGCATTACTATAGTTCTAAAGGTTCATGGCTATACCACCCTGTTTCCTAGATATGCAACCCAAGAGGGGGGGCGGGGGGATGAATTGGGTTTTTAAAATTTTAAAGCTAAATTAGAACCACAAAGATTATGTAATAATTAGCAAGTGATATGTGATAGATGTTTTAAGTATAGAGAAGAAGTGAATATTAAGAGAGCAAGTATATAACAATATAAAGATAGAGAGAGAACAAGCACACCACAAACAAGCAAGATTTATAATGGTTCGGTGCCAACCTTACACATACATCCACTTTCCAAGCTTCTACTTGGAAATTCAAATCTACTAAACTTATTCAACAAGAATAAAACGTCGATACCTCCAACCCTAGCTATCTCAAGCTAGAACACTTATTTTTTAGATACAAGCCAACCCTACACACTTTGATTCAAGGTTCGAAGAGATCGTCCCAAGTTTTGGAACCTCCAAAACTTAAATCAAAATAATAAAATAGAGTATAAGTGTTAACAATAATAAAATACAAAGTTAGCCTCTTTAATGAGCAAATAAAATGTTAAAAACTCTTTACACAATTAAGCAAGAAGCTTTTCTGATTTTTCTCAAAGTTGTTGAAGATTGAATGAGCTTTTGAGGGATTGGTGAACTTGAAATGAAAGCTTCTTTGCTTAAAGAGGGCTTTTTGCTTAGGGCTGAAATGAATGCTTAAATCCCTTGATTTTTTTCCTTCTTTTTGAGCTTTTATATCTTCAGTAAGTGTTAGAGAGAAATCTAGATAGGTTTAAAACTGTTGGAGGATTTTAAATACATATTAAATGCAGCCAAAATGGACCAAAAATATAGCCATTGCTAAGTTTTTCCATCGCAAGGGTCGACCCCTAGGTCGTCTCCTACACAGGGGTCGATCTCTATGATAGAAAGCTGAAAAATCTCATGTTCTATAAAATTAGCCTGTGGAACAGTGGAGGTCGACCTAGGGATCGACCCCTTTGGTGTGCCAGCCAAAGAAATATATGCCATTTAGTCCTCTTTGACAGGGGTTGACCCTTTTCTTAAAAATTGATTTTCTCTCAAAATATACATCCAAAAATATGAAATTGCCTCTAATAGATCATAAATTTTCTATTTTTGCACTTGAGACTTTCGAAATAGATTTTTTTTAATTTTATAAAATTTATAATTTTGCCCCTCATCATCTTTCTTCTTGATTTTTTTCTAAATTATGCATCCAAAATTTATTAAACTACCTTCAATAGATCAAAAATCTTCTAGGCTTATTGTTGAGGCTTCCAAAATATATTTTTTTCAATTTTATAAAATTTATGATTGTGCCCTTGAAATACAATAAATTTTTTTCTAAGCTAAAATCATTAGTATCTCGCTCAAATATTTTGTAATCATCAAAATTAATTCTTGGAGTAACAATCTTCTTCTTTTTGATGATGATAAAATATTTGTGTATAAGCAAAATAAGACATGCATAGAATATTGAAGTAAAATAGTGCCATTAAGAATTTTGAGTTTAAAATTAAGGTAATATATAGATATATTTAATTGATATAAATTTTTAAGGTATGAGCTTTATAATATCAAGACATAATGTCAATGCCTACAAGTAGATGATCATAGTGCATCATTACCATAAAGGATAGAGAAATCATAGTATGAACCTTAGTTTCTACAAAATGACTTAGTTCTTTTAGAAGAGAGGTTAGGAACTATATAAAAAAATTGTCAATCATCAAGCATGTAATTTTAACATCATCAATCATTAAGCAGGTAATTTTAACATCATTAATTAATAATTATTACTTATACCAAATAATAAATTTACTCCCCCTTTTTGACATCATCAATTAAAAACTACTCTTTTCTTATTTGAAATAAAAATTTACTCCTCTTTTTATGAGAAAATATGATGCCAATATTCAAAATACATAAGAATCACATATTAAGTAAATAGTTCTAGCCAAAATACATAAAGATGTGACAAGAAGTTTACATTACATATCAGAAGTACAAATAGTTAGCCATACAAAATAAGCACCACATATAATCAAAATTAGCCAACATATCATGAAGTAATTAATTTAAATATATGAATGCATACTTCATGAATATTCTTAATTTATCTTTAGTTCATTACACATTTTTCATATACTCATTACACTATAATATCTCAATTCAAATCAATGAGCATTAAGATTTCAAGTATCAAGTTATCGAGTATTTTAAGCATTAATTCATTAATCATATACTCAATATTTCTCTTCTCATTTTTGATAATCATTAAAAAGCTTATGAAAAGAATTAAAAAACCATCAAAATCAATAAAATGTAGGAGTATATCAAATGAGAGATGTATCAAATTCAAAAAATAAAGTCAAATAAATCATCTTTCTTTTGAAAACTTATCTTTGAATTTAAAACATGCTTAAAACATCGCTTTTCTTTCAGAAATTTACTTGAATTCAAATATCAAAGGCTCTCCCCCTTATTAAATGACTATAACTCTTATAATCAGATTTTTAAATATATATTTTTTAAGCTTTAAAAGGAATAGATCTTTACAAAATTTTGAACAAAGAAATCAAGCATAACATATATATTTTTTTTAATGCATCAAACAAATCATTGAAATATATCATCAAAATCAACTGAAATTCAAAATATATATATCAAATTTAGAAAATTTTAATTTAATTTCAAGAGGATATTAAATTTAAATTTTATCAGATATTTAATATGAAAATAAGTATATTTGATATCAAATTTGTATTGATATCACTCTTTCCTTTTCTAAAAAGTTTTAATTCAGATTTTTCAAGTCAATATTAAGGGATAGTGCTTTTCAAGATATTTTAGCACATTTGATACTAAAAAAAGTATGTTCGATATCAAATTTCTATTTGATACCATCAATTTAGATTTTTAATTTAATTTTAAAAAAATAAAGATTTTCAAATAAAATAAGTATAATAGAAAAAAATTGACACCAATTTTAATATTTATTTTTTACTTTTCTTAAGAAGTTTTAGTCAATTAAATTTTGAAAATGTATGTATCGAAAGATTATAAAAGATAGTATCAAAGCTGAAAATAACTTTGTAAAGATCTTACATTGTACATTAAAAATTTTATAAATTTATTTCTAGAAGTAAGAAAAGTTTTCAATTCAATTCAACTCTAAGAATGTCAAGAATATTTAGATAAATTAAATTATAAAATTAGCATATGAATGATACCATTTTAAGCAAGTTTCAATATTTGAAAATTATTTATTTATCTAATACTACTTTAAATTAATAGCACTTTAAATCAAGTAAATTAAATTGAATAAATACATGAAAGCACAAATTAAAAAGATTATAAGGCATTTGGTTGAGAGTTTGAAATCAATTAAAATAAAGTATAAATTTGAGAGAATTATAAAATAAATGATTGAGAATTTGAGATTAATATCGATATTTTCAATATCAATTTGCAACAAATGTCTCTCCTCCTATTTTCAAAAGTGAATACCATAAAATTCATCACATGATATTTTTAAATTTATGCTCATTTTTTTAAGTTAAGCACCATTAATTGATACCACATTAATCTTTAACTAATACTAATTTAACTTTTAAGCTCAAATTTTTAAATTTAATTGATACCAATTTAGTAACTAATTCATTTTAAATAAATTCTTCTTCTTATTTTTGTAAATAAAGATATTTTTAATTAAATAGTCTTTTAAGATCAAATTATTTTCTTTAATATTTCTTTTTTCTATTTTATTTATTTTAAAATAAGCATATTGAGTTTCAAATAATCAACCATCAATCAAATAATCAAAGTATGAATCAACAAGTTAAAATATATATAAATGCTTAAATTAAAGATGAACAAATCAAGCAACATAAGTAATTTCTTTTCAACTTTAAAAAATTATTTCTTTCGACATAACTCAACCAAAAATAAAATAAGATTTAGTTTAAAAAATATTTCTTTCTCCTTTAGAAAGTATAATTTTAATATTATATTTTTTTTCTCAAAACTATAGATTCAAAAAGAAATGTTTCTCAAATTTAGTTAAGAAATAGCTTTAAGCTTTAAAAATCTAAGATAAATAGATTCTTTCAAAATTAAAAATTTAGATATATTATCACAAAGAGATTTATTTAATTTTTTAAAATAATAATTATTTTTAAAAAAAATATATTTCTTTTTTTTCTTAAGAAATATTGTACATTGAGTTTAGAAAAAATATCAAATATTTATAATTTATCTCAAATATTATCATATGAAATTATGGCTGTGCAAACTTAGATTTGAGATAAAGCATTATTTTCTTCCTTTCTCTTTGATATTAAAATAAATTATTCAAAAATATATCACAAGAATTTATCTCAAACGTTATAATAGTAAGAATATAGCTATGAAAATTCATATTTGAGATAAAGCAACTATTCTTTTGCCAAAAGATAATACAATAGAATTCAAGGCAAAAATATACTATTTGATATAAATTATGATACCAATAGATTATATAAATAAATCATTGAGAGATTTACTATTTAAATTTAGATCTTTCTTTTCTTAAGAAATATCACTTAATTTAGTTCAAAAAAGATATAAAACTCTTTGAATTATCTCAAAAGATATCATATAAGCTATGCAAAATTAGATTTGAGATAAAGTATTCTTTTTTTTGCCGAAAGAAAGCAATGAAGTGCAAGGCAGAAAAATTTGTTTGATACCAATTGTGAAACTTCACTTAAGGATGAATTCTTTGATACAAATGTAAAACATGAATAAACAAAATTACATGAAAGCTCAAGTATAAGTGAACCAACAAGTCAAGAAATAAATAAATGCCTATTAATAATTTTTCATGAGATTCAAAAATTATTTGTCTAGGATTTTTATTTGGAGTAAAATATTTTTCAAGATTCAACTTGATAATAATTAATTATTAAAAATCATGATAGGATCAAACCATGCAAAGTATGATTGAATAAAAGATAAAATAGAAATGATTTCTCTAAAGCAAATCAAATAACTAGAACAACAAGAGTGCATCAATAGATCAAAATAATTTTACTTTTAATATTTTAATAATATTTTCTCTTATTTAGTTTAAAATTATTTATTTTCTATTTTTAATAACAAATGCTAGAAAACTTGATTTTCTTAACTCTCTCCCTGTGTCAAAAAATTAACTTTTCTTAATTCTCTTCCTATTTCTTTTAAATTAGATATATTTCATTAATTTAAATAAGTAATCATTTCTCTCACTTTATTTTGCAAGCAAAGCACATATTGAGTCAAACAAATAATATCAAACACATTAAATTTTTACAAAAGATAAAATTTTCATTGGTTAGCCAATGATGATTATAAAGATAAAATCATTAAAGCATGCAAAATACATGAGAGCTATATCTTATATAGATGCCAAAAATAGATTTAAAGGGTCACTAAAGCTGTGGAAAGAAATCCTAGCATCTTAAGCAAGTATATATCAGGATAATCCTAAGATGTGGGTCTAAGCTAGGTAGAAGGAGAGTGTAGTCTAATATCTCCAAGTGACTGGGCCCGGTAGCGAACATCCTCTCTTGCTGCAGTGAGTGCCCAAATCAATCTTCATAACTCATCTCTGACCAATGATAATGCCTCCATCTGATCTCATTTCATCTGATGTGCCTCTAATATGTACCTCTAAAGCTCTGCATAGATTGATGCTACGATCTTAATGGATAGTCTCTCAACAAATGCATCATCATTCAGTCTATCAGATAATCATGATCTAGTATCTGGATGGCTGATCTGTGAAAGTGAAGCTATCTCTATTTATTCATGTTGCTTTACTGGCTTCTTGTCTTGATATTTACTATAGTAGGCTTTGCTATAGGAGTCTCATCATCATCATCTACTATAGCATGAGAGCTGATATCCTCAATACCCTCAATCATCATCTCGATCAAATATAAATCTTAAATATGTAGCTGCTTGAGATAATCCAAGGTGCTTCTATTGGTCTGTATATGTGTAGCGTGCATCCAATGCTATCAACATATATCTCAATCTACACACCTTTTACTTGAAACCTAGACTTTCTCTTTCTTTGGGCAAAATGCTTTTAGGGTGCCATTAGAGAACAAGGACTACAAGATTAGAATAAAAATTGAGAGAAAAGGTACGATTTTAGTAGAAGAGGGGTTTGAAAGAAATTATGGCTCAAGAAAATTGATAATGGAATGATAGAGCCTTGGAATATTTTCAAATAAGAGAACTAATTTAAAAAAAAAAGATCAACTCTTGCTAAATTAAGAGTCAAGTCTTGAAGAGAGGTCGACTCCAATGAGACTAGGAGTCAGCTCCTCGAAGCAGAAAATAGTTCAAGTAGTTTTTGATTCAAGAAAATTTAATTAAGTTGAATAAAAATTAATAGGCAATTCAATCGATGATCAAGAAAGATATTTAAGTCAAATTGGGGGATCAAGAATTAATCAATCATGGGGGCAAGATTATCAAGTCAAGGGACTCATGTAAAAGAAAGTCTAGATATAGGCTTTATGAGTTTTAGTTAAACTATGAAATTTCAAATCCTTAGGGATAAGCTAATATACAATATAATTCAACACATCAAGAACTTGAGTTTTAAAAATAAATATTTTATTTTTAAGTACTTAGATCATGCAAAGTTTTAAAAAAATTTAATATTTAAGTATCTTATGGGGGAATGCCAAAAATCAATTTTACATGTATGTTCAGTAATTCAAAAACATTCACATCTAATTAACTATCTTTTAATTTAAGTTTATTAATTACAAAATTGATATAAGAAAGCTATTATATCATATTGAATTTCAAGATAATTTTAATTTATATCATAACATGATACTTAAAAGAGAGCATATTGATTTTTTAAAATTAAAGTATACAAATCATCAAAATTAATCAATCATACTAATCTTACTAACATATGAAAAGAATTTCAAGCAAGTAATCATAATATGAAATCATAATGATAGATCATTAAAATTAATAGAATTAATCAAACAAACATTGATGGTATGATGTGAAAAAAGTTTAGATTTTATCAATATCATCATCCATCCAAGTCCATTCCCAAGGCATCCAACTACAAGTATTTTTTCATTTTATTCCAATGGATCCTTAGTGTACCTATAGAATCATTTACTAGTTTTTGGTACTCAAGTCATCTTGGGTCCATGAAGGTTAGAGCTCATGGTTTCTTTTGGAACCCAAATCTTCTTCACATTTGAATTTTCAAATTTATTAGAAAAATATGTATAGGATGTATGTCCTACTTTTCTACATTTAAAGCAAGTAATATTTGAAAATTTGTTGCTTGATGAGTTCACAAAGATATTTTTTAGCAATTTTTATTTCTTAAGAGGATTATAGCCTAGGCCAGCTTTATCATAAATGATCTTTTAATTTTTAAGTATCATTTGAAATTTATTTAAGCTAAGAGTGAACTTTTCTACCATAGATTTTAACTTAGCAATTTCATTTCTTAGGTTCAGATTTTCTTGAGTTAAAACCAATTTCTCATTTGAAATTATCTCATTTTCTTTTAGGAAGGATTTTAAAATATCATTTTTCTTCTTAAGCTCAGCATTTTCTTCAACTAATAAATTTTTAGATTTAATCAATTCTTTCTTTACTTTAGTTGAAGAACTAATTTATTTCAAGAAATCTTTCTTTTCTTTGATCATGTTCTTTATAATTTTTAATAGATCTTCTTTTTCACTCAAAATTTTATTTTTCTCTTCAACCAAAGATAGATTAGATTTTTTATGTTCTTTATTCTATAGCCTAATCTTTTTGTGTTCATTCATTAACTCATTAAAGACTTCATATAATTAATTAAAAGTAAATTTAGAAGAGTGTTCATGATATATCTCATCACTTTGAGCTATGAGGCAACAACTTTCTATACATTCCTCCTCTTTCTCATTCTTTTCTTCTTTGCTTTGCTCCCGCTTAATCAATGCTTTCTTTTTCTTTTGTTTCTTTTTTTTCTTCTTTTTTTCATCCTCGTGCACTATGAGGCATGAGTTGAGGTGAGTTTTCTTTTTTTCTTGGAAGCTTGATATTTCTCTTTGATTTACTCCCTCAAAAGTAGTTTCTAATTTCTTCCATATTTGATTTGCTAAATTACATGAAAAAATTACATTAAAAATATTTATATCTAATAAATAATAAAGTAAATTTATTATTTTAGCATTCATTTGAATCATTTCTTTATCATGAATTGATGTGTTGGATGTATGTAGGCCATTGATTATAATTTTCCATAAATTATAGTCATGTGCTTGAATGAATATTTTTATCCTAAATTTTTAATAAGTATAATTTGAGTCATCAAATAATGAGGGTCTATCTATAAAATGTTCATCATTAAAAAAAGATTTCATTTTGGATTACTAAGATCTTTGACTCTTGATGGTTAAATCAACAACTAATAATAGAGTACCTACTATGATACCACTTGTTGCCCAGATATGCAACCTAAGAGGGGGGGGGGGGGGGGGGTGAATTGGATTTTTAAAATTTTAAAGCTAAATTAGAACTATAAAGATTATGTAATGATTAGCAAGTGATATGTGATAGGAGTTTTAAGTGTAGAGAAGAAGTGAATATTAAGAAGCAAGTATATAACAATATAAAGATAGAAAGAGGGCAAGCACACCATAAACAAGCAAGATTTATAGCAGTTCAGTACCAATCTTGCACCTACATCCACTTTCCAAGCACTTATTGAAAATTCAAATCCACTAAACGTATTCAATAAGAATACAACGTCGGTATCTTCGATCCTATCTATCCCAAGCTAGAAAACTTATTTTCTAGGTATAAGCCAATCCTACATACTTTGATTAAAGGTTCGGAGAGACCTTCCTAAGTTTTGGAACCTCCAAAACTTAAATCAAAATAATACAATAGAGTATGAGTGTTAACAACAATGAAATACAAAGTTAGCCTCTTTAATGAGAAAATAAAATATTAAAAACTCTTTATACAATTAAGAAAGAGGCTTTTCTAATTTTTCTCAAAGTTGTTGAAGACTTGAATGAGCTTTTGAGTAGTTGGTGAACTTGAAACGAAAGCTTCTTTGCTTGAAGAAGGCTTTTTGCTTAAGGTTGAAATGAATGCTTGAATCTTTTGATTTCTTTCCTTCCTTTTGAGCCTTTATATTTTCAATAAGTGTTAGAGAGAAATCTAGACAGGTTTAAAGCCATTGGAGGATTTTAAATGCATATTAAATATGGCTAAAATAGATAAAAAAATATAGCCGTTGTGAAGTTTTTCCATCGCAGGGGACGACCCTGAAGGAAAATCCTGATTTTCCGAACCAGGTTCGTTCAGATCTGATCAGATCAAGAGATATATTTTAAAATTTTTTTCTTTGATCTAGATTAGATCTAAGATATTTTAGATCTAATTATTATTATTTTAAAAATTAAAATAAAATTAGATAAATTAAATCAGATTTAATTTACCTTGAAGTGGATAATCCTATTACCCGTTGATGATCCTGTATGCAGCGGAAGGTTCTGGATCTAGCCATGCAAGTGCCTAGCCTCTACCAGTATCCACTTGGACTGGATCTAGAGATTTTCTTCTTCTCTATCACATCTCCAAAAATCAGATCTGGATCTGATCTGGAGGATCTTCAAAACTCCTTTTGAAGATCAGCAGTCGTCCTTTGCAGCAGCGCAGCCTTCTAGCTTTCACTCGCCTTTCTCTTGTTCTAGATTGCACCAACCAAGGTCCAAAACCCTTTTGGACATGGAGAGGAGAGGGAGAAGGTGGGTTTGGCATGGAGGAAGAGGGAGAGGCAGCCTTGGGGGCATGGGGAATTATGATTCAATCATCTTTGAGTTGGGCGCAGGGTCTTATTTATAGACTATCTGTGATCCAACTTCTCTTCTTCCCAACCAATCACAACTCTTTGTGAAATCAGATCTAAATCTGATTGGTGGGAATAGAGTCCCCTGGATTCCTCCTTAGAGGGTGCCTAAGACCAGTCAAAGTTGGTTCTTAGGAGAACTCTAATTGGAATCCAAAAAGGAGATGGAGTCCCTATCCAACAAGGACTCCTGGGCACCTCCAGCTTGGGCACACGCCAAGGGTGGCATGCACCCTCTTCCTTACCAGGTTCTAGCAGGAGGATAGGCCCCCACCAGCTCTCCAATAGGTGCATGACACATGGACAGAAGTCAAAGTGTCAATGGTCAACATTTGACCAGTCAAAGGTAGACTTTTGACCAAAGTCAAAGAATGAGAAATGGCAGGTGACCAAAAATGGCAGGTAATGTCCTTACAAAATAAGACAACCTTTTCTAACTTGGACAACCTCCAGTCAGACCATATGAAGGCCTCTGATTGAGCACAAACTCCTTTGGCTCAGTCAGGACAACTTATTTGTGATAGCAAAAGAAGAACGTTAGGTTCAATCGAGTGCTAGCACGATTTTCTTGAACCTAATTGAATCTCATTCAGATCAATTGAACTAGATCAGTTCAATTGATGATCACCAGATTCAAACCCTTGTTTGTGTGATCCAGTTAGGTTCAGTTCTGTATGGTAATGGGATATGTCATGATCTCTATCATCGACATCATCGAAACTCCTTTCGATGGATCAGAACTCTTCTGATTCGAACAGCTAGAATGATCGATCATCTAAATCATTCTAATTGCTCCCAAAATCCACCAGTGACACCTAGCAGTATATGGTGGCAACCCATCAGAGCTGAATGCGAACCTCTTGGTGCAGCTACTTATGTGATTAAGTTCTTCTATCTTGAGCCCCGATCAGATTAGGGTTAAGGTGAACTCATCAAACCCTAGTCTCTGTCATATGATGTAATCATTCGATTTCAAGTCCAATGTGAAAACCTAAATAGAAACTCTTTCTATTATTTCACTCTGCCATGGCCATGGACTTCTGGACTTGATTCTCATGATCATCATAGGGCTGCTCCTCTACCACCGAGGTAGATAGATTCCATCTTGATGCTATCCAGTTCCTACAATGAACATGCTATAGCCAACATACACCTCAGGGTTCCATATGGCTAGGAGATCTGAGTAATGGTGTAGTCAAACTATAACACCCTCAAGGTGAACTGTCGATGCACCTCAGGTCAAAGAATCAGACACACCACTGCAGCATCGAGTCAGTCATCGATGAGAAGGTAGACTCCCTAATGACTACTCGAGGTGGTCATGCTCAGTGCCCTCATTCTCTAACGAGTACCTATACTCTCGCTCCGGTGTCTCCACACCATAGACTCAAGACTCATCTACTAAAGAGAAGTGATTGTACACCAACCTTCTGGATCAATCACCATCCTCATGATGATCCTATGGTCGGAAGCATTTTATGAGTTAATAATGATTATTCATGTCTTAAATTTTCAACTCTTGAAAATATGAATTATCATTATCATTAACTCAAAGGATGTATCACAGACACTAAATACACATATGTGATAGAAAATAACCCATTTTATTGATTATAGTCAAAATTATAATTTTGCCTCCTAGAAGTGTATTACAAGTGTCAGCCAATTCTGGCTTCTAGGGCACATATATCTAACAACCTTCTCCTCAAAATTAAAATTATAGTTTCTAGGAGAAGGTTGAGGGGCATCCTGATACTAAGGGTATGATGTGTTCTTGAGCTGCATCCCCTGATAATTAGGTCTGTGGGAAGCTGGGTTGACCACAAATTATGGTTTTCAAAAGAAATTTGGGTGATTCCTCTAGCCAGGATTATACGTGTTGGAATATGGGTCATTTTTAGGT
>QRFJ01001363.1:276097-360872 GCA_006176705.1 Cocos nucifera
ACTAGGAACAGTATGAGTTTAGGCTTGGTGGGCTTGCTCCCGTACAAGCTCAGAAACTGATGGGCTACTGGGCAATCACCAATAGTATGAGTAGGACTCGAATAGATTATACAAATATCTTGTGACTGTATAGATGGGGAAGAGGTGACTAACTTGCAGTAGTCGATCGTTGCTTTTGGGATAGTGCGTCCACCTTGTTGTGGATGTCTTATGGAAGTGGCTTATCTCATACATTTCACCTCTTTTGGGTCCTAACCTAGGAGCTTCTCTAAATGTAGCAGACATATAATGAAAGAATTTTTGCTTAGGATCTCGAATAACTAGCAAGCTTCCTACTCACTTTTAAGCATGAATGTCCCACCATAAGAATCAACCATTTATCTATGTTTCTCTGATAATCCATCGTAAAAGCACTGGACCAATTGCCATTTGGGTATGCATAATGTGGACACTTGCAGATGACGTCTTCAAGTCTTTCCCAAGTTTGATGGAACAATCTCTCCTTCTAATTGGGAAAAACTAGTTATGGCTTTCTAATTTGGTTTGTCTTCCCAATTGAAAAATATTTCTTGAGAAATTTTTTTTATAATTTGGTCTCAGATCGAAATAGTCATAGAATCTAATGAATGTAACCAGTATTTGGCCTTATCTTTAAGCGAAAAGAAAAAATAATTTTAAATTAAGAGCTTCATCAGAGAGATTTTGAAATTTTAATGTAAGAACATATCTTAAGAAATTCGTCCAGATGTTTGTACAGATCCTCATTACGAAGTCAATAGAAAGATGGTAACATTTAAATGATGTTGGACTTAATCTTGTATTGAGTTGCTTCTATAGGAGGTACTTGGATACATGGGGAGCAGGTATGTGATGAAGGAGTGAAGTACTCCCTCAATGGGCGTGGTGGATTAGTCTCATGATTATAGTCCATAATTCTAGCTCGAATAGCTCTGATGGTTCGTTCTATTTCAGGGTCTAAAGGTTAGATTTTAGGTTGTAATGATTACGACCAAGCATACACCCTTATAATTATAATTCAAACAAAACCTTGAAGTTTTTATTTTTTTTAAAAATAAGAAGATAAGAGGGAAGAAAGAGTTCTAAAGAAGAGAATCTAAGGAGTCCTGAAGCTAAGAAGAGAAAGAATAATTAGTTATGATTAGATTTTAATTACAATCAAGTTAGCACATAATGGACTCTCTATTCTAAGGTTATCCTAGTTCTAGAAAGCTCTTAACTGTTCCAAGTTAGCCTTTAAGCTCCCAAGTTGCGAAATATCATTTTTCTTCTTAAGCTCAGCATTTTCTTCAACTAATAAATTTTTAGATTTAATCAATTCTTTCTTTACTTTAGTTGAAGAACTAATTTATTTCAAGAAATCTTTCTTTTCTTTGATCATGTTCTTTATAATTTTTAATAGATCTTCTTTTTCACTCAAAATTTTATTTTTCTCTTCAACCAAAGATAGATTAGATTTTTTATGTTCTTTATTCTATAGCCTAATCTTTTTGTGTTCATTCATTAACTCATTAAAGACTTCATATAATTAATTAAAAGTAAATTTAGAAGAGTGTTCATGATATATCTCATCACTTTGAGCTATGAGGCAACAACTTTCTATACATTCCTCCTCTTTCTCATTCTTTTCTTCTTTGCTTTGCTCCCGCTTAATCAATGCTTTCTTTTTCTTTTGTTTCTTTTTTTTCTTCTTTTTTTCATCCTCGTGCACTATGAGGCATGAGTTGAGGTGAGTTTTCTTTTTTTCTTGGAAGCTTGATATTTCTCTTTGATTTACTCCCTCAAAAGTAGTTTCTAATTTCTTCCATATTTGATTTGCTAAATTACATGAAAAAATTACATTAAAAATATTTATATCTAATAAATAATAAAGTAAATTTATTATTTTAGCATTCATTTGAATCATTTCTTTATCATGAATTGATGTGTTGGATGTATGTAGGCCATTGATTATAATTTTCCATAAATTATAGTCATGTGCTTGAATGAATATTTTTATCCTAAATTTTTAATAAGTATAATTTGAGTCATCAAATAATGAGGGTCTATCTATAAAATGTTCATCATTAAAAAAAGATTTCATTTTGGATTACTAAGATCTTTGACTCTTGATGGTTAAATCAACAACTAATAATAGAGTACCTACTATGATACCACTTGTTGCCCAGATATGCAACCTAAGAGGGGGGGGGGGGGGGGTGAATTGGATTTTTAAAATTTTAAAGCTAAATTTAGAAACTACAAAGATTATGTAATGATTAGCAAGTGATATGTGATAGGAGTTTTAAGTGTAGAGAAGAAGTGAATATTAAGAAGCAAGTATATAACAATATAAAGATAGAAAGAGGGCAAGCACACCATAAACAAGCAAGATTTATAGCAGTTCAGTACCAATCTTGCACCTACATCCACTTTCCAAGCACTTATTGAAAATTCAAATCCACTAAACGTATTCAATAAGAATACAACGTCGGTATCTTCGATCCTATCTATCCCAAGCTAGAAAACTTATTTTCTAGGTATAAGCCAATCCTACATACTTTGATTAAAGGTTCGGAGAGACCTTCCTAAGTTTTGGAACCTCCAAAACTTAAATCAAAATAATACAATAGAGTATGAGTGTTAACAACAATGAAATACAAAGTTAGCCTCTTTAATGAGAAAATAAAATATTAAAAACTCTTTATACAATTAAGAAAGAGGCTTTTCTAATTTTTCTCAAAGTTGTTGAAGACTTGAATGAGCTTTTGAGTAGTTGGTGAACTTGAAACGAAAGCTTCTTTGCTTGAAGAAGGCTTTTTGCTTAAGGTTGAAATGAATGCTTGAATCTTTTGATTTCTTTCCTTCCTTTTGAGCCTTTATATTTTCAATAAGTGTTAGAGAGAAATCTAGACAGGTTTAAAGCCATTGGAGGATTTTAAATGCATATTAAATATGGCTAAAATAGATAAAAAAATATAGCCGTTGTGAAGTTTTTCCATCGCAGGGGACGACCCTGAAGGAAAATCCTGATTTTCCGAACCAGGTTCGTTCAGATCTGATCAGATCAAGAGATATATTTTAAAATTTTTTTCTTTGATCTAGATTAGATCTAAGATATTTTAGATCTAATTATTATTATTTTAAAAATTAAAATAAAATTAGATAAATTAAATCAGATTTAATTTACCTTGAAGTGGATAATCCTATTACCTATTGATGATCCTGTATGCAGCGGAAGATTCTGGATCTAGCCATGCAAGTGCCTAGCCTCTACCAGTATCCACTTGGACTGGATCTAGAGATTTTCTTCTTCTCTATCACATCTCCAAAAATCAGATCTGGATCTGATCTGGAGGATCTTCAAAACTTCTTTTGAAGATCAGCAGTCGTCCTTTGCAGCAGCACAGCCTTCTAACTTTCACTCGCCTTTCTCTTGTTTAGATTGCACCAACCAAGGTCCAAAACCCTTTTGGACGTGGAGAGGAGAGGGAGAAGGTGGGTTTGGCATGGAGGAAGAGGGAAGAGGCAGCCTTGGGGCATGGGGAATTATGATTCAATCATCCTTTGTGTTGGGCGCAGGGTCTTATTTATAGCCTATCTGTGATCCAACTTTTCTTCTTCCCAACCAATCACAACTCTTTGTGAAATTAGATCTAAATTTGATTGGTGGAAATAGAGTCCCCTGGATTCCTCCTTAGAGGACACCTAAGACAAGTCAAAGTTGGTTCTTAGGAGAACTCTAATTGGAATCCAAAAAGGAGATGGAGTCCCTATCCAATAGAAACTCTTTCTATTATTTCACTCTGCCATGGCCATGGACTTCTGGACTTGATTCTCATGATTATCATAGGGCTGCTCCTCTACCACCGAGGTAGATAGATTCCATCTTGATGCAATTCAGTTCCTACAATGAACATGCTATAGCCAACATACACCTCAGGGTTCCGAATGGCTAGGAGATCGAGTAATGGTGTAGTCAAACTATAACACCCTCAAGGTGAACTGTCGATGCACCTCAGGTCAAAGAACCAGACACACTACTGCAGCATCGAGTCAGTCATTGACGAGAAGGTAGACTCCCTAATGACTACTCGAGGTGGTCACGCTCAGTTCCCTCGTTCTCTAACGAGTACCTATACTCTCGCTCCGATGTCTCCACACCGTAGACTCAAGACTCATCTACTAAAGAGAAGTAATTGTACACCAACCTTTCGGATCAATCACCATCCTCATGATGATCCTATGGTCGGGAGCATTTTATGAGTTAACAATGATTATTCATGTCTTAAATTTTCAACTCTTGAAAATATGAATTATCATTACCATTAACTCAAAGGATGTATCACAGACACTAAATACACATATGTGATAGAAAATAACCCATTTTATTGATATTAGTCAAAATTATAATTTTGCCCCTAGAAGTGTATTATAAGTGTCAGCCAATTCTGGCTTCTAGGGCACATATATCTAACAATCTCCCATTTGTCCTAAAGTCAATTGGCTACAAGTCTAAGTCCCATCTTCTCAAGGTGGGCTTCGATCTTCTGCTGGCCCAACGGCTTTGTAAGTGGGTCTACCACATTATCTGTGGAGTTGACTCTCTTGACCTCGACATAACCCTTCTCGAGGTAATCACAGATGAGATGGTATCACCGTTCAATGTGCTTGGATTTTTGGTGAGACCTAGGCTCCTTAGCAAGGGCTATGGTGCCATTGTTGTCGTAGTATAGAGGAATGGCATCTGATGGTATTACTCCAATTTCTGCAGCAAACTTCTTATACCAGAATGCTTTCTTCGCAGCCTCTGATGCAGCAATATATTTTGCTTCCATGGTGGAATCTGCTATCACCGTTTGCTTGAAACTCTTCCAGCTGACAGCACCACCATTGCACACAAACAGACTTCTAGATATTGACTTTTGATCATCTATATCGGACATGAAATTCGAGTCTGTGTATCCCTAGACTTGGAGTTCTTCGTTACCAAAGACCAACATCATATCCTTAGTTCTTCTTAAGTACTTAAGGATACATTTCACAGAAGTCCAGTGTTCACCTGAATTTGACTGATATCTGCTTGTGACACTCACAGCATGGGCTATATCAGGTCATGTACATAGCATGGCATACATGAGGCTCCCTATTGCAGAAGCATAAGGGATCTAGCTCATGCGTTCTATTTCCTCAAGTGTGCTGGGGCACATCTTCTTGGAAAGATGAATACCATGTCTGAAGGGTATTAATCTTCTCTTAGAGTTTTCCATACTAAATCTCTTTAGTACTTTCTCTACGTACATCTTCTGTGAAAGTCCTAGCATCCTATTCAGTCTATCTCTATAGACCTTAACTCCTAGAATAAAGGATGCTTCACCTAGGTCTTTCATGAAGAATTTCTTGGATAACCATAATTTGACTGTTGCCATCATGGGAATATCATTCCCAATAAGGAGGATGCCATCCACGTACAATACGAGGAAGACAACAGTGCTCCCACTGACCTTTTTGAAAACACATGGTTCCTTTTCGTTTTTGATGAAATCAAATCTTTTGATCACATCATTGAAATGAGTGTTCCAGCTCCGAGATGCTTGCTTAAGTCTATATATGGACCTTTGCAGCTTGCAAACCTTGTGATCAGTATCACTGGATGTGAAACCTAGCGGCTGTTCCATATAGATATCTTCCTCAAGATATCCATTCAAGAATGCCATTTTCATGTCCATTTGCCATATTTCATAATCAAAATAGGCTGCAATGGCAAGCAATGGATGGATTTTAGCATAGCCACTGAGAAAAAGGTATCCTGATAGTCAATGCCTTCGCGTTGACTATAACCTTTTGCCACTAGTCTAGCCTTGAATGTCTCCACATTCTCCATCTGCACCAATCTTTCTCTTGAAGATCCATTTACACCCAATAGGTACTATACCTTCTGGTGGATCTACCAAGGTCCAGACTTGGTTTGAGTGCATCGAGTCAATTTCTGACTGCATTATCTCTAGCCATTTCTCGGAGTCGATATCTGATATCGCCTCGTTGTAGGTTTTGGGATCATCACCATGAGCACCATTACCTATGAAAAATATTTTCTCTACTTCCTCTGAAATAATACCTAAGTATCTTTCAGGGGGATGGAAAACTCTTTCTGATCTACGAGGTGGAGGAGGTAGTGTTCTTATTGGCTCAACCTGATTTGGTTCCAATTGGTCCTTAGCTCGTTGTACTTATGAGACTTTCTCATCAAGCTCGATCTGTCTTTCCAATGCCGCTATCTTGAATAAACTATTTTTCAAGAAAGATGGCATGTCGACTCACAATCACATTGTGGTCTTCTGGAATGTAGAAATAGTATCCTAATGACTCTTTAGGATATCCTATGAATCGAGCTCTAAAGGACCTAAACTCTAACTTATCCGCTTATTGTCTTTTGACATGAGCCGAACAACCCCAAATTCTGAGATGACTCAGACTTGGTTTCTTACCATGCCATATCTCATACGGTGTGGTAGGAATGGTTTTAGAGGGAACCCTATTCAGTAGATAAATTGAAGTTAACAATGAGTGTCCCTAAAGGAAATCAGGGAGGTCTGTGAAGCTCATCATGGATCGAACCATATCCAATAGGGTCTGATTTCTCCATTCTGAAATTTCGTTGAGTTGATGTGTTCCTGGTGGAGTCCATTGAGAGACTATGCCATTTTCCTTAAGATAGTCTAGGAATTCTTGGCTAAGGTATTCACCTCCTCGATCTGATCGAAGAACCTTAATAGATTTTTCAGTTTGTTTTTCTACTTCATGTCTGAATTCTTTGAACTTTTCAAAAGCTTCAGACTTGTGTCTCATAAGATACACATATCCATACTTAGACAGATCATCGATAAAGATAATGAAGTAGACAAAATTGCCTCTAGTCGGCACATCAAATGGGCCGCACACATCAGTATGTACTAGGGCAAGGAGATCTGTGGCCCTTTCCCCATGTCCAACAAAAGGGAGTTTGGTCATTTTGCCTTGAAGGCAGGATTCATAAGTCGGATATGACTCAAAAGTCAATGGACTCAGTAGTCCATTTTTCTCCAATTTGTTGATCCTTCTGCTATATGACCTAATCTTAGGTGCCATAGATATCTATCGTTTGGACTATCCCTAGGTCGTTTGGCATTCACATTTTGCTCGATAGTTAGAATAGGTACATCAATATGTAGCTGATAAAGATCGTTAACAAGAAAACCATTTACAATTTTATTTCTTTCATAAAGAATGTTACAATGGTCCTTAAAGAAGGTAATCACATAGCCTTCTAGTGCTAAGCATGAAATAGAAATCAAATTCCTGCTAGCTGCAGGCACATAATAACAGTCTTTTAAAACTAAGTCTAAACCAGATGGTAATCGAAGAGAGTATGTTCCCACAACTACTGCAGCAACTCTTGCTCCATTACCGACACGTAGGATCATGTCTCCATCCTTCAATCTCCTGCTATCCTTAAGACCCTGCATGGAAGTGCACAGATGAGTACTAGAACCAGAGTCAAGCACCCAACTGGATGCAGAAGAAACCATAAGGTTAGACTCAATAACGAGCATACCTTCAGAAGGACCTTCCTTCTTATTCTTCAGGGTGGCCAGGTATGTAGGGTAGTTTCGCTTTCAATGGCCGTCGCTGTTGCAATGGAAACACTTTCCTTTGACATCGGCCTTTTTCTTCGGCTCTGCCTTCTTCTTCTTTGTTCCTTCCACCTTCTGCTTTTTCACAGACTTCTTTTTCTTTCCATAAGACTTTCTTTTGGAAGAAGTTCATTCCATAGCAAGAACTGAGCCTTTAGAACCTTTCATAGAAAGCTCAGCGGTAACCAGCATATTCATTAATTTGGCCAAGGAATTTTGAAGTTTATGCATGTGGTAATTCATGATGAATTGCCCATATGCATCAGTCAAGGATTGTAGAATAATATCGTTCTGTAGATCCAAGTCCAACTTCACACCGAGCTTCTCAAGCTCTTCCAAGTCCTTGATCATCATCAGAAGTGATCTTGGACTGACTGCCCATCACGCATCTTAGCCTTAAAAAGTCATTTCGTGACTTGATATTTGGCTGCACGACTCTGTTCACCAAACATCTCCTACAGGTGAGCCAACATTTGGCGAGCAGTCCTGATATCTTCATGTTGGTGCTGGAGCTCATCAGACATCGAGCCCAACATGTAATATCTGGCCTTATTATCTTCGTCTATCCATTTCTCTAGAGATGCTCTCTATTCAATAGATGGACGGCTGGTAAGGTGGGAGGGTCCTGGTCCAAAACATGGGTTAACTTCTCAAAATCCAAAATAATTTTGTAGTTCCTGAGCCAATCTTTATAATTGGGTCCAGTCAGTCTGTGTGTGTCCAGGATACGTGCTAATGGGTTGGACGCAGACATTTTTCTGTAGAGAGTCAAAGATTCTAGTTAGATATTATAATTATGACTTGACCAATTTATTTAGAGATTTTATTTTTAAACAAATTAGCTTTCACTATTTTCTCGGATCCCTACACTCCCTCTGTAGAGATGCGAAAATCTCCATGATTAATAATTTCTAGTGGGTGGTGCGGTCTCACCAACTGACTCATCACCTTACCTAACAGTTATTGGTGATGGGTTAGCCAATGAGTGAACAACTCTTGTTCAATGATTCTCTAATCATGGTGCACCCAAACTTGGTCTCTAATTCATGAATCTCACCATATTTGGAATATTGATCCACTCCTTAGTTAAGTCAGACCCACCATTTGCACAGACTGAATTCTTAATTGAGTCTCTCACCGTATCCGAAATATTGAGCCCAACTCATCCTCCAGCCCATAGCATCCAATGCCTAATAGACATGGTTGCATCTTTCTGGTGCAACTGAGCCACTGTATCCAGTCGAGAACAATCAACCCGGGAAGGGCCGCACGTCTACAATGGTGGAAGATCTCAGACTTAATCTTTTCTTAGGAAGAATTGATTCAAGTCTCATTAAACTAGACTTGTCATAGTCATAACAATTATGACTAACCTAGTGGCATGGGTTAGCTCGGATTATTGACCACCTCAGATCAGAACTGTGTCAACAGATATGGCCAGGTAAGTGAGACCGATGAAAGGAATATGCCATTAACTCATATAAGAACGTATTTAGGTTGAGTAGCTTCCAATTAAAAACCAGTCGGTCGTATGTGCCAAACTTATCTTAGACACCAAATTATTGAGCCAGAACCAATTGGGTTAGCCTACAATCCAGACTCTAATCTCTGAGCCTAATTAGGTCTTACTTGATCGTGACTCGATCTTGACCCAGACTTAATCCGATTAGGCTGGTCAATTTAAGCATTGTTGATCCCATCTAACCAACTCTTGATTCGGTTTGATCAACCGCTTAGACCTAATTGAGCTACCCAATCCCAAACTCAGTATTATGAATATGTCTTAGATCTAAAATTCTCAATTTTAGATCTAATTTATATTCCATAATCTTAATTTTTAATTAAGTAGGGTTTATAAATAAAATATGCATAATAAATCCTAGGGTCTCAAGATCTAGGGTTTTGCAGAAAGTAAGTTTTGGGTTTCTAATTAAGGACGAACACGCAGCATCCCTACACATTGTAAGAACATCCCATCGAATGAAAAGAGAGGGCCTTTAAATCCTTCTTCGTTCTTATGATCGGACGGTCAAGAGGAATGCCTTAATCAGGAACATGCAATACTACAAAACAGTTTTAGATCTATATCATATATCTCAAATACAAATTAGATCAAATCATGGCATATTTTGCATACATCTTATATATCGAATCATGCATATTTTTAGATCTAAATTATCTCATAATAATCTAAAAAATTAGATTTAAATTGATCTAATTAAAATAAATTCTAATCTAGATAATTATGTAGAACTATTCTACAACTAGTCTAGACATGCATCTATCATATCTCATATGATATTTAAAATTAAATAATTTTTATTTACTATTTTTTAGATGTTATTATAACTATTATAATATCAAAAAATAGTAAATAAATTGATCTAAAATATGATTTCATCAGATTAAATCAAAAATATGCAAGACTATTCTATAGAACTATTCTATTTTAGAAGTAGTCATGCATATTTTCTAATCTTAGATTCAAATCATTTAATTTTAATTTTTTTTGGTTTCAGATCTAATCAAATCTCATGTGACATCTGAAATTATTTATTTTTTAATTAAACTAAATTTAAAATTAGATCTAAACACTTTTAGAACCTTGGCTCAGATATCAGTTGAAGGAAAATCTTGATTTCCCGGATCAGGTTCGTTCAGATCTGATCAGATCAAGAGATATATTTCAAAATTTTTTTCTTTAATTCAAATCAAATCTAAGATATTTTAGATCTAATTATTATTATTTTATAAATTAAAATAAAATTAGATAAATTAAATCAGATTTAATTTACCTTGAAGTGGGTAATCCTATTACCCGTTGATGATCCTATATGCAGCGGAAGGTTCTGGATCTAGCCACGCAAGTGCCTAGCCTCTATCGGTATCCACTCAGGTTAAATCTGGAGATCATCTTATTCTCTATCATGTCTCCAAAAATCAGATCTGGATCTGATATGGAGGATCTTCAAAACTCTTTTTGAAGATCAGCAGTCATCCTTTGCATCAGCGCAGCCTTCTGGCTTTCACTCGCCTTTCTCTTATCTAGATTGCACCAACCAAGGTCCAAAACCCTTTTGGACGTGGAGAGGAGAGGGAGAAGGTGGGTTTGGCATGGAGGAAGAGGGAAGAGGCAGCCTTGGGGTGTGGGGAATTATGATTCAATCATCCTTTGAGTTGGGCGCAAGGTCTTATTTACAGACTGTCTGTGATCCAACTTCTCTTCTTCCCAACCAATCACAACTCTTTGTGAAATCAGATCTAAATTTGATTGATGGAAATAGAGTCCCCTGGATTCCTCCTTAGAGGGTGCCTAAGACTAGTCAAAGTTGGTTCTTAGGAGAACTCTAATTAGAATCCAAAAACAAGATGGAGTCCCTATCCAACAGGGACTCCTGGGTGCCTCCAACTTGGGCACACGCCAAGGGTGGCGTGCGCCCTCTTCCTTGCCAGGTTCTGGCAGGGGGACAGGCCCCCACCAGCTCTCCAATAGGTGCATGATACATGGATAGAAGTCAAGGTGTCAATGGTCAACATTTGACCAGTCAAAGGTAGACTTTTGACCAAAGTCAAAGAACGAGAAATGGCAGGTGACCAAAAATGGCAGGTAATGTCCTATAAAATAAGACAACCTTTTTTGACTTGGATAACCTCCAGTCAGATCATATGAAGGTCTCTGATTGAGCACAAACTCCTTTGGCTCAGTCAGGACAACTTATTTGTGATAGCAAAAGAAGAACGTTAGGTTCAATCGAGTGCTGGCATGATTTTCTTAAACCTAATTGAATCTCATTCAAATCAATTGAATTAGATCAGTTCAATTGATGATCACTAGATTCAAACCCTTGTTTGTGTGATCCAGAAGGTTCAGTTCTATATGGTAATGGGATATATCATGATCTTTATCATCGACATCATCGAAACTCCTTTCGATGGATCAGAACTCTTCTGATTCGAACAGTTAGAATGATCGATCATCTAAATCATTCTAATTGCTTCCAAAATCCATCAGTGACACCTAGCAGTATATGGTGGAAACCCATCAGAGCTGAATGCGAATCTCTTGGTGCAGCTACCTGTGTGATTAAGTTCTTCTATCTTGAGCTCCAATCAGATTAGGATTAAGGTGAACTCGTCAAACCCTAGTCTCTGTCATATGATGTAACCATTCGATTCGAGTCCGATGTGAAAATCTAAATAGAAACTCTTTCTATTATTTCACTCTGCCATGGCCATGGACTTCTGGACTTGATTCTCATGACTATCATAGGGCTGCTCCTCTACCACCGAGGTAGATAGATTCCATCTTGATGCAATCCAGTTCCTACAATGAACATCCTATAGCCAATATACACCTTAGGATTCTGAATGACTAGGAGACCAAGTAATGGTGTAGTCAAACTATAACACCCTCAAGGTGAACTATCGATGCATCTCAGATCAAAGAACCGACACACTACTGCAGCATCGAGTCAATTATTGACGAGAAGGTAGACTCCCTAATGACTACTCGAGGTGGTCACGCTCAGTTCCCTCATTCTCTAACGAGTACCTGTACTCTTGCTCCGATGTCTCCACACCATAGACTCAAGACTCATCTACTAAAGAGAAGCAATTGTACATCAACCTTTCGGATCAATCACCATCCTCATGATGATCCTATGGTCGGGAGCATTTTATGAGTTAACAATGATTATTCATGTCTTAAATTTTCAACTCTTGAAAATATGAATTATCATTACCATTAACTCAAAGGATGTATCATAGATACTAAATACACATATGTGATAGAAAATAACCCATTTTATCGATATTAGTCAAAATTATAATTTTGCCCCTAGAAGTGTATTACAAGTGTCAGCCAATTTTGCCCCTAGAAGTGTATTAGAGAGAAATCTAGATAGGTTTAGAGCTGTTGGAGGATTTTAAATGCATATTAATATAGCTAAAATAGATAAAAAATATAGTCGTTGTGAAGTTTTTCCATCGCAGGGGTTGACCCCTAGGTCGTCCCCTGGATAGGGGTCGACCCCTGTGACAAAAAGCTGAAAAACCCCATGTTCTGTAAAATTGGCCTTTGGAACAGTAGAGGTCGATCCCTAGGTCGACCCCTAGCATAGGGGATGACCTAAGGGTAGACTCCTTTGGTGTGCCAGCCAAAAAAACCTTTGCCATTCAGCCCCTTTTGATAGGGGTCGACCTAGGGGTCGATCCTTTTCTTAACAATTAATTTTTTCTCAAAATATAAATTCAAAAAATATGTGCCTCCAATAGATCATAAATCTTCTATTTTTGCTCTTGAGACTTTTGAAACAGATTTTCTCCAACTTTATAAAATTTATGACTTTGTCCCTCGTCATCTTTCTTCTTTGATTTTTTTCTAAATTATGCAACCAAAATTTATAAAACTATCTTCAATAGGTCAAAAATCTTCTAGACTTGTTGTTGAGACTTTCGAAACATATTTTCTCCAACTTTATAAAATTTATAATTTTGCTTCTAAAATATAATAAATCTTTTTTCAAGCTAAAATCATTAGTATCTCGCTCAAATATTTTGTAATCATCAAAATCAATTCTTGGAGCAACACGCCCAACATTCTATGTCCATGGCATGCTCATACATTATGCATTGCCACAACATTGGCATCAAAGTTTGTCCATAGTGTAAATATATTGGATTGGCTGATCCTTGCATCTAGTTATCCTATCCTTGGCATGACCCTCTTGGTCGTTCTTAATCCTTAGCTTAGCTCCAAGGCCTATAATCTGATGGATATTCTATAAGCCATGCTTCAACTCCATGATCGATTGGCTCCTATGGATGTCTACTAGACATCACTCTCTAATGCTTACAGGACTTGCCTATCAAGGTAGGTCAAACTCTTAGGCCTGACTAGTCCTCAATTGCCTCTTCGTTCTACTATAGAGATTAGAAACATATAAAATAGCCTAGACAATCTTCGAGGATCAACCTCTTGAAAATTTTCTTTCTACATGATGTGGCCAGCTTGTCTGACCAGCATTATCCCGAATGCCTCCATGCAAGACCATCCAAGTGTGGTACCATCTTGCTCGGCAATTTGGCCATGGCGGACCCATGTCCTAGGGCTTGAGGGGGTCGAGAATGTGACTAAAGCTTCGGTTCCTCCTCAACCATGAGGAATCCTCAAGTATCCATATATGCCTTTGCGACTTGCTGCCATGCAAAATATCTTTCTTCTCGAGCACCCCCCAATATCATGCCATAACCACGTCATTCCTTCTAACCATTGCTTCCCTTAATACCCTAACAAGGCATCCACCCAAACTCTATCTCAGGAATTCCAAAGTATTGAGGAGCATTACAAATTTTGGCCCATGCCAAACCCTCGCAGCATCATGCTATGCTCTTGTCGGCACCTCTTGAGACATGCCTATGGCTAAGTCCTTGACAATCTAATATGATGGAGTATATAGGTTTGCTTGCTTTATAGGCAAGCCTTACAGAAGTTTCTTTCTAATAGTCATGTGGGAATTGTCAATTAGTTTTTAATGGCGGTTGCAGCACCATCAAAATAGTATTGGTGTCATCTAGACCTTCTTGGTTTTGATGATGAACTTTGGATCATCAGATTTATCTAGATAATGAACTTTGGAATTGGCCTGGGTAGATTTTCTTTTGATGGTGAGCATTGGATTATTAGTTTCATCTTAAAGGTGAATAACGTACCATTGAATTTTTTCTAATGGTGATTTCTTACCATTGAATCAAAAATTGGCTTATTTGGCTTTTGTGTTTACTACAAGAAAATATGATTTTAGCAACAATATTAGAGATGGTAACAGACCTCGTCGCTAATAAAGCCTTTTGCCACTGCAACACCAACCAAAAAAAAGGTCATAGCTAATAATATTAGCAATGGCAAAAAAATTATTAGCGATGTCAAAAGCCATCTCTAAAAATATAAAAAGTTATTTTAAAATACTTAAATAAAAAATTATTAGTAATGATAAATTTGGATTATTAGTGATAAAATATTGCCATCGCTAATGATAACAATTAGCGATGGTGTTATTATTATTAGTGATGACACATACCGCCACTATAGTTATTTAAAATTTTTATAATATTTAAACATAAAATAAAAATTAACGATGGCATTTTTGAAAATTAGTGAAAAAATTCACCATCGCTAATAATTTTTTTTTAAAAAGTATTTAAAATATTATTGATGATAAAATTAGCGATGGTGTATTTGCCGTCATTAATAATCCTTAATTGGCCCAACCTTAGTTCAAACCTAGTTCGAATCCAATTCAAAATTCTACCAAACCAAATTTAATTAAGCTTTGAATCTAAGTCCTACTTAGATTATAAAAATTAATTAATCTTAAATTAAATCAAGATTTAATAAATTAAATTTAATTTAAATCAATTAGAAGAAATTTATGTTTAATTTGAATTCAATTTAAAATCCTATCATTTCTAATTCAATTAGACTTTAATTCAAGTTCTACTTAGACAGTAAAATTCAATTACTTTTAATTTAAGTTAGGTCTAATTAAATTTAAATTGATTTAAATAATTAAAACAAATAAATTTTAATTTATATTTGATTTGAATTCAATTTGAACTCAATTCAAATCTAATTTGAAATTCTATTAAATATAATTCAATTAGGCTTCGAATCCAAATCCTATATGAATTATAAAATTTAATTAATCTCAAATTAATTCAAGATTAATAAAATTAAAATTAATTAAAAAAATAATTTTTAATTTAGGTTCAATTCGAATCCAATTCAAACCTGATTCGAATCCAATTAGATTACCCACCAATCCTAATTCTATTAGACTTTAAAATCCAGATCCTACATGGATAATAAAATTTAATTACTTTGATATTAAGTTAAGCATAATTAAATTGAATTTGATTATAATCAATTAGGAGAAAATAATTTTTAATTTAGGTTCGATCCAAATGCAATTGAAACTCGATTCGAATCTAATTTGAAATTCTATCTAACCTAATTCAATTGAACTTTGAATCCAAGTCCTATTAGATTCTTGTTAGGAAGAAAAATAATCCTCACCGAAGTCTTTAACCGAGGTCTTTAGCTATCAGCTTTCATCCATTGGAATTTACCAATCCCCCCAGCTACAGGATTATACTACAGAACCGCTCAACAACACACGAAAGTTTGGTGGCACGATCCTAAATTGTAGGCGGATGAACTCCTCCAGATGCACTCCTTCCGGATGAACTCATCCTGTCGCGCTCTTTTCGGATGAACCCCTCCAATCGCACTCCTTCCGAATGAACTCCCTTAAGTCGCACTCCTTCCAAATGAACTTTCTCCAGTCGCGCTCCTTCCAGACGAACTCTTTCAGTCATGCTCCTTTCGGATGAGCTCCCTCCAGTCGTGCTTCTTTCGGACGAACTCCCTTCAGTTGTGCTCTTTTTGGATGAACTTTCTCCAGTTGCACTCCTTTCGGATGAACTCTTCCAATCACGCTCCTTCTGGATGAGCTCCCTCCAGTCGTGCTCCTTCTGGATGAGCTCCCTCCAGTCACCTCCTTTCGGGCAAATTCATCCCAATCAGTAGGCAAACTTCTTTTGGTCAACCCCTATCTAGTTAAACTCCTTCCAATCACCTAGAAGAGTCTTATCATCTATGCAAATTTAGCTCCCAATTCAATACAAATTGATCTACACGCAGACAACCTTAGAGGAGTTTGAACTTTCCTAGAATTGTCATGACTTGAAGTCCTTCATTGCCAATATTTATTCCACCTGAATCTCAACTATTGAATCTCAACAGACTGACATATCGCGATAACGAACACCACCCTCCATAACAAACTTCACGTGGTCTTGAGCAGCCCACTACTAGATGGTTATGGCTGTCACCATCAGTTTGTTATACTCTCCGTCTATAAAAGGGATCCTCCATATACATTTTTCTCTAAGCTCTCTTCTCCTTCCCCTTACTCTGCCTCTTTATATCCTGAGCACTCCACTCCAATTGGCTAGAGAATTAACTTGAGCATTGAAGGATCCTGCCGAAGCCATCCACCTTCAATTTGGACTTTATTTTATAGGTCCTATCGACGATCTTGCCTCCTCCACTCCAACTACCTCTCGCATCCTCTTGAATTTCTGCATCAACAAGATTGGCGCTAGAGGAAGGAACACTGAGCTCTTATTCTAAAAGGAGTATTTGATCGATCTTGTTTACCTTCCTCTTTTGATCATTCAAAATCCATCTCTGTTTGATCTCTTTTGCTCCAGAAATGCCTTTGAGAAAGACATCCATCCAACGGTCTACTGCATCTGCTACTAGATCCAGATCGAATCCACCTGTTCTAGCTCCATCATCCGCTCTCCAGCCTCCTCCGCCGATGGCCACAATAGATCCAAAGTAGTTCAATCTACTGATGCAACATGTTTGAGGCCTTACCGAAATGATGCAGGCCATACAGCAGCCTTCGATAGTAATCCAAAATAAAAAAAACTCCCAACTAGAGCCTCAAGAATTGGTGCCAAGAAGGGCAACTTGGGTCAATAGACCCATCACCTCCAAGAAGGGAAAGCAGAGAGCAGGGAGCCCCTATTTTGATCATGATTCTTCTCCAAAGGAGATTTTTTTCTTCTATAGTTGGTGGCCCTCTGAGATCCACGGTTGAGATGACGCTCTTGATCAAAAGCTCGAGAACATGAACCGATGGATCGAGGAGCTCGACCATGCTGCCCCAACACACCATGATGGCATCTGCACCAATCCTCCCTTCTTTGTCAAAATCATGCAAGAACCCATCCCGCCAAACTTTAAGCTCTCCCAGTTCGAGATCTATGATAGGACTTCTAATCTGGTCGACCATCTGAAGGCCTTTCGGATGATGATGCTACTTCATGGCATGTCGGACGTCATTTTATGCTGAGCTTTTCTATCTACCTTGAAGGGAGCAGCGAAAAACTGGTACTCAAGCCTTAAGTCGGGTATGATCTTCTTTTTTGATCAAATGAGCCATTAATTTGCGGCTCATTTCATAAGTAGCTAACGTCCAAGATGAGGTTTAGATTTTCTCATCAACATAAAGCAAAACAAGAGAGAGTTCATTCGAGCTTACGTCAGCCGCTTTAATGCTGCCGCATTGGAGGTTCGAAACTTGGACCAATCTATAGCCATGGCCACACTGAAGAGCGATGTTCAGAAGAATGATCTTCTATCCTTCCTAGAAAGAAAGTATCCCAAAAATTTTGCTGATATGTTGGCCCGAGTTGAAGGTTACGTCCGAGTGGAGGAGGCCTTCAAACTAAAGGATGTCGAGACCGCAAGAGAATGGCAAGTGGGTGAAGCTAGCAAGCCTGCGCCTAAAAGAAAGCTGAGGGAATCTCAGCCATGCTCCCGAACTTCTTCCAAGTGCAGGCAAGCCCAAACTCCTCCTTGAGCTTGTCGATAGGAAAGTCCAAATCGAAGGATCCGATGGAACTCCCCTCCTAAAAGATTCAACAACTATGCTTCCTTGAAAACCTTGAAGACTCAGGTGCTGATGGAGATGAGGAAGCAGCTGCTAGGGTCAAAGAGGATGTGGACTCATCTGACCAAGCACAACACCAACAAGTACTATCTCTACCATCATGACCATGGTTAGGATACTGAAGAATGCATCCAGCTTCAAGATGAGATTGAGGCATTGATTAAAAGAGGTTAGCTGGATTGGTTCATCAGGTGCTGGTCGGAGAGGAGAGAAGATCATCCGAGAGTCCCACCGTAGCCTAAATCATCTTGGCAGGATGAACCATAGGGAGATTGGCCCCCTCTTGGGGTCATCAATACTATCGCTAGGGGACATCAGCGAGGAAAGGCCAGTAGGTCAGTAGAGCCGACAAAGAAGCAGCGGATTAAAGAGTTCATCATTTTTACTGAAGAAGATGTCCAGAAAGTTTAGCTTCCACACAATGATGCAGTTGCAGTTACTTTAAATATTGCTGATTATGATGTACGCCATATTTTAATTGATAATAGAAGCTCTGCAGATGTCTTATTTTATGATGCTTCTTCTAAAATGTCCATATTTGATGATAGAATGGGTCCAATGAATTTTTCATTAGTAGGATTCATAAGTAATGCCATGCCGATGGAAGAAATAATAATATTGCCTGTGGTAGCTGGCCCATACCTGAAGCAATCTATGGCATAAGTTAATTTTTTGGTAGTCAAAGCCCCTTCTACCTATAATGCGATCCTTGGCCAACTTGGTTTGAATGCACTTCGAGCTGTAGTCTCTACTTACTATCTAAAAATGAAGTTCCTAACCAGGCATGGAGTCAAAGAGGTTAGAGGAGATCAAGCATTAGGTTGGCACTACTATAGTATTGCCTTATAGGAGAGAAGATAGGCAGACCTTTGTTCGGTGGACCGACTTAATGCTTGCGATGATCTATCTGAAGAAAGAGGAGAACCCATTGATGACCTTGAAGAGATCCCCTTGAATGATGGGAATAAAGAACATACTGTAAAGATCGGTTCGAATCTAAAAGGTGAAGTTAGAAGGTAGCTTATTATATTCTTGCAAAGAAATGCTGATGTCTTTGCCTGGGAGCCTACAGACATGCCCAGGATCGATGCTGAAGTCATGGAGCACTGCCTGGGCATGGATCTTAAGTAATGATCAGTGAAACATAAAAAATATAGTTTTGCACTCGAGAGGCAGAAGACTATAATAGATGAAGTCGACAAACTCCGTAAGATGGAATTCATTTGAGAAGTGCTTTACCCATACTGGATTGCAAATGTTGTCCTTGTTAAAAAGATAAATGACAAGTGGAGGATGTGCATAGACTTCATAGATTTAAACATAGTCTGTCCAAAAGATAGCTATCTTTTGTCTAAAATCGACCAACTGGTGGACGCGACTTCGGACCATGAACTCCTCACCTTCATGGATGTTTTCTTCGAATATAATTAAATCTGGATGGCACCACAGGATGAGGAAAAGACTATTTTAATTACTGACCATGGTCTTTATTGTTAGAGGGTCATGCCATTTTGGCTTAAAAATGTAGGTGCAACATACCAATGCCTGATGAATAAAATTTTGAAGAAGCAGATCGACTGCAACATGGAGGTCTATGTGGATAATATGCTGATTAAAAGCCAATCTTCGCCAAGTCACATTGTCGATCTTGAGGAGATCTTTAGTACCCTCCAAAAGTATAAGATGAAGTTGAACCCCATAAAATGCGCTTCCGAAGTAACCTCGGGAAAGTTCTTGGGATTCATGGTATCAAGCCACGACATTGAGGCCAACCCACAGAAGATCAGATCCATCTAGAAAATGACTATCTCAAAAATAATAAAAGAAGTTCAATGCCTCACAGGCAAGGTGGCAGCTCTGAACTGCTTCGTGTCAAGATCGACGGAGCACTGCATGCCCTTCTTCTAAGTATTCAAGCAGTTCAAGAACTTCAACTGGACTCTCAAGTGTTAGCGGGCTCTTGAAGAATTGAAGAGCTATCTTAGCTCACCCCCACTGCTTGCCAAATCTGAACTTGGAGAAAAACTATTCTTGTACCTCACCGTATCTCCTGTAGCTATTGGAGCCATACTGATCAAGGAAGAAAAAAAAGTTTAGAAGCCAATCTATTATATAAGTAGAGTCTTGAGGGATGCAGAAATAAGGTATACCAAGTTAGAAAAACTAACCTATGCCTTATTGATTACAGCCAGAAAGCTCTGACCTTATTTTCTGGAGCACACAATTACTCTCCTCATTGATCAACCCATTAAGATAGTTCTTCATGAAGAAAAAAACCTATTTTTTGGGTCAGGTTCGTTCAGATCTGATTTCATCAAGAGAAATATTTCAAAAATTTTTTCTCTTAGATCTAAATCAAATTTGATACTTTTTAGATCTGATTTGATAGATCTAATAAAATAAAATAAAATTAAAATAAATTAAATCAGATTTTATTTATACCTTGTTCTTGGGTAATCTAATTACCCTATGATGACCCTACTGATTACCTGAGGTTCTAGATGCAGCCATGCAATCATCTGGCCTCTACTGGTATCCACTCAAGTAGGATCTAGATATCTCCTCCTTTTCGATCTATCCTTCAAAGATCACCTCTGGATTTGATCTTGAAGGTCTTCAAAACAATTTTTGAAGATTTGATGTCGTCTCTTGCAGCAGTGTTGCCTTCTTTCATTCTTGTCGTCTTTCTCTTGCCTGGATCGAACCAAACTTAAGCCCAAAGCCTCTTGGGCATGGAGAGGAGAGAGAGGATCTGGCAAGGCATGGAGGAGAGAGGGAGAGAGCAATGTAGCATGGGCAAAGGGAGAAGTCTTCTAAAGCTAGGTGTAGACAGGGTTTATATAGACCCTGCTGCACCATGCAGTGCCACATCATCTCGGTCAATCACGTCTCTTTATGCAATCATATCTAAATCTGATTGATAGGATGACATCACCTGATCCAATCAGATAAGAGCCCCTCTCCAACATCCTTAGGTGGTGCCAAGATCGATCAAAGTAGAGTCCTTTGGCACCACCTAGTTTGATTCCAAGAAGCAACCTAGAGTCCCATCTGTATGAAACTCCAGGCATCCCTATCCTTGGATGCATGCATCCCTAGGCATGCACCCCCTCCTTTCCTCTTTTTGGTAAGGGGACAAGCCCCTATCTGCTCTCCTATGGGTGCATGACACATGGGCAGATGTCTAAGTGTTAAAGGTTAATATTTGACCAAAGACAAAAGATAAGAATTAGCAGGTGATGGAAAATAGCAGGTATTATCTCAAATTTATCTTATAAATTAAGACAACCCTTTTCTGATCTAGACAAGCTCTAGTCAGACCAAGTAAAGGTACTTGAGTGAGCCCAAACACATTTGGCTCAGTTGAGATAACTTTTAATGATTGTAGAAGGAGAACATTAGGCTCAATCGTGTGCTAGCATAATTTTCTTGAACCTAATTAAATCTAATTCAAATCAATTAAATTGGATTAGTCTAATTGATGATATCCAGATCCAAACTCTTATTTGTGTGATCTAGTTAGGTTCAGTTCTGTATGGTAATAGGATATATCGTGATCTCTATCATCGACATCATCGAAACACCTTCTAATAGATCAAAACTTTTTTGATTCAGATAACTAGAATGATCGATCATCCAAATTATTCTAATTGCTTCCAAAATCTACTAGTGACATCTAGCAGTATATGGTGGCAATCCATCAAAACTGAAAATGAACCTCTTGGTGCAGTTACATGTGTGATTAAGTTCTTCTATCTTAAGCTCCGATCGGACTAGGGTTTAGGTGAACTCGTCAAATCCTAATTTTCATCATATAAATTAATCATTCAATTCAAGTCCAATGTGAAAATCTTAATAGAAACTCTTTCTATTATTTTACTCTACCATGGCCATGGGCTTATGGACTTGATTCTTGTGATCATCATAGGGCTACTCATCATTTATCGAGGTAGATAGATTTTCTCTTGGTGCAATTTAATTCCTACAATGAACATGCTATAACCAACATATACCTCAGGATTTTGATTGATTAGAAGATCGAGTCATGGTGTAGTCAAACTATAACACCTTCAAGGTGAACTGCCGATACACCTCAGGTCAAAAAATCAGACACACTACTACAGCTTCGAGCCAGTCATCGACGAGAAGGTAGACTTTCTTATGACTGCTCGAGGTCGTCACGCTTAGTGCCCTCATTCTCTAATGAGTATCTGTACTCTCACTCTGGTGTCTCTGCACCATAGACTCAAGACTCATCTATTATAGAGAAGCGATTATACACCAACCTTCCGGATGAATCACCATCCTCATGGTGATCCTACGATCGGGAGCATTTTATGAGTTAATAACAAAAATTCATATCTTAAATTTTTAACTCTTGAAAATAAGAATTATCATTACCATTAACTCAAGGAATGTATCATAGACACTAAATACACATTATGATAGAAAAAAATCTATTTTATTATTTATAGTCAAAATTATAATTTTGCCCTTAGAAGTGTATAATAAATGTCGGTCAATTCTAGCTTCTAGGGCACACATATCAAACAAACTCTCGCTTGACCTAAAGCCAATTGGCTATAAATCTAAGTCCCATCTTCTCAAGGTGGGCTTCGATCTTCTGCTGGCCCAACGGCTTTGTGAGTGGGTCCGCTGCATTATCTGTGGAGTGCTTTGTGACCTCGACGTAACCCTTCTCAAGGTAATCGTGGATGAGGTGGTATCACCACTCGATGTTCTTGGATTTCTAATGAGACCTCAGCTCCTTAGCAAGGGCTATGGCATCATTATTGTCACAGTATAAATGAATGGCATCTGATGGCATCACTTCGATCTCTGTAGCAAATTTTTTGTACCAGAATGCCTCCTTCGCAACTTCTGACATAGCGATGTATTTTGCTTCCATGGTAGAATCTACTATCACTATCTGCTTGGAACTCTTCCAACTGACAGCACCACCATTACACACAAATAGACTTTCGGATATTGACTTTCGATCATCTACATCGGACATAAAATCCAAGTTCTCCATTACCAAAAATCAACAACATATCCTTAGTTCTTCTCAAGTACTTAAGGATACATTTTATAGAAGTTCAGTGTTCTTCACCTAGATTCGACTGATATCTGCTCGTGACACTCACAACATGGGCTATATCAGGTCGCGTATATAACATGACATACATGAGGCTCCTTATTGCTGAAGCATAAGGGATCTTGCTCATGCGTTCTATCTCCTCGGTGTGCTAGGGCACATCTTCTTGGAAAGATGAATGCCATGTCTGAAGGGTACCAAACCTCTTTTAGAGTTCTCCATGCTAAATCTCTTTAGCACTTCCTCTATGTACATCTTCTGTGAAAGTCCTAGCATCCTATTCGGTCTATCTCTATAGACTTTAATTCCTAGAATATAGGATGCTTTTTTTAGATCTTTCATGAAGAATTCTTTGGATAACCACATTTTAACTATAGTCAACATGGAAATATCTTTCCAATAAGAAGGATATCATCTATGTACAATACGAGGAAGACAACAGCACTCTCACTGACCTTTTTGAAGATACATGGTTCCTTCTCATCTTCGATGAAACCAAACAATTTGATAACATCATTACAATGAGTATTCCAACTTCGAGATGCTTGCTTAAGTCCATATATGGACCTTTGCAGTTTGCATACCTTATGATCAGCATCACTGGATGTGAAACCTAGCGGCTGTTCCATATAGATATCTTCCTCAAGGTATCCATTTAAGAATGTTAGTTTCATGTCCATTTGCCATATTTCATAGTCGAAATAGACTGCAATAGTAAGCAATGTGCGGATGAATTTTAGCATAGCTACTGACGAAAAGGTATCCTGATAGTTAATGCCTTCATGTTGACTATACCATTTTGCCACTAATCTAGCTTTGAATATCTCCACATTCTCATCTGCACCAATCTTTCTCTTATAGATTCATTTACACCCAATAGGTACTATACTTTCTGGTGGATCTACCAAGGTCCAAACTTGATTTGAGTGCATCGAGTCAATTTCTAACTTTATTGCCACTAACCATTTCTTGGAGTTGATATCTGATATTGCCTCATTATAGGTTTTGGGATCATCACCATGAACCCCATTACCTACGAGGAATATTTCCTCTACTTCCTCTGAAATAGTACCTAAGTACCTCTCAGGGGGATGGAAAACTCTTTTCGATCTACGAGGTGGAGGAGGTAGTGATTGTATTGGCTTAACCTGATTTGGTTCCATTTGGTCCTTAGCTCGTTGCTCTTGTGAGACTTTCTCCTTGAGCTTGATCTACTTTCCAATGCCGCTATCTTGAATAAACTATTTTTCAAGAAAGCTGGCATGTCGACTCACAATCACGTTATGATCTTCTGGAATGTAGAAATAATATCCTAATGACTCTTTAGGATATCTTATAAATCGAGCTCTAAAGGACCTATAGTCTAACTTGTCCGTTTGTTGTCTTTTGACATGAGCCGGACAATCTCAAATTTTGAGATGACTTAGACTTGATTTCTTACCATGCCATATCTCATACGGTATGGTAGGAACGGTTTTAGAAAGAATTCTATTCAGTAAGTATATTACAGTTAATAAACTATGTTCCCAAAGAAAATCAGAAAGGTTTGTGAAGCTCATCATGGATCGGACCATATCTAATAGGATCCAATTTCTTGTTCTGAAATTTTATTGAGTTGAGGTGTTCCAAGTGGAGTCCATTGAGAGACTATGCTATTTTTTTTAAGATAGTCTAGGAATTTTTGACTAAGATATTCACCTCCTCGATCTGATCGAAGGACCTTAATGAATTTTTCAGTTTGCTTTTCTACTTTATGTCTGAATTTCTTGAACTTTTCAAAAGCTTTAGACTTGTGTCTCATAAGATACACATATCCATACCTAGATAAATCATCAGTAAAGATTATGAAGTAGATAAAATTGCCTCTAGCCAGCACATCAAATGGGCCGCATACATCAGTATGTACTAGGGCAAGAAGATCCATGGCCCTTTCCCCATGTCCTATAAAAGGGAGCTTAGTTATTTTTTCATGAAGACAAGATTCACAAATTGGATATGACTCGAAAGTCAATGGACTCAATAGTTCTATTTTCTTTAATTTGTTAATCCTATCTTCTACTATATGACCTAGTCTTAGGTGCCATAGATACCTATCATTTGGACTATCCCTAGGTCATTTCATGGCATTCACATTATGCTCGATATTAAAAATAGATACATCAATATGTAACTAGTAAAGATCGTTAATAAAAAAATCACTTATAATTTTATTTCTTTCATAAAGAATGTTACAATGGTCCTTAAGAAAACTAATTACATAGCCTTCTAGTGCTAGGCATAAAATAGAAATCAAATTCCTGCTTGCTTCAAGCACATAATAACAATCTTTTAATACTAAGTCTAAACCAGATGGTAGTTGAAGAGGGTATGTTCCTACGGCCACAACAGCAACTCTTGCTCCATTTTCGATGCATAGGATCATCTCACCATCCCTTAGCCTCCTGCTATCCTCAAGACCTTACATAGAAGTGCACAAATGAGTACTAGAACCAGAGTCAAGTATGCAACTGGATGCAGAAGAAATCGTAAGGTTAGACTCAATAATGAGCATACCTCCAGAAGGACCTGCCTCCTTCTTATTCTTCAGGGTGGCTAGGTATGTAGGGCAGTTCCGCTTCCAGTGGTCGTAAGTATTGTAATGAAAATAAATTTTTTTGTCAGCAGCCTTCTTCTTCAGCTCTGTCTTTTTCTTCTTTCCTCCTTCCATCTTTTGCCTTTTTACAGACTTCTTCTTCTTTCCAAAAGATTTTTTCTTGGAAGAAGTCCATTCCATAGCAAGCACTGAGCCTTTAAAACCTTTCATAGAAAGCTTAGCAGTAACCAGCATGTTCATAAGCTCAGTCAGAAAATTTTAAAGTTTATGCATATGATAGTTCATGATGAACTGCCCATATGCATCAGTCAAAATTGTAGAATTATATCATTTTACAGATCCAAGTCCAACTTCACTCTAAGCTTCTCAAGCTCTTTTAAGTCCTTGATCATCATCAGACAAGGATCTTGGACTGACTGCCCATCATGCATTTTAGCTATGAATAGTTGTTTAGTGATTTGATACTTGGCTGTGCGACTCTGTTCACCAAACATCTTTTATAGGTGAGCTAACATTTGGTGGGCAATCTTGATGTCTTCATATTGGCGTTGAAGCTCATCAGACATCGAGCCCAACATGTAATATCTGGCTTTGTTATCTTCGTCCGTCCACTTATCAAGAGATGCTCTCTATTCAGCAGATGGACGAGTTGATAAGGTGTGAGGATCTTGATCTAATACATGAGTTAACTTTTCGAAATCCAAAATAATTTTGATGTTCCAGAGCTAATCCTTGTAATTAAGTTCGATCAGTCTATGGGTGTCTAGGATATGTGCTAGAGGATTGGACACAGACATTTTTCTATAGAGAGTTAAAGTTTCTAGTTAGATATTGTAATTAAGATTTGACCAATTTATTTAGGAGTTTTATTTTTAAACAAATTAGCTTCCACTATTTTCTCGGATCCCTATACTTTCTCTGTAGAGATACGAAAATCTCCATGATTAATGATTTTTAGTGGGTGGTGCGGTCCCACCAACTGACTCATCACCTCACCTAACAGTTATTTATAATGGGTTAGCCAATGAGTGAACAACTCTTATCCAATGATTCTCTAATTATGGTGCACCCAAACTTGGTCTCTAATTCATGAATCTCACTGTGCCTGGAATATTGATCCACTCCTTAGTTAAGTCAGACCCATCATTTACATAGATTGAATTTTTAATTGAGTCTCTCACCGTATCCAAAATATTGAGCCCAATCCATCCTCCAGCCTATAGCATCCAATGCCTAATAGACATGGTTGCATCTTTTCGATGCAACTGAACCACTGTAATCAATCGAGAACAATCAACTCTGGGAAGGGCTCGCACATCTGCAATGGTGGAAGACCTTAGACTTAATCTTTTCTTAGAAAGATTTGATTTAGGTCTCATTAAACTAGACTTGACATAGTCATAACCATTATGACTAATCTAGTGGCATGGGTTAGCTCGGATTATTGGCCACCTCAGATTAGGACTAAGCCAACAAATATAGCTAGGTAAGTGAGACCGGTGGAAGGGATATACCATTAACTCGATAAGAATGCATTCGAGTCGAGTAGCTCTCAATTAAAAATCAGTCGATCATATTTGTCAAACTTACCTTAGACACCAAATTATTGAGCCAGAATAAATCGGGTTAGCCTACAATCTAGACTCTAACCACTGAGCCTAATTAGGTCTTAGCTTGATCGATCACTCATGTGATTCAATCTTGACCTAGACTTAATTCTATTAGGCTAATCAATTTAAGCACTCTTGATCCCATCTAACCAACTCTTGATTCGGTTTGATCAACCGCTTAGACCTAATTGAGCTACCCAAATCCAAACCCAATTTTATGAATATGTCTTAGATCTAAAATTTTTAATTTTAGATCTAATATATATTTTATAATATTAATTCTTAATTAAGTTTAGGATTCATAAATAAAATATGTAAATAAAATTCTAGGATTTCAGGATCTAGAATTTTGTAGAAAATAAATTTTTAGATTTTTGATTAAGGACGAATGCGCAGTACCCCTACACATCATAAAAACATCCCATCGAATGGACAGAGAGAGCATTTAAATCCTACTTTGTTCTTATGACCGGACGGCCAAGGGGAACGCCTTAATCAAAAATATAAAAACTACAAAACTAGTTAGATGTACATCATATATCTCATATATAAAAATTGATCTAACTATAAATATATTTTGCATACATCTCATGTATCATATCATGCATATTTTTAGATCTAAATTATCTCATAATTATCTAAAAAATTAAATTTAAATTGATCACATCAAAATAAATTCTATTCTAGATAATTATGTAGAACTATTCTACAACTAGTCTAAACATGCATTTATCATATCTCATATGAACCAAAAATTAAATAATTTTATTTTTTATTTTTTAAATCTTATTATAATATTTATAATATCAAAAAATAGTATATAAATTAATCTAAAATTATAAATTAATTAAATTAAATTATGATCATGCAAGACTATACATAGAATAATTCTGTTCTACAATAAGTCATGCATCTTATAGAACTTAGATCTAAATTATTTAATTTTAATTTTTTTGATTTTAGATCTAATCACATCTCATGTGATATCTAAAATCTTCTAATTATTAGATCAAAATTAAATTAAAATTAGATCTAAATAATTTATGGGAATCTGGCTCTGATACCAGTTGAAGAAAAAATTATGTTTCTCGGATCAGGTTCGTTCAGATCTGATTTGATCAAAAAAAATATTTTAAAATTTTTTTCTCTTAGATCTAAATCAAATATGATACTTTTCAAATCTAATTTAATAGATCAAATAAAATAAAATAAAATAAAATAAAATAAAATTTATATCTTGTTCTTGGATAATCTAATCTCCCTGTGATGATCCTGTTGATTGTCTGAGGTTCTGCGTACAGCCACGTAATCGCCTGGCCTCTACCGATATCCACTCAGATAGGATCTGGATATCTCCTCCTTCTCGATCTATCCTCCGAAGATCAAACTGGATCTAATATTGAAGTTCTTCAAAACAATTTTTGAAGATTTGATGTCGTCTCTTGCAGCAGTGTTGCCTTCTTCCATTCTTATCGCCTTTCTCTTGCCTGGATCGCACCAAACTTGAGCCCAAATCCTCTTGGGCGTGGAGAGGAGAGAGAGGATCTAAGGAAGGCATGGAGGAGAGAGGGAGAGAGCAATATGGAATGGGCAAAGGGAGAAGTCTTCTAAAGCTAGGCGTAGATAGGGTTTATATAGACCCTACTGCGCCATACGGTGCCACATCATCCTGACCAATCATGTCTTTTCATGCAATCAGATCTAAATCCGATTGGTGGGATGACATCACCTGATCCAATCAGATGATAGTCCCTCTCTAACACCCTTAGGTGGTGCTAAGACTGGTCAAAGTAGAGTCCTTTGGTGCCACCTAGTTTGATTCCAAGAATCAACCTGGAGTCCCATCTGTATGGGACTCCAGGCATCCCTATCCTTGGGCGCATGCCTCCCTAGGCATGCGCCCCTTCCTTTCCTCTTTCTGGCAAGGGGACAAGCCCTAATCTGCTCTTTTATAGGTGCATGACATATGGGCAGATGTCTAAGTGTCAAAGGTCAACATTTGACCAAAGTCAAAAGACAAGAATTAGTAGGTGACGGAAAATAGCAGGTATTATCTCAAATTTATCTCATAAATTAAGACAACTCTTTTTTGACCTAGACAAGCTTCAGTCAGACCAAGTAAAGGTACTTGAGTGAGCCCAAATATATTTGGCTCAGTCGAGATGACTTTTAATGATTGTAGAAGGAGAACATTAGGCTCAATCATGTGCTAGCATGATTTTCTTGAATCTAATTGAATCTAGTTCAAATCAATTGAACTGGGTTAGTCTAATTGATGATATTCAAATCCAAATTCTTATTTGTGTGATTTAGTTAGGTTCAGTTCTGCATGGTAATGGGATATGTCATGATCTCTATCATCAACATCATCGAAACATCTTCCAATAGATCAGAACTTTTTTGATTCAGACAACTAAAATGATCAATCATCCAAATCATTCTAATTGCTCCCAAAATCCACCAGTGACACCTAGTAGTATATGGTGGCAATCCATCAAAACTACAAATAAATCTCTTGGTGCAGTTACATGTGTGATTAATTTCTTTTATCTTGAGCCCCGATCGGACTAGAGTTTAGGTGAACTTATCAAACCCTAATTTCTATCATATGAATTAATCATTCGATTCAAGTCCGATGTGAAAACCTTAATAGAAACTCTTTCTATTATTTTACTTTGCCATGACCATGGACTTATGGACTTGATTCTCATGATCATCATAGGGCTACTCCTCATCTACCGAGGTAGATAGATTTCCTCTTCGTGCAATCCAATTCCTACAATGAACATGCTATAGCCAACATACACCTCAGGATTCCGAATGGCTAGGAGATTGAGTCATAGTGTAGTCAAACTATAACACCCTCAAGGTGAACTACCGATGCACCTCAGGTCAATGAACCAGACACACCACTGCAGTTTTGAGCCCGTCATTGATGAGAAGGTAGACTTATGACTACTCGAGGTGGTCACGCTCAGTGCCCTCATTCTTTAACGAGTACCTATACTCTTGCTCCGATATCTCTACACCATAGACTCAAGACTCATCTACTATAAAAAAATAATTGTATACCAACCTTCTGGATCAATCACCATCCTCATCATGATCCTACGATCGAGAGCATTTTATGAGTTAATAACGAAAATTCATGTCTTAAATTTTTATCTCTTGAAAATAAGAATTATCATTACCATTAACTCAAGGAATGTATCACAGACACTAAATATACAATATGATAGAAAATAATTTATTTTATTATTTATAATCAAAATTATAATTTTGCTCTTAGAAATGTACAATAAGTATCAGCCAATTCTGGCTTCTAGGGCACACATATCTAACACTTCATCATCCCGATACCTCTAGCAGGATGGCAAAGTGGGCGATTGAATTGACCGAATTTAACATCCATTTCCAACCTCGGCCATCCATTAAAGCTTAAATACTGGTCGATTTCATTATGGAATGCACTATTTTGGAGGAGACTGAACCAGAGCACCAAGAGGCCCTTATCCCAAGCTCTCCTGAAGAAAAGGTTGATCTCCCTAAAAACTCCTGGGTATTGTACGTGGATGGTTCATCCAATGCTTCTAGGGCAGGCGTGGGCTTGATCCTCATCAATCTAGAAGAAATTATAGCAGAGTACGCATTATGCTTTGACTTCCCCATCACTAAAAATAGATCGGAGTATGAAGCCCTAGTTGCAAGACTAAGATAGCCAAGGAGCTAAAAGTACAACATCTGAAACTCTATAATGACTCTTAGTTGGTGGTGGAACAAGTTAATAATTCTTTTGAAGGTCGGAAGGAAAGTATGAAAAGGTACTTAGAAAGAGTGAAGAGCTTGTGCTCGGTCTTTGATAATTTTGATATCTAGCAGATCCCCAGGATGGAGAACACTATAGCCGACCTCCTCTCTAAGCTGGCCACCTTAGCAAAAGAAGTCCTTTTTGAGGTCCTACAGCACCTAAGTTTGGAAGAACCCTAGAAAATAATGCAAGTTGATCATGAGCCCAATTGGATCGATCCATTGATAGTGTATCTTAAAGAAGAAATTCTTTTCAAAGATTATAAAGAAGCTCAAAAGTTAAAAAATCAAGCTTTCCGCTATATTTTGTATGAAAATAAATTGTATAAGAGGTCGTACTCATTACCACTTCTCAAATATCTTCAATCTTTAGAAGCCAGCTATGTCTTGAGGAAAGTTCATGATCGAATTTATAGAAATCATCTAGGGGTAAGATCCTTATCATACAAGTTACTCCATCAGGGATACTATTAGTCAACAATGCATCAAGATGTGGTGGATTATATGAGAAAGTGCGATAGGTGTCAAAGAAATGCAAACATTCAGAGACAACCGGCTTCATAACTTATACCATCGAGTGCCCCCTGGTCATTCGCACAATGGAGGATGGATATACTTGAATCTTTTTTCATGGTAGCTGGGTAGCAAAAGTGTCTACTGGTGGCAGTGGATTATTTCACTAAGCGGATCGAAGTCAAACCTCTAACAAAAGATACTGAAGCCAAAGTGCAGGACTTCATCTGTAAGTCAATTATTTATAGGTTTGGCCTACCTTGGATGATAATCACTAATAATGGGCATCAGTTTGTAGGTGCAAAGTTTGCTGAGTTATGCTAAAATCTGAATATATCTCACTACTTTACGTCAGTAGCTCATCCACAAGCAAATGGTGAGGCAGAAGTGACTAATAGAACTTTGCTTCAAGGGATAAAGGTTAGCCTTGAAAGAGCAAAAGAGACTTAGGTGGATGAACTCTATCATGTGCTCTGGACTTATCGAACTACTCAAAGATGACCCACTGGAGAAACACCCTTTGCATTGGCTTTCAGAACAGAGGTGGTTATCTTGGTCAAACTCGAACTTCCCTCAGCATGAGTAAAGGCCTACAATGAACAAAGCAACTCGCAAAATCTTAGAACTAACCTTGATCTGCTGAAAGAAAAGAGAAAAAAGGCTCAGATCTGAATGGTAGCTTACAAGTATAGGGTAGCCCGCTACTACAACTTGAGGGTGAGAAGCAAGACCTTCAGAATAGGGGATCTTGTACTTTGGCGAGCAGATATTTTGCAGCCTCAAAATTAGAAAAAGCTCATCTTGACCTAGAAAGGTCCATACGGGGTGGTGAAAATCGTCCGACCAAAAATATATTATTTAAAAAAACTTGGAGGATCAATGCTCCCATGATCTTGAAATTTAAAAAGTCTACGAATATACTACTAGTAATTCCATCTTAATAAAACTTCTTTGATTCAATAATTTCATTTCTTGGTACAAAATCATATGATGACAGAAAATAACTCAATCAAACTTCATCCATAAAAAAAGCCAAAGACTGTCAGTTATTTAAGACAAGTGGAGGGGAGAGGTTCTTTCAACGATCCTTTTGTATCCCTATGATTTTGTTGGGGATAGGAGGAGGACCTCATCCTAACAAATAAAGGCCAACCTCATCAGAAATAGGAGGAGAACCTCATCCTGGTAGGGGGACAAAAAAAGCCAATCGTGCTAGGAAGAGGAGAAGAACCTCATCCTAACATGGATGAAGACCTTCAATTATTTAAGATAGGAGGAGGGAAGAGGCCCGTATAACAGTCCTTTTGTGCTCCTATGACTTTATTAGGGACAGGAGGAGGACCTCGCCCTAATAAAGAAAGGCCAATCTCATCAGAAATAGGAGAAGAACCTCATCCTAATAGAAGAATAAAAAAGCCAACTGTGTCAAGAATAGGAGGAGAACCATGTCCTGATACGGATGAAGATCTTCGGTTATTTAAGATAGGAGGAGGGGAGAGGCCCTAACAACGGCCCTTTTGTGCTCCTATGATTTTATTTGGGATAAGAAGAGGACCTCGCTCTAACAAAGAAAGGCTAACCTCATCAGAAATAGTAGAAGAATCTCATCCTAATAGAAAAATAAAGGAAGGCCAATCTCATCAGTAATAGTAGGAGAACCTCATCCTGATAGGGGAATAAAGAGAGGCCAACCATATCCAAAATAGAAGGAGAACCTCATCCTGACATGGATGAAGACCTTCAGTTATTTAAGATAGGAGGGAAGAGGTCCTTACAATGGCCCTTTTGTGCCCCTATGAATTTGTTAGGGATAGGAGGAGGATCTCATCCTAACAAAGAAAGGCCAACCACATTAGGAATAGTCGGAGAACCTCGTCTTGATAGAAAAATAAAGAAAGGCCAACCATATCAGGAAGAACCTCAACCTAAAATAGATGAAGACCTCAGACTATTTAAGATAAGAGGAGGGTAGAGGCCCTTTCAATGGCCCTTTTATGTCCTTATGATCTTGTTAGGAATAGGAGAAGAACCTCGCCCTAACAAAGGTAAAGGACAACCATATCAGGAATAGAAGAAGAACCTCGTCCTAACATGGATGAAGGCCTCCCATTATTTAAGGCAAAGAAAGAAGAAATCAATAGACATCAAATCCATACAAGGTGAAAAGACAATTGAAGAAAATATTATTTTATTAAAATCGAAGGGCATTACAAATTGAAGGTCTATAAGATCATACAAAAAGGAAAAGTAAAATAAGATGGACAAAGTCCTAAGAAGAACCTGATTCCTTAGACCTCAGACTACCGCTTCCCACCATTGCTAGAGATTGCTTCAAGCTAGCAATCTCTTCTTCAAGCTCCTTCTTTTTCAATAGGTTCTCTACAAATAATTTATCGGTCCATCAAAAATTGTCTTTGGCCTTCCGCAACTATTTTCTTAAATCTTTGGATTTGACCTTTGCATTTTTTACAGCATGTCGCTCATAAGCCAGTTAAATCTTTAGTTGTTGAAGCTCGATCGATTTCTTTGCCAATATCACTGATAGAGTCTCTAAAGAGTTCCTCAAGGAGAGAAGCTCATCTGACTCCCTGTTTGAGCTAGCCTCTGACTTCTCTGCCAATTATCTTTTAAAATCAGTTATCTTCTCATCTGCTCTTTGAAGTTGCTGTTGAAGGCTGGCGATTTCATTACTCCAGTCGACCTTGAGATTCTTAAGCGAAACCTTGGCAACTTGGAGTTGACCTTGAAGCTCTAAAAATCTCTTGGACCAATCTTAACTGGACTCCTCTCGATCGATCGACCATGCCGAGCTTCCCTCTAATAACTAAATTTTCTCCTTCACCACGTTCAGTTCAGCTTCAAGGGAGCAAGTCTTGGCCATCAAAGTTCAGGATTTATCACTTGCATGCTTTTTGACCTTCTCGAGCTCTTTATTTAAGTGAAACTTTTTGATAATATATTCTCTAAATAATTGTCTGGATGATTGATGCAGACGGTCAATTTTGGTGGTAGCATCGGCATAGTCCTTCTTCGATTTCTTAAGTTCGTCCTTGATATTCTCCAATTTTCTCTTAAGATGATGAACTTTCCTCCTTAGGATCTTTACGTGAGCCTTTAAGGAAACATCCTAAGGAAGGGGACCGGCTTTGATAGGAGACTGCACTCGAAGCATGAAAGTATCACCACATGGATTCCATAGAAGAAAAACTCATTTACAAAATTAACTTCATTAATCAAAATGTTCTTAATAGAAGGAGAGAAAATAAAAATAGAGAATACAAAAATAGGAGGTCTCAGACCTCCAGGGAAATAGTAGAAGAGTTTGATGCAGCCACAGTCGGTGTGGGCCCTTCAACGGTGGCAAGAGCTGGTGAGGTTGGAGGTGTGGCAGAAGCTAGCTCGGCAAGCGAAATGTCAGTCGTAGTGATAGATGGATCTGCCTCCTCCTCAGAAGCTCCTTTATACAAGAAGTCAAGGTCGAGCTCTAGAAATTTGTTAGCCACCTATTCCTCGCAGAGCTCATAACCTTTATTGAAGGCCTCCTGGCTGAACTTGACATTCAGATCTCTCATCTCAAAGGAGATCTTGAACTCTTCTATCAGCCGGACTGTCGCCTCCAAGACCTGCCTCGAAATCTGCTTCTTTAATTCAGTGGTCTTAGCTTCAGCTCTTGTCCTTCGCTCTTCCTCTAGGCCAAAAGCAGTCCTCAACTCCTTCGATGTCTCTTTCTTCTTGTGGAGTGCCTCCTGAAGAACCTCGACCTTAACAATTTTTTCCTTCAAGGAGCAATCAACCTCATCTTGCTCCTTAATAAGGTGCTCGACTTTGACCTGGTGATCCTCACGAGCCTTTTTCAATTCTGACCTCAAGCTGTTCAGAGATCTGATGTAGCCTAGCAGTTGATAGCCCATCTATTCAAAAACATATTTATGATGGTAAAATGAGCAATGCGGATAAGAAATTATTGAGAAAGTTAAAAAGAAGAAAGAAAAGAACAAAGTGACTACCTCGAGAAAGGATTCAAGTGAATCCCAAGCATGTTGGTCAACATCAATGTTCATAATCCTGTCGACCACTTCAGGTATAGTAAACCCATCGGCCATACCCCAAATGACTTCATGATTGTTGAAGGGGTTCTTCCCTATTTTTTTATCAAAGCTGTTGGGCCCATTGTGGTGGACCTTCCATTGAGATTTCCTCACAACCCTCCTAGTCCTCTTCTTCCTTACCTCTTTCTTCCTTCCGAGGGGAGGCTCTTGGTCTTGGGCTTCAATTGGGGGACTTGACAACATTGGAGGATTGGTGGCCTCGATAGCGGGTCCGAGCTCGAAAGTAGGAGGAACTTTGACTTTGGAAGCAATTTTGGAGGCATCCATGGCACTAACTGGAACTACAAAAGTTGGAGTATCGACCCTTGCTTTCTTCGAGCTCTCATCCGATGCCTTTCCTTTTCTCTTACGGGCTGAAAGTCCCCTCGTGAGCATCTCAACCACTTGTGGATCCATTTCTATAGTAAAGAAGACAAAAATATAGTCAAAAAAAGAAAAAGAGAGAGAAAAAAAGAATAAAAAGGAGGTTAACCCGCAACTTCGATCGTGTACCTATTGGATTCAAGGGATTGAGGCCGAAGTTAAACAAGACTTGTTCTTTGATTAGCTGGAACATAGGAGGAGTTCAAAAATCCTTAATTTTGCTAACCGACTTTTGGTCCTCTTTTTTTAATCCCGGAGCTCGATGGAGGGAATCCCTCAGGTTTTCCAAGGATGGAAGCCCTAAATCTAAGGTCGGGCAAGAAATGAAAATGAACTTCTCTTTTCAGTTGTGGATCAACTAGGGGGCACCCTTAAGCAATCCCTTTTTATTGACCTAAGATGAGATATACCACTAGTCCTTCATAATAGGTTGGCGCTTAAGGGTAAAGTAAGTTCAAAAAAGTAAAGTAGTAGGCCGAACCTCGATGGATATGCAAAGAGCAAGAAACCCAACTATGAACCTAAAGGAGTTCGGCACTACATAAGTTAAAGAGATGTCTAGAAAATGAAAAAGAGAAACTATAAAAGTGAGGAGAGGAAGCCATAATTCAGTGCAGAATGCCTTCAAATACAAGCAAAATTGACCTGGAGGAGGGGCGCAAGCTCGATCGCTCAGCCCAGGAAGTTCCAACTCACACTCAGCAGGCACCCCGTACTGGATCCTGATTAATGGTAGATCATCAATAGTTAAGGAGCAAGGGATAGTCCCCGATATGAAGTTTGGTCGGGGTACTACCCTAGATTCATCTTCCATTCTAACCTTCAGATTTTGGAAATTTGGATTGGGCAAACCCCTAGAACCGCTAGACCAAGAAACCTCGGATGACATTTAGATCAGATTAAATCAAATAAAATCCCCAAAACACTCAGAAAAAGGGGTGGTAAAAACTCAAGGACGAGGAACGGCTGTACCTACCTAGAAAAACTTGAAGAATGCAAGAAAGCTAGAAATCAAAATGACAAGGATGAAAGATTGACTTAGGGCAAATTGAAAAACTCAAAATAGAGGTTGGAAAGATGGAAGACAATCGAGAAAGATGCTGACAGCCAGAGAGGTCATAGGAGAATAGGGACGACGAAGGTGGAATACTCAGAGATGATGGAAGATAGAGAAGGGAGGAGAAGAAATGGCACAGATGAAGGTAAGAAGCCATGAGAGAAGAAGAAGAGGTTAAAATAGAAAATCATGGCCATGGGGAGTTATGATTGTGGGACTTCTTCAACCAACCAAAATCCTCTACGTGTCCCACTCATCCCTGTCGCTTGATAAAATATTATTTGCACCATACATAGAGCTCTGCACCAGATGCCTTCTCAAAGAGGATTATCCATTCAGATCATTTTGCATTAAAACCCCAGCACTAATTTGGAAAAAAAGGATAAAAGGTTCCATTCTCCTAAAGCGAGAAGCTGCCAAGGGACTTTGACTTCAATAACTTTTCTGTATTTTCTTCATTCAAAATTCGAACTTGAAAGTAGGGGGATAAGTGTTGGGAGTAAAAATAATCCTTGTCGAAGTCTTTGGCCGAGGTCTTTAGCCACCAGCCTTCATGCATTGGAATTTACCAATCCTCTCAGCTATAGGAATATACTGCAGGACTTCTCAACAACACATGGAAGTTCGGCGGCATGATCCCAAATAGTAGGTGGACGAACTCCTCCAAATGTGCTCCTTCTGGATAAACTTTTTCAGTCATACTCCTTTTAGACAAACCTCTCCAGTCGCGCTCCTTTCAAATGAACTTCCTTCAGTCATTCTCCTTACAGATGAACTGTTCCAGTCGTGCTCCTTCTGTACGAGCTCCCTCCAATCACGTTAACTTTCTCCAGTCACGCTCCTTCTAGATGAACTTCCTCCAGTCATGCTCCTTTCGGACAATCTTCCTCCAGTTATGCTCCTTCCAGATGAACTCTTCCAGTCATGCTCTTTTTGGATGAGCTCCCTCTAGTTGTGTTCTTTTCAGATGAACTCCTCTAGTTACTCTCCTTCCAGGCAAATTCATCCCAGTTGATAGGGAAACTCCTCTCGGTCAACCCCCATCCAGTCAAACTCCTTCCAATCACCTAGATGGATCTTGTCTGTCGAGAATACACACTCTTCCCATACAGATCAACATGGCTGTCGGTGATTAGCTAAGCAATAAAAAAGTACTTTTCAAAGATTAATGCGGAAGCATGATCAAATAATTCAAGGAATAGAGAAAAAGAGAAGAAGAGATTTTCAGAAGAAAAGAGCTTTTATTCAGTATATTTTAGCACCCTTACAACCTTGACCTATTTTCAGTATATATACTTTAGAAAGGGTCAAGGTCAAGCTCATAGAAAAACTTTCCAAATCCAAACAACTCACATACAAAAAATAATAATCTACGAAAACTGAGCCGACTAACCTATAACTAGGTCAGCTCAGTCTGTACCATGCCAATAGTCTGAAAATACTGCTTTATATCTACATTTTCCTCTGAGACCTAGCCGACCTAGTCCTGGACTGAGCCGGCCTAGTTTCCAACTTTTTGGCTCAGTCTCAGGGTGAGCCGATCCAGTTTCTGAACTTTGCTAGGAGAGCTGATTTTTCTTCTGGCTTCTTTTAATGACCTATCTTCTCATATTTTCAAGACTTGGGAGTGCCACTTCTAAGCTCACATTCTCCATCTTGGTGCTTCTAAGTCCTTATGAACTCATCTCTTCTTAACAGACCCATCTGTGCCACACATCTTTGAAAGCTGTCACTAGGGAGTACCTTCGTGAGTGCATCAAACTGATTCTCCTTGGTATGGACCTTCATCAGTTTCACTTCACCTTCCTCCACCAGCTCTTTGATCCTATGGTACCTCACATCTATATGCTTTATGCGTGTATGATAGACTGAGTTCTGTGCCAACAATAGAGCACTCTGACTATCACTGAATAGTGTAACCTTGCTTTGGTCCACCTCCAACTCATTAATCAGCCTCTTAAGCCAAAGGGCTTCCTTTACAGCCTCTGTTATCCCAATGTACTTGGCCTCTATGGTAGATAAGACCATAATTGGCTGAAAGATTGATCTCTAAGACACCAATCCACCATATACACAAAAGAGGTATCCAGTAGTAGACTTTCTTGTATCTAGATCATCAGCATAATTTACATCAATAAATCCTTCCAAAGGACTTGAATCTTCACATATCTTCACAGATTGTTCTCCAAATCCTCCTGGCTTCCCACCAAATACCAAACCGTAATTCTTTATTTCATGCAGATATCTCAATATCCATTTCAATGCTTTTCAATGTTCCTTCCCAGGGTTAGTTATGTATCTACTAATCGTGCTCACTGCATGTGCTATATCTGATCTACAGCACACCATAGTATACATCACACTGCTTATAATATTTGTATAAGGGACTTGTTCCATGTACTCTCTCTTCTCTTTTGATTGGGGGCTCTATAACTTGGAGAGAGACATATGGCTCGATAATGGCATCTCTATAGGTTTGGCCTTCTCCATTCCAAATCTCTCCAAAACCTTCTGGACATACTTTTCTTGTGATAAATGGAACACTCTTTTGCATCTATCTCTGCAAATCTTCATTCCAAGAATTTTCTCAGCTGGACCCAAATCCTTCATATCAAACTCAGATGATAATGTTATTTTCAACCTTTTCACAGCATCCATGCTTCTACTAGCTATGAGCATATCATCTACATATAATAATAGGTACAGGACATCCTCTTCATCTACATCCTTGACGTAGACACAACAATCATGTTCACATTTGCTGAAACCCAGGCTCAAGACAAAGCTATCAAACCTTCGATACCACTGACGAGGGGATTGTTTCAAGCCATACAATGACTTTCTGAGTAAACACACCTTTTCTTCTTGTCCCATCTCCATGAAACCATCTAGCTCTTTCATGTAGATTTTTTCCTCCAAAGTCCCATGAAGGAAGGCCATCTTCACGTTTATCTATTCCAATTCCATATTATGCTATACCACCAGTGACAGCAAAACTCGAATAGATGTATAATGCACCATAGGAAAAAAATTTTTGTGTAGTCAATCCCTTTTCTTTGTGATTATCCCTTGACTATCAGTCTTGCTTTGAATCTAACACCACCTTGTTCTGAAGGTGCTTCTTTCTTTGTGAACACCCTCTTTGAGCCAATAGATTGAGTACCCTCTAGAAGATCCACCAGCTGTCATATCTGATTCTTCTCGAGTGATTCCACCTCCTCCATCATGGCCTGTATCCATGAATCATGATCCTCACTCTTCATGGCCTCTGCATAATTCTCTGGATCTCCATTAGCAGTGATGAGTGCATAGGAGATAACCTCATCAATGCTATATCTGACTGGCCATCCTAATAGTACACTGGGGCTTGTGCAAAGTTACTCCCACTGGCACATTTCTGTCTGATATCTGTGGCTGCTCCTGCACATCTGTCTGAACTGTCAACCCTCCATGCTGATTTTTAATCTGAGATAATACTTTTTTGTCCAGCTCCATCTCAACAGGAATACTCCTGTAAGTGGATGTAACCTGCATGCCATCATTCTCTGACTGACCACTATTGTTCACCTCTTTTTTCTCAGTTCCATCTATCCCAGACCTCCTCAGGATGCTCTTCTCATCAAAGGTAACATTCCTGTTGATCACTGACTTCTGTACCTGAGAGTCCCATAGTAGGTAGCCCTTGACTTCTTGTGGTTACTCTATGAATGTCATCTTTTGAGATTTTGGATCCAATTTACTCCTCTCGATTGCCTCCATATGTGCATAGGTTGTGCAACCGAAGTTTCACTCCAGACCTCCTTTGGAATGCCTCCATTCAGCTTATAATGAGGAAATCTATTCACAAGAAAATAAGAATAAGTTAGAGCATCACCCCAAAAGAACTTTGGAAGGGATGTCTATAGCCTCAAACTCCGTGTCTTCTCGGTCAGTGTTCGGTTCATCCTTTCCATGACACCATTCTATCAGAGAGTCATCTTCACTGTGTAATTATGTTTTATGCCATTTCGCTTACAGTACCTCGTAAACTCCAGACTAGTATACTCCCCTCCATTGTCTGACCTCAGACACTTCACTTGTCTCCTGACTTCTTCTCTACTTCAGCTCTTCGAGCTCTGAACTGGGCAAACACCTCTAATTTTTCTCTGATCAGATAAATCCACACCTTCCTTGAAAAATCATCAATGAAAGTGATAAAATATTTTGTCCCATCTCTAGCTGATATAGGAGTTGGTCCCCACACATCCGAGTATACTAAATCCAGCACTCTCTCATTGTGCTTGGTACTTATGACAAACTTCATCCTATGCTATTTGCCAAAGATGCACGGCTCACAAAGATCTGTGCCCTCCTTTATGGCTAGGATCATATCTCTTCTGCTTAGTTCAGTAAGTCCACGGTCACTCATATGACCTATCCGATAGTGCCATAATTGATATAAAATCTGCTCCTCCTGTAGCACCTCTACACCATCATTTACCACCGAGCCTTCCATTCTGTAAAGATTGTTGCTTAGTCTTCTACCTCTCATCACCACCAAAGCTCCCTTGGAAATTTTTAGACATCCACTCCCAACCTCGCTACTAAAAGCATAATCCTACTCCTCCAAATAGCCCAAAGAAATTAAATTCTTTTTCAACTCTAGTATATGCCTAACATTTGATAATGTACGAATGATTTCGTCATACATCCTCACCCTAATAGAGGCAATTCTAGCTACTTTGCATGGGTGATCATCTCCAAGGCTGACACTTTCATCATCGGCCTTTCGGTAGGTAGCAAACCACTTCCGATGAGAAGTATAATGGTGCGAGCATGCTGAATTTAATATCCACATAGTATCATACTCTATGGATCCATTTAATACAACTAGCAGGTCTTCTCCACTGCTCATAGAAGTTATATCATCTTTCTTGCTGGTCTTCTCTTTTTCTGATCTTAAAAGAGAACAATCTTTCCTCAGGTGTCTAGGCTAATGATATTTATAACATTTCAATGTCATCTTTCTCTGATCGTGAGACTTTGACCTGCCCTTGGATTTTCCTCTTGTCTTCTCTTTTGATCTTTCCTATCTTTCGTTCACAGCCAAGATCTCAGACTTAGGATCTTCCTTGCAGATCTTTTTTCTTTGCTCATTTAATCTGAGCACACCAACAACCTCTTCATAGTTTAGGGTCTCCTTTCCATAAACTAAAGTTATTATGAGACATCATACGAACCTGGAAGAGAACATAATAGCAGCAATGTCCGATCCTCCTCGTCGATCTTCACATCCAAACTTATCACCTTAGAACACACCTGATTGAACCTTTGGATATGTGCAACAAGATCTCCACCTTCGGACATCCTCAGACTATATAGCTATTTCTTCAACCATAGCTTATCCGTCATGTTCTTCCCCATGTATGTGTTCTCCAGTCTCTCCCTGAGCTCCTTTGCCATAATTTCTATGCAAACCTCAAGCAAAACTTGATTGGCCAAGCACATCCAAATTATGCTAAAAATAATTTCCTCCAACTCTTTCCAATCCTCAGCATTGATCTTTTCCAATCTTTCTTATATCAAGACCTTGTAGATCCTATGCTGAACCAACAAGTTCTTTACTCTTTGCTGCCATAGGATAAAGTTTTTCTTGCCATTGAACTTCTCAAAATCCATCTTGAATCCACTTAATCTTATTACTTCAAACAAGTCAAGAATAGATCCCTAATACCCTTCATGATCTCGCACACCAGCAAAACTATCCTTCAAAGAAGATCTAACTAGCCCTTGATCCTCTTTCCAAACTTTTGTATCACTATTCCTCCATGTAAACAATCTCCATCTCAATCTAGAGACAACCACGAAGCAAACTAGAAGTTTTAGGATACAATCTAGTACAACAAATCCTAGATGTAGTAAATCCTAGGTGTCTTTCTTCCTTCAATGTAACACTACTCTGATACCAAATATCAAAAATGCACACTCTTTCCACATGGATCGGTATGGCTGTCGGTGATTAGACAAGCAATAAGAAAGTACTTCTTAGAGATTAATATGAAAGTACGATCAAATAATTCAAGGAATAGAGAAGAAGAGCAGAAGAGATTTTTAGAAGAAAAGAGCTTTTATTCAGTATATTTCAGCACCCTTACAACCTTGACCTATTTCCATTATATATACTTTACAAAGGGTCAAGCTCAAGCTCATAGAAAAACTCTCCAAATCCAAATATTCCACGTACATAAAATAATAACCCACGAAAACTGAGCTGGCCCAGTTTCAGATTGAGCCGGCCAACCTGCGATTGGGTCAGCTCAGTCTGGCCGGCCAACCTACGACGGGGTCGGCTCAGTCTGGCTCAATCTCAGACTGAGCCAATCCAGTTGTGTACCATGCCAATAGTCCAAAAATGCTGCTTTCTATCTAAATTTTTTTTTTGAGACCTAGCCGATCTAGTCCTGGATTGAGCTGACCCAATTTCTAACTTAGTCTGCTCAGTCTTAGGATGACCCAATCTAGTTTCTGAACTTTGCTAGGAGAGCTGATTTCTCTTTCGACTTGCTTCCATCTTTCCATGACCTATCTTCTCATATTTTCAAGACTTGGGAGTGCCACTTCTGAGCTCACATTGTCATCCATATAACTTTAGCTTCCAATTCAACGTAAACCGATCTACACGCAGACAATCTTAGAAGAGTTCAAACTTTTCTAAAATTATCATGATTTGAAGCCTTTCACTACCAACATCTATTCCACCCGAACCTCAACTATTGAATCTCAATAGACGGCACGTCGCGACAACGAATACCATCCTTTGTAACAAACTTCACATGGCTTCGAGCAGCCCACTATCAGATGGTTATGGTTATCACCATTAGTTTGTTACATGCTCCATCTATAAAAGGGATCCTCCAGATACGTTTTTCTCTAAGCTCTCTTCTCCTTTCCGTTACTCTGCCTCTTTATATCTTGAGCACTTCACTCTAGTTGGTCAGAGAATTACTTGAACATTGGAGGGTCCTACCTGAGCCACCCACCTCTGGTTTGGACTTTGTTTTGCAGATCCTGTCGGCGGCTTTGCCTCCTTTACTCTAGCTACCTCTGGCATCCTCATAGATTTTTGGATCAATAATTATAAAACCTAATTTCATTCAAATTAAATTGAGTCTAATTAAATTTAATATGATTTAAATTAATTATAAAAAAATAGTTTTTAATTTGTGTTTGATTCAAATCCAATTCAAAATCGTGTCAAACCTAATTCAATTAGACTTTAAATCCAAGTTTTATTTAAAATATTAAAACCTAATTAGCCTCAAATTAAGTTATGTTTAATAAAATTAAATCTAATTTAAATCAATTAAAACTTAATTCATAAATTAATTAAGTTAAAAAATTTAATAAAATCAAATATTAATTTTTAACCATTCAAAAAATGACTTAGAAGGATAAAAAAATTATATTAGCAATGGCTTTAGCCATGGTAAGAATACCAACTCTAACAATTTAAAAATATCATTTTAAATGTATAATTATTAGCGACGAAAATAATGTTACCGATGGCAACTTCCATTGCTAATAATTTTTTTCATATTAGCGATGGAAAATGATTATTACTGATGGAATATGCCACCACTAATAATCATCCTGCCTTGTTTTCCCCCTCCCCACCACATGCCCTCATTTTCCCTCATGGCACCACCCACTGCTCCCTCATTTCCCCCACCCCATCACCCAGCAGGTCCTCATTTTTTCCACCCCCTACCCTCCAGCATCTTAATCCCCCATTGCTACCGCAGTCTCCCCCTACCCTTTGGTCCTCCGCCACCCTATCACCTCGGTAGGCATCTTTCCCCTCGACTGCACTCGGCCCTCCTTTGCGAGCCTCTGGTCCCTCCCACCTCCTCAAGATCTTGACCATCTTGATCCTCCTGGCTGCACTAGCCCACCTCCCCAAGCCTCTGGCCACCTCCTACATCCCTGAATCGCCTGCCCTTTCAGTTCCCCTGCCCCTCCTCCTCTCATTCGGTTGGTGGCCTGCCCCAACTGCAACTCGACCCACCTTTCGAGCCTCCAACAGTCTCCTACCTCCCCAAGCTCCCAATTATCTCGATCCCCCTGACTGCACCTGACCTACCTACTCAAGCCCTCGGTCGTCTCCTACCTCCGAACCTCCGATCCTTCGATTCCCCCACCACCCCTCTCTCCCTAGGCCGACAGCTTCCCCCTGGCCATCCCCCTAGGTACACTCGGCTCTACTCTCCAAACCCCCGATCGCCTCCACTTCCCCAAGCTCTCGGACTCAAGCTCACAGCTCCTAACCTCCTTGAAACCCAGCCCGCCACCCCTCCTCTCCCCTACTGTTTGGCTCCCCCACTATCCCCCTCTCTCCCCCCAGCCACCTCCTACCTCCTTCCCTGAATCTCGATTGCCTCCTATCTTTCCAAACCACCGGCCCTTTGGTTCATCATCCACCCCCTCTCTCCATAGGCCGATGCTTCCCCTGCATCTCCCCGGTTGCACTCGGCCACCTCCCCGAACTCCTAGCCACCTCTTGCCTCCCAAGCCCTGCGAGCTCCCCAAAACCTGGCCCATCCTCTCTCCCTATCATTTGGTCCTCCCGCCACCTCATCTCTCCACCTGACCGTCTCCCCCAGCCACCTCCTACCTCCTTCCTCGAGCCCCCACTGCCTCTTGCCTCCTGAACCCCTCGCCCTTTGGTTCACCACCACCCTCTCTCTCCCAGCTACCTTCTACCTCCTTCCCCGAACTCCTAGCCCTTCAGTTCACCCACCAGCCTCTCTCTCCCCCAATCATCTCCCCTCGATTACACCTAGCCTGCCTCCCTAAACCCTAGCCGCCTCCTGCCTCCCCGAGCCTCCGGGTGCAAGCTTTCGATCTTTTCAAGTTTTCATTCATGGCCGCATCCCTAAGCCTTAGTTCCTGCTCGCTTGTGCCTCCTCACGCCTCAATTATTGCATGCCAACCCATGCCTCAATCCTGTACTATAGCCTTCTTCTATTGTAAGTATTAGCGACGGCATTAGTGACAGCTAATACCATCACTAAAAATTATTATTTTATTTAAATTATATTAATTAAATATAATTAGATATTAAAAATTAAATATGAGGTAAAGACGTGCCCTGCACACTTCAATCTCGACATGCAGCATGCTCGAACTGAGGAAAGATTTGGGTAGTATTGCAAACACCAGCCCATGACATGCCCTACATGCTCTAGTCTCAGCCTGTAGAGTACTCGAACTGAGAAAGATTTGAGCTACAAACATGAGGCCAATATGTGCCCTGCATGCTTCGATCTCGTCATGCAGTGCGCTTGAATCGAGGAAAGGTTTGGGTAGCATTGCAAACACCGACCTGAGACATGCCCTACACACTCTGGCCTTGGCATGTAGAGCACTTAAACTGAGGGAAGGATTGGGCTACATTGCAAATCCTGACCCGAGACATGCCCTGCATGCTCTGATCTCGGCATGTAGTGTTCGAATCGAGGAAGATTCGAGCTACAAACATGAGGTCAAGACATATCCTACACACTTCGATCTCAGCATACAGCATGCTCGAACCAAGGAAAGATTTGGATAGCATTGCAAACACTGGCCCAAGACGTCCCCTGTATGCCCTAGTCTCAGCATGCAGAGTGCTCGAACCAAGCAAAGGTTCGGACTGCATTGCAAACACCAGCCTAAGACTTGCCTTGAATGCTCCGATCTTAGCATGCAAAGTGCTCGAATCGAGGGAGGTTTGAGCTATAAATATGAGGCCAAGATGTGCCCTGCTATTTGAAAGTCTTGGCATGCAGCACGCTTAAACCAAGGAAAGGTTCGGGCAATATTACAAATACCGACTCAAGACGTGCACTGCATGCTCCAGTCTCGGCATGCAGAGGGCTTGAACCGAGGGAAGATTCGGGCTGCAAACACGAGGCCGAGATGTGCCCTATGTGCTCCGATCTCGGTATGCAGAGCACTCAAATCGAGGAAAAGTTTGGGCTGCATTGCAAACATGGGCTCGAGACATGCCCTGCATGCTTCATTTGCAATGATGTCCCTTACTCTTAGTTCAAAGACATGCTCGTTGTGCTTGTAAGAAATATGTTAATAGATAATGTTTGATGGGGATAGAGTAGTTGTCCATTTATATAGAAGTGGATTAATGCCAAACTACAAGCATTGGTACTTGTATGGGGATCGAGACGTAGGAGACAATTGCAAGAGCTTCAGAGGCTCTACTTATCCAAGACCTTATTGATGTGCAAGAGCTTAATGGTGATGGCTTGAGCAGAAGATTAACACATTTGATGTTTGATCTGGTTAGTGGTGGAAGTCCATATAATAATTATTGAGAAATATATTCTAAAGTCAATTATCTATGTTATAGATGGTTAAGCTCATTATAAATATACTCAAAGTATTATAATAAATAAATTTATTATTTTGATATTTTTATTATTTTTGTGCATCTTTCTATAATGAACTCTTCTGTGATAAAGTTCTTAGGACTATTTAGACTCGACAAAGAAGGATTTATCATTTAGTCCTTAAACTGATTCACAACCAAATGATACATTGTTACTTAGGATGACAACATGTCGAGTATAGGTCATTGTGTGCCATATGTTTTGATTGTCCTCTTAACCAAAGAGTATGATGTACTGATATAGCATGCTGGTGAAGTGTAGGGGTACATTTCATTGAATATGATCCAATTGCTTAGCTCTCTATTGTCAAGAGTTGCTCGTGAAGGATATGGGTATAAGTGTCCCTCAGACCTGAGATCACCATGGTGACTTGCAAGCTACTCACTGCACTTACATACTGGACTATCTAAATTTTTAATTCAGTGATGGAAGGCTACTAGATGCAGTCAAGTACTTGTTTAGTTAGTGTATGAGTCAATATGGGATTGACTCCTCCAAGTATTGGAGCAAATGCATCATTGTATTTTAATTTAGCAAAATCTCGATCAAAGTAGCCCATTTGATGGATACTAAATTTTAAAATACACTATAGATGATTTTTTAGGGTTGATAGTTAAATTCTAGGTCATCTTTTGAGTATTGAAATCAAGGGGATGAATTATATGGTAACCATATTCTACCTATCCGGACGTCGGGTACCATTGCTAGATGGTCATATTGATTGATATAGAAAATGGATTCTTATGCTATCAGCTTAGGATTTGAACCTATGAGGTCAAGACAGTAGGAGTTCCTACCTAATCTGATGGCTGATCAAGAGTTTCAATGATCGGAGACTCTATGGTTGAGAGTCCCACTGGACTGAGACTCTATGACCAGAAGTTCCACTAGACTGAAACTCTATGATCAGGAGTCCCACTAGACTGAAACTCTATATCCTACTTGTCTAGGACTCTCTGATTAAGAGTTCCACTAGTTTGAAATTTTGTGATCTTGAGTTCTATTCATTTCGGATATTGGGTTCAAGAGTCCTATTGGTTTGTGACTCTTCAAGAGTTTTATATAAATGAAACTCTATAGCCCAGTCATCCACCCGATTGAGACTTTATGTTTATTAGAGAATTAATTAATAATTTAATTATTGATTAGCTTAATTTGATTGAGTGATGAGGATTTGATAAAATCTGATTGAATTTGTTTCGATTGGTTTTGACCCGATTAGGTTATGTGATGACCTAATCGCTATGGGAGATTTGATCCTGATTTGATTAGGATCTAAATCTAATTAATATCTAATTTGATTAAAATTTTATGAGGTTGGGTCAAGCCTGATTTGATTAGGTTTGACCTAGTCAAATTGGATCTAGAAAATTGGTTTGGTTGAAACCAATTTGGACCAATTCAAAGCAAGTTTGAATTTTAAACTTCCTGCACCACCTTTGACTTTTCTACACCCTCTCTCATGCATACTTTGGTTTTGCATGAGATTACCCATGCCAAAAATATTGTGTGCACCTCCTCTCTATTCTCTCTTTGACCTGGTCCAAGTGTTGGACTGGTTCAAACAAAATTGAATTTCAAATTCAATTGTTGGTTGGAGGTTGAAACAAATTCAACCTTATCTATTCCCTTCTCCATGCCATTCTCCTTTTGTCGCTCAATCTCTGATGTTTATGGGTGTGGACATGCAGAACAAAAGTCCTTCTATGCATCATTTAGGTGGTATTGGCATTGGGAATGGGATTTGGACTCGCTTGAATTTTGTATTCAAGCGAGTGGTTGAAACTACTATAACCATCCTATCTTATCCTTTCTCAAGTGCAATTCACATCTTATGTTGCCCTTTAAGAAGGATTTTTTTTTGTGGACATGTGAGAATGTGAGATAGAGTTGGTGAAAGAGAAATCCAGGAGAGGGGGCACTTCTTATCTAGGCGTGAGAATTTTCCAGAGAGGCAAAGGAAGTGTCCTACGCCACTTTATTCTTCCCACATGCCACACTTCTAAATTTTTTATTTTTCTTATCGCTCATCTAAAAAATTCAAAAGGGTGCATATAAGCAGAGGGAGAGTCCCTCTATCTATGAAAATTTGTTTCATGGGAGAATTCAAAAGGGAGTGGGCATGAGAGTGATTCTAGATATCAGAATTTTTGGTGTGTGCAAAACCCTAGAGTTGGGACCTAGGGTTCGGGTGGAGAGATTGAGCACTATGAGTGCCCAATCACCACCAAATTTGATACACCACCTTATCATCCTCTGAAGTCCATTTTTTGATTTTTTGGAGCATCTAGGAGATCAAAATGAAGGTGATCAATTGGATCGATCATGATCATCCATCAAAGGCTCCGATAAGGAGCTAGCACTCCAATGGAGCTGGTTGGGACCAGGAGCTCTATATGGACCAACCATAGAGGCTGAATAAGTATGTGACTGTAGTGCAACTTGAGGGATTCTTCTAGCAGATTTAGATTATGAAGATCATCTACCCACATATAGGTATTGTATTCTGAACACAAGTCGATCAGCGAATATGATTTGCTGATCGATCGTATTTAAATTTTTTATAACATACTGGCATGTCTAGATCTTGAGTATGGTTTACTGATCTAATCATAGCATGCATAAAATTAATAGTAGATTTATTTTACTTTTGCTATAATTTTTGTTCGAAAAAGTTTCGAAATTGCAGGCTTTAATCTGGCTCAATTTCTATCAATGGTATTAGAGCAAGGTTGCTTAACATGCTTATATATTAATTAAAAAAATTAAATGCAAGCATATATGATATATTTATATGTTAATTAAAATTATTTTAATTAATAAAAAATAAAAAATTAAAAATTAAACATGAATATGTTAGATTAGATCTAATGTGTAATTCATACTTTAATTTTATTTTGATTTATTTTCTATTATGACAATAGCAATAGGTTGTTGTTTATGAAATGAGCTGACCCATTTTTGAAATGAGTCAACTTATTTAGTAAATAAAAAATTAAAAATCTATCAAAATTTAAAAAATATTTTCAAAATATTGAATCCCAACCCATCAGCTCAAAACTTAATTAAAAGATTAAGTGTTGTCTTATAGGATCTAAGATTATGAATTAAAGATTCTAACATATTTGCATAAGCTGTGGGTTAAAGAGCTAGATGAATTAGATCTATTAATTGGGCTAGACCTATGGTTAGTAGAAGAATAGACTAAATTAGAGAAATTGATCGAATCTAACCAAATGTTGAATTAGATTAGGTCAAGGATTCTCTAGATTCAACTTCAATAGTTATGGTTGGATGAGTCCATATTTTTAACAAAGACCAAAATGGACTTGATTCATGACTATGCGGTCAAGCCCATAATCACTAGGTTGATCAAATTGAACCTAATTAACTGGTTGGTATCTAAGGTAAGTTTGGCAGTCAACACCAGTGATTTTTAATTGAGAGCTACTCGCACTAATTCGATCTTTGATGAGTTAATGGCATATCCCTTTCACTGATCATACTTATCTGACCGACATGGTCGATTAGGATTTAATTAGATCACTTGATGATTCAAGCTCACCCATATCACTAGAAATCAGTTTGACTGATTTCAATCAATAAGACTGAATTAGGTGCCCATCGACCTAAATTGATCTTAATCCTAACCTATTGACTTGGTGAAGTCAGTGGAAGGATTTGACATGGTGAAGTTAGTGAAAGAAAATTGGTCCATGTCCTTTCTATCCTTAAATTACATGTAATCTAAATTCTCTAAATTATTAGGTTCTTAAAATGACTAAATTATGGGGATAACCGGGTCATAGCCTCCTATTAAGATGAATAGTAATGAGTTCAATTTTCTATATGGACATTGGAGGTGCCTCACACTTGATGTTTATTTGGATATTAAAATTACTATCCATCATATGATAATTAGGTTGCACTCTCTTAACAGTGATCAGGTTAACTAGAGCTTTCCTCGAGCATGGTCATCGTTGGTTTGATGCACCGAACTCAATCATGTAAATAGTTGGACCTAACCAGATCTTTTCAGTAGAGTCTTAGCCTACTAAATTTGATTTTAGGACAAAACCTAAATATTAAAAATTATTTGAAGAAATAATTGATTGTGAACCTACCAATAGATGCACACGAGTTGGCTAGAGCTTTTCTCGAGCCTGTCTGTAGTCTATGTGGATTTCAATACTCATTAAGGAGTTAGTGTAATTCCTCGAATTAGAGGTAGAGGCTATCAATTCATTAAAATAGTAAAAAAATCTTTAGACTAAAGTCTAAGTCTTTAGGATTAAATAATTCAAGTACTAATATGATCTTATATTTTTCTTTCAGATAAATAGAATGGCTAGTGTAAGTCTGCTTTGTTCACTGTTGGATAGTGATAAGCATTTAGGACTTGAATACGAGAGGTCTAGTGTTGACCCTAATCTAGTAGACCCAAAAAGGAATGGTCTTCTTGACCCAAATAGGCTGAACAAAAGAAATTAGCAAATGGTTGCTAGTCAAGGTTGTTATATAATAACACCTTGTAATTTTTCTATTTGTGATATATCTACCTAGATATTAGATACTGGGAGTCCAGTTCACATATGCAACTCACTGCATGAACTTCAAATTGATAGAAAATTTGAAAATGGTGATAGATTTCTTAATATTGGGAATAAAAGTAAAGTTCTAATCCTAGTATTAGAAACTCTTGAGCTTGTTTTCAAAATTAATAGTGTCGTTTTAAGTAACTATCATTATTGTCCATCTTTTATGATGAACATAATATCTATTAAAGTTTTGGCCCAAAATGGTTATTATTTATTAATAAAAAAATATTATTATGATATCATTATGAATGATATTATAGTAATACGAGAATAATTAAGAAATAATATTTATATTTTATCATAATTTATTAGTGTAATGTACACGTTAAATAAATACTCTAAACTAGATCATGTCTTCGATGCTTATCTTTGGCACTGTTGGCTAGGTCATATAAATAAGAATAGGATCAATAGGTTAGTCAAGAAGCATATCCTTGATATCGATGATTATGAATCATTGATTACCTGTGAGTCCCGCCTTCTTGGTAAGATGACCAAATCATCTTTTACTGGAAAGGATGAACAGGCCATTAAGCTTCTAGGTCTAATACATACTGATGTATGTGAACCTATGAATACATGTGCTAGAGATGGATATTACTACTTCATTATGTTTATTGATGATCTATCGAGGTATGGGTACGTCTATCTTATGAAGTATAAATTTAATTCATTTGAAATATTAAATGATATCGAAATGAGATAGAAAAATAACTTGGAAAGAGTATTAAAACTCTTTGGTCAGATCGAGGAGGTGAATACCTATTCAATGAGTTTTTGACATATCTAGGAGAGAATGAAATTCTATCATAATGGATCCCTCTAGAAATACCATAGCATAATGATGTATCCTAAAGAAGAAATCGAATCCTGTTGGATATGGTTCGATCCATGATCGGATTTACGAGTCTACTGATTTCTTTCTAAGGTTATGCACTTGAGATTACTTGTTATATTTTGAACACTGTTCCGAGCAAGTCTATTGCAAAGACTCCATATGAGATATGGATTGGATGTAGGCCGACATTTTTCACTTTAGGATTTGGAAATGTCTGGCTTATATCAAATATTTATACCTAGAAAAGCTTGGACCTAGGTCCGATAAATACTTGTTCATAGGATACCCTAAGGAAACTAGGAGTTATTACTTCTACCTTGTTGAAGAACAAAAGGTATTCGTTAGCAATAGGACAGTCTTTTTGGAAAAAGAGTTTCTTGGGAAAGGAACTGCTACTTTTGATGTTGAACTTAGTGAAGTTCGATAGGTAGAAGAACCTATACATTCTAGTGAACCTGTAGAATTAGATTTGATAAGATCAAACCCAGAACCCATTGAAGAGGCACCCTTAAGGAGATCCAGTAGAGTACCGTGTCAACCAAACAGATACTATAATTTTTTGGTTCGGAATGATGATCTTGTTGAACTCGATGAGATCGATGAGGATCTGATCACCTACATGGATGCCATGCAGAGGTTCGATTTCGATAAATGGCTAGAAGCCATGAAGTCCAAAATGAAATCCATGAAGATCAACAATGTATGGACATTGATTAATCCACCTGAAGGGGTAAAATCCATTGGGTATAAGTAGATTTTCAAAAGGAAAAGGATGCAGACGGAAAGGTGGAGACCTATAAAGTCTATTTGGTTGCCAAGGGATATCGTCAATATTATGGTATTGACTATAATGAGATATTTTTTCTACTGGCAATGCTCAAATCCATTTAGATTATGCTTGCAATAGTGGTACACCTAGACTATGAGATCTGGCAAATAGATGTGAAAATAGCTTTTCTAAATAAAGAGGTGTATATGATACAACCTGAGGATTTCACATCCATAGATGAATCCAAGGTATGCAAGCTTCAGAGATCCATTTATGGATTGAAGCAGACATCGTAGAGTTGGAACATGCATTTTGATAAAGTGATCAGAACATATGGCTTCTTTAAGAATGGAGAGGAACTCTACGTCTATAAATGGATTAATGGTTTTGTAATAGTATTTCTTGTACTGTATGTGGATGACATTCTCTTTATCGAGAATGACATCCCTACATTATAGGAAATAAAGATTTGGCTATCGTTGTAATTCTTCATGAAGAACTTGGGAGAAGCTTTTTACATCCTAGGGATGAAGATCTATAAAGATAGATCTAAAAGGTTCCTTAGGTTATTCCAGTCTACATACATCGATATCATGCTGAATCGGTTCAGCATGGTAAATTTTAAAAAGGGCTATCTTTCGATAGACCATAAAATTACTCTTTTGAAGAGGGATTATCCGACAACTCCTTAAGAGAGAGAGCGTATGAGTAGAATACTATATGCTTTGATAGTAGACTTTATTATTTATGCCATGACACGTATAAGATCGGATGTGGCATACTCACTAGAGGTAGTGAGTAGGTACCGATCTGATCCGGATGAGAATCACTGAAAGATTGTAAAGACAATCTCGAAGTATTTGAAAAATACCAAGGATCAATGGCTGATCTATAGAGATGCTGACTTGAAACTTATGGGATATACTGATTTCAGTTTTTAGTCAGATTATGATGATAGCAAGAGTGTGTCAGATTATGTATTTACCCTAAATGGTGGAGCGATCTACTGAAAGAGTTCCAAGCAGCATACTGTGGCCGATTCTATGTGCAAGGCAAAGTATGTCATGGCATCCAATGCTCCAAAGAAAGCTGTATGGCTGTGAAAGTGCATCGATGAGTTGGGAGTGGGATGCTCCTTGGATGGCTCGATTCTACTTTATTATGACAGCACTGAAGCTATAGCTCAAGCGAAAGAGCCGAAGGCACATCAACATACCAAGTATATTCTGCATTACTACCATCTTGTATGAGAGATCATAGAGTAAGGTGATGTTGACCTTCAGAAGATCGACGGAAAGGAGAACATGGCTGACCCATTTTCTAAAGCCCTTGGAATCAAAGAGTTCGATAATCACAAATGGAAGATGGGTATACGATACTGTTCTGAATGGCTTTAGTCTAAGTAGGAGTTATTGAAAAAATATCCTAAAGCCAATCATCTAGGTTGTAGATGGTTGAGCTAATTATAAATATACTCAAATTATTATAATAAATAAATTTATTATTTTGGTATTTTCATCACTTTTGTGCATCTTTCTATAAAGAACTCTTCTGTGATGAAGTTCTTAGGACTATTTAGACTCAACAAAGAAGGATTTATCATTTAGTCTTTAAATTTATTCACGATCAAATGATATGTTGTTACTTAGGATGACAACGTGTCGAGTGTAGGTCGTTGTATGCCATATGCATTGATTGTCCTCTTAATCAAGGAGTATAATATACTGATATGGTATGCAGGTGAAGTATAGGGGTACATTTCACTAAATATGATCCAACTACATAGCTCGCTACTGTCAAGAGTTGCTCGTGAAGAATATGGATATAAGTATCCCTTAGATCTGAGATCACCACAATGACTTGCAAGCAACTCACTACACTTAGGTACCAGACTACCTAAATTTCTAATTCAATAATGGAAAGCTATTGGATGTAGTCAAGTACTTATTTAGTTAGTGTGTGAGTCAAGATTGGATTGACCCCTCCAAGTGTTGGAAAAGATGCATCACTATATTTCAATTTAGCAAAACCTCGGTCGGGATAGTCCATTCAATGGATACTGAATTTTGAAATATACTATAGATGAATTTTCAGGATTGATAGTTAAACCTTAGGTCATCTTTTGAGTGTTGAGATCAAGAGGATGAATTATACGATAACCATATGCCATAGGTTCCTCGATGTTGCATTGCAACTATTCGATCTATCCAGACATCGGGTACCATTGCTAGATGGTCACATTGATTGGTATAGAAAATTGGTTCCTATGCTATCAGCTTAGGATTCAAACCTATGGGGTCATACATAATGAAAATTTCTAGTTGATCAGATGGCTAATCAAGAGTTTCAATGGTCTGAGACTCTGTGGTCAAGAGTTCCACTAGACTGGGACTATGACCAGGAGTCCCATTGGATTGGAACTCTATGACCATGAGTTCCATTGGACTAAGATTGTAAGTCCTACTTGTTTGAAACTCTCTAATCAAGAGTCTCACTGGTTTGGGATTGTGATCATGAATTTCATTTGTTTGGGACACTGGGTTCAAGAGTCCCACTGGTTGGAGACTCTACAAGAGTTTCATATAGATGGGACTCTGTAGTCCAGACACCCACCTGATTGAAACTCTATGTTTATTAGAGAATTAATTAGTAATTTAATTATTGATTAACTTAATTTGATTGAGTGATGAGGATTTGATCAAATCTGACTGAATTTGATTTGATTGGGTTTGATCCGATTAGATTATGTGATGACCTAATCACTATGGGAGATTCGATCCTGATTTGATCAGGATCTAGACCTAATTAATTTTTAATTTGATTTGAATTTTATTGAATTGGGTCAAGCCTAATTTGATTAGGTTTGACCTAGTTTAATTGGGTCTAGAAATTGATTTGGTTGAAACTAATTTGGACCAATTTAAAGCAAGTTTGAATTTTAAACTCCCTACACCACCTTTGATTTTTCCACACCCTCTCTCATGCAAACTTTGGTCTTGCATGAGATTTCCCATGCCAGAAACATTGTGTGTGCCTCCTCTCTATTTTCTCTTTGACCTGATCGAAGTGTTGGACTAGTTCAAACAAAATTGAATTTTGAATTCAATTATTGGTTGGAGTTTGAAACAAATTCAACCTTATCTATTCCCTTCTCCACACCATTCTCCTTTTGTCACTCAATTTTTGATGTTTATGGGCATGGATGCATAGAATGAAAGTCCTTCTGCATGTCATTTAGGTGGTATTGGCATTGGGAATGGGATTTGCACTTGCTTGAATTTTGAATTCAAGCGAGTGATTGAAACTACTCTAACCATCCTATCTTATCCTTTCTTAAGCGCAATTCACATCTTATGTCGCTCTTTAAGAGGGAATTTTTTTGTGGACGTGCAAGAATGTGAGATAGAATTGGTGAGAGAGAAATCTAGGGGAGGGGGTGCTTCTTATCTAGGCGTGAGAATTTTTCAGAGAGGGAAAAGAAGTGTCCTGCACCACTCTATTCTTCCCGCATGCCACAATTCTAAATTTTTTATTTTTCTTATCACTCATCTAAAAAATTCAAAAGGGTGCACACAAGTAGAGGGAAAGTCTCTTTATCCATAAAAATTTGTTTCATGAGAAAATTCAAAAGGGAGTGGGCATGAGAGTGATTTTGGATATTAGGATTTTTGGTGTGTGCAAAATCCTAAAGTTGGGACTCAGGATTCGGATGGAGAGATTGAGTGCTGTGAGTACTCGATCACTACCAAATTTGATACATTACCTCATCATCCTCCGAAGTCCATTTTTTAATTTTTTAGAGCTTCTAGAAGATCAGAAAGAAAAGGATTGATTGGATCGATCGTGATCAACCGTCGAAGGATCCGACATGGAGCTAGCACTCCGATGGAGCAGATTGGGATCAAGAGCTCTATGTGGACCAATCGTAAAGGCTGGATAAGTATGCAACTATAGTATGATAAATACTTAAATTAAGTTACTAGAGGTATAAATTTAATTTAATTACTCTTTATTTATTAAGAATTTGATGCTTTCTAATCTACTTTATAGGTAATTAAGAGTTTGGGCTCATAGAATTTAAATTAAACTCAAATTGTCTCAGATTCAAGTGAACCAAGCAGCTAACTTCCATTCAAGTATGAACACGACTTACTCATGAAGAAATGAGAAGCAACCTCCTCTTAATCAAGGGCCTAGAATTAAATAAGATCTTTCACATGAATCCAAGTGTGAACACGACTTAAAGATCAAAGGCCTAGATTAAAAGATAATCTTTCACATGGATCCAAGTGTGAATGCAACTTATAGATCAATGGATGAGAAGCAAGCTTCCTAACCCAATGGCCCCTTCTTATTACCTCTCCTTTTAATTAGTCCCACATGAAAAAAATAAAAAATCTTCCTCTCTCTTACACCTATAAATAAAATCCAATACCTCTACTAAGAGATATATCTCTCCACACCACAACTCTTGTAGAATCCATGTGACAGGTGGGAATACCTACCCATAAAATTTTTATCCATCTTTTTTCTACTTTTTTCTATCTTTCCAATACACGAGAAGGAGAGTTAGCTAGGAGAGGTTTTATTTTTTTTCTTATTTTAACTCCAAGCCCTATTAATAGCTTAGAAGTTAAAAATCTTCTCTTTATATTAGAAATTTTTATTAGTAATAAAATTTAGTTCTTTTCTAGTTAATTTAATTTTTTTCAGCTAATAAGATAGTTTATATTCCTGCATTAAATTCTTATAATTTTTAATTTCAACACTAGAATAGTTTATTTTTCTTGTTAAGCACTAGAATAGTTTATTTCTATAATTTTTTAATTTTTGCAATGTAAATTCTAGCAATTAGTATAATATATTTTTTATATTTTTAATTAGATTTATAGTTTTTCATCAAATCATGTCTTGCTAAGCAATCTTCTAGAATTTATGATGAAGCTAAACCATGATTAAAAAATCTTTCTTAGAATTTTTTATTTACTTTTATTATTTGGAGTTCTTCTTCCTTCAAGCTTCTTGCCAAGAAACTGGATGGACTATTATTGAATTTCAATCTCTTTATAATTCATGCTTGATTCAGTGCAAGAAGGATAATAGGTAGAAGGCCTATAATTTTGTTAATTTTTTTCTCTTATTTCTTATGAAAAATTTTGATGGATTATTATTGGATCAGAGCTCCTTCATGGTCCATACTTAGATAACACAAGAGAAATAGTTGAAAGGAGAGTTCTTTAATTAGGCTGAATGCTTGTCCATGCATTACACTTTAATTAAGGAACATCATAAGAGAAATCTTGAAAAAGCTCTTTAAGTCATTGATCTATGACAAACACATTAAATATATATATAAAGGTATTAATTTATTAAATTAATTTATCTTTATTCTTAAAAATTAATATTTTATATTATCTTTTATAGAAAAATGATTATAGATAAAAGAACTCAATTTATGGGTTGCAACAAAAAAAATTTGGAGCAAATTGGGCCTAAATTAGACCCAAAATGGAGTTTTGAAGGAAAATTAAAGAAAAAATAAAAAGCCCAAAAAGTCGGCCCATTAGGCCCACTGGTGCATGGTAGACCGACCGATCGATCAACAGATCCTTGCATGGACTGGCCAGCTCAGTAGGTGTGGTGAATCTAGGAGTGCTACATGGCAGACGTAGACCCTTAAGGGGTTCACCGAAAATCCATCGCAGCTCATGGGGGTAAAAAGGTAATTTTGTAGCAAATGGAGCGTGTTGATTGGCCTAGGTTTTCCATGCGCTAGGTTCACGTAGTCCATGAGCATAGGAAAAGTGCGATCGGATGATTCATGTTCATTCCACTCGAGATCCAATGGTTGATATGGTTTTCTGCTTTGATTCGAACAACGCCCAGCGATCCGATGGTCAAAAATCATGCCGATCAAGATCAAACGGTCAGAAAGCATTTTCAACTTGATTAAGAAAGATCTAGCATGATCTGATAGTCAAAATTCATCCTATCAAGCTATCCAATGGCTATGAATTAATCTGGGTCTTATTAAAGCTATGGGTGATGGATTTTGACTAGATCTGGACCGTTTGAATCCGATCTGATGGCTGAAAATCATCATAGAGAGCAAAATTCGATCCAGACTCAATTTCTTTAGTATTTTTCCATTTTTAACTCAATTTCTTTCAATTTTTTTTATAAAAAGCTTCCTAAACCAAACTAACGAGCCATCAAGCCTCCCCTTGGGGGATCATCCCCTCTAAGCCCCTCCAAACCTCTTCAAAACTCTCCTAAGCCTCTTCAAAGCCCTTCCTTCACCTAAAAAGTCTCTCTCTCTCTCTCTCCCTAATTCTCTCTCATTCTCTCTTCTTTTCTTTCTTCTTTCTTAATTATTTTTAATTTATAATTTAAATATAATTAACATAATTTCTATAGATACGATCCTGACTCACCCTATCTATATAGTAGTAGTTGGTTTTATTTTTGACCTTTTACGACAGCGATCAAATTTTAGCATCATTATCGAAAATCATGATTTAGTTGTTTTAAAATTTTTTTAAAAATTAAATAAAATTAAAAAAATTAAAAAATTTAAAATTAAAAATTAAAAAATTAAAAAATTTAAAAAAAAATTAATTTTTTTAAAAAAATCTCACTGAAACCACATAAGCTATTTAGGGATTAGAGACCTAATCACATGACCTAACAAGTAAAATTAATTAATTTAAGTTTGATTATCTAACCTAACTTGAACATCTTGACTTTTTGCATCTCATCTTTATAAAATACTTTAAGGGCACTAAATCCAATTAAACAAGATCAGGTAGGAATTTGATCATCCTTTCTTAGCTCAAAAATCATAAACCTTCATATTGCATTAACCCAAGCCTTTAATTTTTAAAATAAATTAGACATTGGCCTCTAAGGACACTCGAGCTCATTAAGATAAGGAACCCTAAAAGTTACAATGGATTAGGGTCAGTCAATTTAACTGATGTCTAAGGCAAGTGGTTCAGGGATGACTGGGCCCGAAGGAAGGTGATTTATAATTGATTCCAGTAGCTTATTTGGCTAGGCACAATTGGTGTCTAAGGCAAGCAACGAGAGGACTTTCATTGACCTTACACTTACCTGATCAGTTGAGTAGTTGAGTCTATACTTGGAGGGCTTGAAGGTGACCTTGGTAGTTAGGAGCTGTCTAGATCTAGGGTAACCCTTAGTTATGATTGATTGTATAACTTGATTGCTAACTAACATCAAACCTAATTAAAACTCCTCTCACCTATTTCTTAGATTTAGGACTCTCTAAGCTCTCATCTTTAGAATTTCTTTCATTTCTTTTCATCTTATTAAAAAATTTAAAAAATTTAAAAAATTCAAAAAAAACTAAAAAAAATAAAATCTTTCGTGTTTGCTCTAAGGTATAATTATAGGATATTTACTTGGGTATTGTTCATCATGGCCTAAAATTCAACCCCAAGATCCTGAAATTGAACAAACCCTTAGAGCTAACAAATCTAGAATTATGGCCGCATCCTTTCACCAACTGAGAGAATACTTTATCCCTTCTTTTCATACCTATGATCCCTATACACCCATGTATGAACCTAATAGTGGTGGAATCTGTGAAGCTAAAAATTTTATAAATATCCTTAATAAGGTAAATAAGTTATCCCAGAAACTTGACCATCTATTAAATATGAGACACTCTCTTGCCTTACCTTTGCATGTGTGTGATATATGTTCAAGTCCCCACCACCTGGTTAGTAAATGTCCAGCTATATATCGACCTTGAAAATTTGCACATGAGCAGATTTATCCTGTCCCAACTCAGACCAATTATTATAAATCTTACTCTAACAACTATATTCTAGGTTTGGAAAACTATTCAAATTTTTATGAGACATCATAAGCAGCAATCAATTATGAACCTAGTTATCCATAGAAAACTTATATGGTGTACTAATATCAAAATGTTTAGCAACCCTCTTCAAATACTTATAGTTCGGTATTTAAGAAGAAGTTTTACATATATTAGAAGGACTCAATATGAACATTCACTCCCACACTCAATTAATAGCTAAGCTAGAAACCCAAGTTAGTCAGCTAACTACTGCATTTAATAATTGAAAAGAGGAAAAATTATCAAGTCAGCCCATAATTAACCTAAGGGAGCAATATATTGCTGAGAGATCTAATGTTAATGAAACCCTTATCCCAGTATACAAATTGAAAATTATTTTGAGGTGGATGTACCTAAAGATGTAATAAAGGAAGCTATCCCTAGAATTATTTCTCAAGACCTAGTGTATACATGTTTGGATCATTTTGGAGTAGATAATTTTAATATAGATGGATATGCTAAAAATGAAAATATATCATTAGAGCTACCCAATTTTGTACTACTTTTTCATGGATTGAGAAATATGAAACAATACTGGCTCCAATAGCTTCCCCTCTAGAATCACCACCTTCTTCAGAACTTAATCCTCCCTTGATCACACCTGAGTATGCATGTTTGGAACCAATTGATATCCATCCAGTACCCATTATATTGAACGCAATCCTTAATCCAAAAATTCAATTTATGAGCATATTAGAAGAGCAAATTGAAAAAATTCTCACTAAACAAAGGTCTGAGCATAGGGTCATAAATTATCTTCTTAAAATTAAAAATATTAAACTGACTAAGAATGGGGTTGTGAGTTATTTTCTAAAAATTGATGATAAATTACTGAGATTTATAAATATTAGGATCGCAAGATATCTTTCTGAGATTGACAATCCAAAATTATTAAAATTTGTCAATCCAATTTTTGACATAGGATAGGCAGAATCGCCTGGTCTGGCTGAAGATCTTAAACTTAGCACTTGTTGGGAGGCAACCCATTATTTATTTTCTTTATTCCTTTCAAATTTCTAATTTTTTATTTTCTTTTGTAGGAAATCAATAAAGATGATCAGCCTAAGTTGGGGGGAGCACATCAAACATCCTATATGAACCTAATGGAGTATATGAAAGGATCTACAAATAATAAACTAGATGGCATCCCTTCTAGTTAAATATCTTTTGATTTTTCTCTTCTTCCATTGAGGACAATGAAAATTAAGTTGGGGGGGGGGGAGAATAACTAACTTTAAAATTTGTGAGTCCTCAAGTATGACTTGAAATAATTAATTTTATGTATTCAAACTTTATTTTGATTAAGAGTTAATTAGATACACTGATCAATGATTAATAGTCTAGATAATTTTAGAGATACTGAGGAATAAATTACTAAAAAAACCTAATGAATGGTAGGATTTAGACCAGACCAAATTTTAATAGTAATTTTAGAATCCTCTTCTTGCTGATCTCAATAAAGAATCTACTTCATGTGAGTTGGATGAAAAGATCAAAATATAGAAAAGTATCTATGAAAATCTATAAATGAAGAAAAAAAAATACATTGGTCTCCCACTGAGTAACTGGGCCCCTTCGCCTAAGCATTGTGTTTCATGTAAAAAGGTGGGCAATGTTCATTAAAAAGAGGGTTTAGCATTTTTCTCATTGAATAACTAGGCTCCTTTGTCTAAATAAGTGTTGTGGTTCGCGTCAAAAGATGGGGATGCAAGAATCTAAAAAAAAAAGGTAATAAGGAGACTGAATTATAAAAAGATAATAAATCTTTCTCACATTGAGTTAGAAAGAAAAGTAGGAAGTTGGTAAAAGAAGATCTCTAAAAATTTCTATGGCTAAATACTCAACCACTAGTTGGATCGAATTGGTAATCCGATGACGTACCTCTTTAATGGTCTGACCAAATATCAGTTATCTTTGGAAGTGCTTAACTTGACTTTTAATTCAAGACTAAGTCGGTATATATTGCTAATTTATCTGCTTTACTCGAGGATTAGCAAAGTTCAGGTTGGAGGGTGTGATAAACACACTAAAAATATATATAAATATTAATTTATTAAATTAATTTATCTTTATTCTTAAGAATTAATATTTTATATTATATTTTATATAAAAGAAGATCATGGATGAAAAAAGCTCAATTTATGGATCATAATGGAGAAAATTTGGTGCAAATTGAATCTAAATTGGATCCAAAATGGAGTTTTGAAGAAAAAATAAAGAAAAAATAAAAAAAATATAAAAGCCTAAAAAGATGACTCATTAGGCCCGTCGGTGCATGGTAGACTAGCCAATCAATCCACAGATCCTGGCATGGACCGGCTAGCTCAGTAGGCACGACGAATCAAGGAGCGTCGCATGGCAGACATAGATCCTTAAGGGGTTCACCAAAAATCCATTATGGCTCACAGGGGTAAAAAGATAATTTTGTAGCAAATGGAGCACATTGATTGGCCCAAGTTTTCTATGCACTCGATTCACGCGGTCCATGATAGGAGAAGAATGATCAGACGATCCATGTTCATTCCACCCGAGATCCAATGGTTGATATGGTTTCCTACTTTGATTTGAACAATGCCCAGCGATCTGGCATGATCCGATGATCAGATATCACGTCGATCAAGATCCAACAGCCAGAAAGCATTTTTGACTTGATTAAAAAAGATCCAGCATGATCCGATAGTTAGAATTCATCCTATTAAGTGATCCAATGGCTGTGAATTAATCTAGGTCTTATTGAAGTTATGGGTGATAGATTTTGACGAGATCTGGACTATTTGAACCCAATTGATGGCTGAAAATCATCACAGAGAGCAGAATTCTATCCAGACTTAATTTCTTTGATCTTTCTCTATTTTTAACTTAATTTCTTTCAATTTGTTTCTATAAAAAGCCCCCTAAACCAAACTAATGAGCCATCAGGCCTCCCCTTGGGGGATCAGCCCCTCTGAGCCCCTCCAAACCTCTCCAAAACTCTTTTAAGCCTCTCTAAAGCCGTTCCTTCACCTAAAAACTCTCTCTCCCTAATTCTCTCTCATCCTCTCTTCTTTTGTTCCTTCTTTCTTCTTTCTTACTTCAACAAACCACCAAATTTCATCTTTTCTCCACCAAACCTCTTCTCCTACTCTGGATTCCTACAACTAGCTGCTACTTGGGTTCTTCAGCAAGGCTATAGGATGAAGATTTTAGTGAGAAGCTTTACGATGACCAACTGATCATCTTTTTCTCAGAAGATCATTGTGATCTTATTTTGATGGTGTTTTCTATTTCTTATTTTTTGTATTTCTTTTATTATGCAATAAAGATTGGTTTTCTTTATCATTCTTTGGTGTCTTTATTTTCTTCCATGAGATTAATCTGGAATAGTTTATTACCCTTGGGATGAGCTATGATCTACGAGTATGGTTCATGCTCTTGGGATAGATTATATTCAAATTAATTCTTGGTTTTATATCTAAATCAATTTTGATTAGCCTATAACTTTAAGGGATGGATTGTGATCTAAGGGTACAGGCCATGCTCTCTAAGATAGGTTATATCTTTATTGATTAGATATTAATTAAAGCATATTAAAAAGAATACCAGCTATTAGATAAGTGATCAATTGAGATCTTGAGAATCCATCTTCATACTTTCATACTTCAACTTCTCTTTTAATTAATTTACTATTTATTTACTTTCTTAATTAATTTAAATAGTCTTTTAATTAATCAACTATTAATTAATCTTAATCACTTTTAATTTATAATTTAAATATAATTAATATGATCTCTATGGATATGATTCCGACTCATTCTATCTATATAGTAGTGAGTTAGATTTCATTTTTGATCGCTTATGATAGCGATCAGTCTAATAGATTCAAAAGCCCTAGATCTTTAGATTATTATTTTCTATAATTAATTTACTATTTAGTAGTAAGTAACAAAAAATCCTCTAAACTCTTTGTTAAAGCTTGCTTGAGTAAGGATTTGAATGCAATTCAAACATAATTCCTCATGGGATCGATCCGTACTCGCTGGATGTGCTACTCTGCACACCGTGCGCTTGCAATTAATTTTAAAACATAAATTTTTGGCACTATTACCAACAAATTATCATGATTTAAATTATATTCTAAATTCTTGTTCTTCATGCTTTTAGGTTAGTTTTAGTTTGACTTTTCTAACTTCCATATCTTGCCTTGTAGAAAATTAGTGAATGCTGGAAACTAGGTATATAATCTAACCTTTTCATTTTTTCTTTAGCATACTAATTTGATTTTAGTCCATTTTTAGTTTTTAATTAAAATTTATTTATTTTTATTGATTGTGCATACGCATATCTAAACTACTTTAAGGGCATAAACCTAAATAAGATAAGATGAAAATTTCATCACCCTTCCTTAGCCCATAAACAAGTTTCCTCATTTGCATTCACCCTAACTCTTAAATAAAATCAATTAGATGTCAACCCTAGGGACATCTGAGCTCATTAGGACAAGGCATCCAAAAGAGTTGGACCGGATCAGGATTGACTAGTTGACTGGTTTCTAGGAAAGGTGTTCAGGGATAAGAGTCCGAAGAAAGGTGATTCTTTAATTGATTCCATTCACTTACCTGGCCAATCTAATTGGTGTCTAAGAAAAGCAATAAGGGGACTCCCATCGCTTGTTGGTTTCTGAACTTGGAGGGCTCTAAGGTGGCCTTGGCAGTTGGAGCTATCTAGAATTAAGGTAACTTAGGATAATATTTGCTTGATAAGTATTTGCAAAAAAAAAAAAATCTTAACTAATTTTTCTCACTCTTTTCTTTCATCTTTAAATTTAGGATTCCTTAGGATTCATCTTTAGAACTCTTTTCTTATCTATTTTTTTCTTCTCTCTTCTTTAAAAAACTAACAAAAAAATAAAGAAAATTAAAATTAAAAATAGAAAATAAATTAAATTCTCCACTTTTCTTATGAAAAAGGATTTTGGGTCGACTAGTTAAAATTGATTTGATTCCTGTGTCAACTCCTAAAATCATAAAAATGGAATAAATCAATCAGCCTCAAATCCTTAAGGATTTATGTTATCCAATTGAGTTCATCCAGCCTTCTTGCATTAGGTTGTCCCAACCAACTATAAATAACTTTGAAATTAAACTTCAAATGATTAATATGCTTCCAAAGTTCACTAGAATAGATGATGCAAATATATTCATTAGAAAATTTAAAGAGGTTTGTGCAATCATGAGACTGCGACAACTTTCTGACCTGAGGTGCATCAGCAGTTCACCTTGAGGGTGTTATAGTTTGACTATACCATAACTCGATCTCCTAGCCATTCGAAATTCTGAGGTGTATGTTGGCGATAGCATGTTCATTGTAGGAACTGGATTGCACCAAGATGGAATCTATCTACCTCGGTGGTAGAGGAGCAGCCCTATGATGATCATGAGAATCAAGTCCAGAAGCCCATGGTCATGGCAGAGTGAAATAATAGAAAGAGTTTCTATTTATATTTTCATATCGGACTTAAATTGAATGATTACATCATATGACAGAAACTAGGGTTTGACGAGTTCACCTTAACCCTAATCAGATCGGGGCTCAAGATAGAAGAACTTAATCACTCAGATAGCTACACTAAGAGATTTGCATTCAGCTCTAATGGGTTGCCACCATATACTGCTAGATGTCACTGGTGGATTTTGGGAGCAATTAGAATGATTTAGATGATCGATCATTCTAGCTATTCAAATCAGAAGAGCTCTGATCGATCGAAAGAAGTTTCGATGATGTCGATGATAGAGATCATGATATATCCCATTACCATATAGAACTGAACCTAACTGGATCATACAAATAAGGGTTTGAATCTGGTGATCATCAATTGAACTAATCCAATTCAATTGATCTGAATGAGATTCAATTAGGTTCAAGAAAATCGTGCTAGCACTCGATTGAACCTAATGTTCTTCTTTTACTATCATAAATAGTTGTCCTAACTAAGTCAAAGAAGTTTGTGCTTGATTAGAGACCTTCACTTGGTCTGACTGGAGCCTATCTAGGTCAGAAAAGGGTTATCTTGTTTTGTAAGACAATACCTACTATTTTTAGTCACCTGCCATTTCTCATCCTTTGACTTTGGTCAAAAGTTGACCTTTGACTAGTCAAATATTGACCATTGATACTTTGACTTCTATCCACATGTCACGCACCTATTGGAGAGCTGGTGGGGGCCTATCCTCCTATCAAAACCTGGCAAGGAGGAGGGCGCACGCCACCCTTGGCGTGTGCCCAAGCTGGAGGCGCCCAAGAGTCCCTATTGGACAGGGACTCCATCTCCTTTTTGGATTCTGATTAGACTTCTCCTAAGAACCAAGTTTGACTGATCTTAGGCACCATCTAAGGATGAATCTAAGGGACTCTATTCCCACCAATCAGATTTAGATCTGATTTCACAAAGGGTTGTGATTGGTTGGGAAGAAGCGGAGTTGGATCATGCATAGTCTGTAAATAAGACCCTGCGCCCAACTCAAAGAATAACACAATTCTCATGCCCCAAGGCCGCCTCTCTCTTCCTCCTCCATGCCAAGACCATCTTCTCCCTCTCCTCTCCACACCCAAAGTAGTTTGGGATCCAAGTTGGTGCAATCCAGATGAGAGAAAGGTGACAGAAAGCTAGAAGGCTGCGCTGTTGCAAAGTATAACTTCTGATCTTCGAAAGGTGTTTTGAAGATCTGTTAAATTAGATTCATATCTAATTTTTAGAGATGTGATAGAGAAGAAGAGGATCTTCAGATCCATCCCAAGTGGATAGTGGTAGAGGCCAGGCACTTACGTGGCTAGATCCAGAACCTTCCGCTGCTTACAGGATCATCAACGGGTAATAGGATTATCCTACGTTAAGATAAATTAAATTTAATTTAATTTATATAAATTTATTTTAATTATTAAAATAATAAAGATTAGATTTAAAATATCCTAGATCTGATCTAAATCAAGCAAAAAAAATTTTAAAATATATCTCTCAATTCGATCAGATCTGAACGAACCTGATCTGAGAAATCAAAATTTTCCTTCAACTGGTATCTGAGCCAAGGTTCTAAAGTGTTTAGATTTGATTTTAAATTTATTTTAATCAAAAAATAAGTGATTTTAGATGTTACATGAGATGTGATTAGATCTAAAATTAGAAAAAATTAAAATTAAATAATTTGGATCTAAGATTTGAAAATATGCATGACTAGTTCTAAATAGAATAGTTCTATAGAATAGTCTTGCATGTTTATAATTTAATTTGATTAAATCATATTTTAGATCTATTTATTTATTATTTTTTAATATTAAAAATATTATAATAACATCTAAAAAATAGTAAATAAAAAAAATTATTTAATTTTAAATATCATATGAGGTATGATTGATGCATGTCTAGACTAGTTGTAGAATAGTTCTACATAGTTGTCTAGATTAGAGTTTATTTTGATAATATCAATTTAAATCTAATTTTTTAGATTATTATGAGATAATTTAGATCTAAAAATATGCATGATTCGATACATGGGATGTATATAAAATATGTCATGATTAGATCTAATTTGTGTATGAGATATATGATACAGATCTAAAACTGTTTTGTAGTATTACATGTTCCTGATTAAGGTGTTCCTCTTAGCCGTCCGGTCATAAGAACAAAGAAGAATTTAAAGGCCCTCTCCTCCCATCCGATGGGGTGTTCTTATGATGTGTAGGGGTGCTGCGCATTCGTCCTTAATTAGAAACTCAAAACTTACTTTCTACAAAATCCTAGATCCTGAAACCCTAGGATTTATTATGCTTATTTTGTTTATGAACCCTACTTAATTAAGAATTAAGACTATGGAATATTAATTAGGTCTAAAATTAAGAATTTTAGTTCTAAGACATATTCATAATACTGGATTCGGGCTTGGGTAGCTCAATTAGGTCTAAGCGGTTGATCAAATCGAATCAAGAGTTGGTTAGATAGGATCAATAGTGCTTAAATTGATCAGCCTAATAGGATTAAGTCTAGGTCAAGATCGAGTCACGATCAAGTAAGACATAATTAGGCTCAGAGGTTAGAGTCTGGATTGTAGGCTAACCCAATTGGTTCTGACTTAATAATTTGGGGTCTAAGGTAAGTTTGGCACATACGACCGACTGGTTTTTAATTGGGAGCTACTCGATCTGAATGCGTTCTTGTATGAGTTAATGGCATATCCCTTCCACCGATCTCACTTACCTAGCCATATCTGTCAACTCGGTTCTAATTTGAGGTGGTCAATAATCCGAGCTAACCCATGTCACTAGGTTAGTCATAATTGTTATGACTAAGACAAGTCTAATTTAATGAGACCTGAATCAATTCTTCCTAAGAAAAGATTAAGTCTGAGGTCTTCCACCATTGTAGATGTGCGGGCCCTTCCCAGGGTTGATTGTTCTCGACTGGATACAGTCGCTCAGTTGCATCGGAAAGACACAACCATGTCTATTAGGCATTGGACGCTATGGGTTGAAGGATGAGTTAGGATCAATATTCTGGATACGGTGAGAGACACAATTAGGAATCCAGTCTGTGCAAATGGTGGGTCTGACTTAACTAAGAAATTGATCAATATTCTAGATACGGTGAGATTCATAAATTAGAGACCAAGTTTGGGTGCACCATGATTAGAGAATCATTGAATAAGAGTTGTTCACTCATTGGCCAACCCATCACCAATAACTGTTAGGTAAGGTGATGAGTCAGTTGGTGAGACCGCACCACCCACTAAAAATCATTAATCGTGGAGATTTTTGCATCTCTACAGAGGGAGTGTAGGGATCCGAGAAAATAGTATGAGCTAATTTATTTAAAAATAAAATTTTTAAACAAATTGGTCAAGTCATAATTACGGTATCTAACTTGAATCTTTGACTCTCTACAGAAAAATGTCTACATCCAATCCATTAGCATGTATCCTAGACACACATAGACTGACCGGATCCAATTATAAAGATTGGCTCAGAAATTATAAAATTATTTTGGATTTCGAGAAGTTAACACATGAATTGGATCAGGACCCTCCCACCTTACCAGCCCGTCCATCCACTGAACAGAGAGCGTCTCTGAAAAAATAGATAGACGAAGATAATAAGTTCAGATATTACATGTTGGACTTGATGTCTGATAAGCTCCAGCGCTAACATGAAGATATCGGGATTGCTCGCCAAATGTTGGCTCACCTACAGGAGATGTTTGGTGAACAGAGTCGCACAACCAAATATCAAGTCACGAAATGACTTTTTAAGATTAAGATGCGTGATGGACAGTCAGTCCAAGAGCACTATCTGATGATGATCAAGGACTTGGAAGAGCTTGAGAAGCTCGATGTGAAGTTAGACTTGGATCTACAGAACGATGTTATTCTACAATCCTTGACTGATGCATATGGGTAATTCATCATGAATTACCACATGCATAAACTTCAAAATTCCTTAACCGAATTAATGAACATGCCGGTCACCACTAAGCTTTCTATGAAAGGTTCTAAAGGCTCAGTTCTTGCTATGGAACGGACTTCTTCCAAAAGTAAGTCTTCTGAAAAGAAAAAGAAATCTGCAAAAAAGTAAAAGGTGGAAGGAGGAAAGAAGAAGATAGAGTCAAAGAGGAAGGCCGCTGTCAAAGGAAAGTATTTCCATTGCAACAGTGACGGCCACTGGAAGCGGAACTGCCCAACCTACCTAGCCACCCTGAAGAACAAGAAGGAAGGTCCCCTGGAGGTATGCTCGTTATTGAGTCTAATCTTATGATTTCTTCAGCATCTAGTTGGGTGCTTGACTCTGGTTCTAGTGCTCATCTGTGCACTTCTATGCAGAATCTTGAGGATAGCAGGAGGCTGAGGGATGGAGACATGATCCTATGCATCGGTAATGGAGCAGGAGTTGCTGCAGTGGCGGTGGGAACACACCCTCTTCAATTATCATCTAGTTTAGACTTAGTTTTGAAAGACTGTTACTATGTGCCTGCAGCTAGCAGGAATTTGATTTCTATTTTATGCTTAGCACTAGAAGGCTATGTGATTATCTTCTTTAAGGACCATTGTAATATTCTTTATGAAAGAAATAAAATTGTAAATGGTTTTCTTATTAACGGTCTTTATCAGCTACATATTGATGTATCTGTTCTAACTATCGAGCAAAACGTGAATGCCAAATGATCTAGGGATAGTCCAAACGATAGGTATCTATGGCATCTGAGATTAGGTCATATAGCAGAATATAGTATCAACAAATTGGAGAAAAATGGGCTATTGAGTCCATTGACTTTCGAGTCATATCCAACTTATGAATCTTGTCTTCAAGGCAAAATGACTAAACTCTCTTTTGTTGGACATGGGGAAAGGGCCACAGATCTCCTTGCCCTAGTACATACTGATGTGTGCGGCCCATTTGATGTGCCGGCTAGAGGCAATTTTGTCTACTTCATTATCTTTATCGATGATCTGTCTAGGTATGGGTATGTGTATCTTATGAGACACAAGTCTGAAGCTTTTGAAAAGTTCAAAGAATTCAGACATGAAGTAGAAAAATAAACTGAAAACCCATTAAGGTTCTTCGATCAGATCGAGGAGGTGAATACCTTAGCCAAAAATTTTTAGACTATCTCAAGAAAAATGGCATAGTCTCTCAATGGACTCCACCAGGAACACCTCAACTCAATGGAATTTCAGAATAGAGAAATTGGACTCTATTGGATATGGTCCGATCCATGATGAGCTTCACAGACCTCCCTAATTTTTCTTTGGGGACATTCATTGTTAACTTCAATTTATCTACTGAATAGGGTTTCCTCTAAAATCGTTCCTACCATACCGTATGAGATATGGCACGGTAAGAAACCAAGTCTGAGTCATCTCAGAATTTGGGGTTGTCCGGCTCATGTCAAAAGACAACAAGCGGACAAGTTAGAGTTTAGATCCTTTAGAGCTCGATTCATAGGATATCCTAAAGAGTCATTAGGATACTATTTCTACATTTCAGAAGACCACAATGTGATTGTGAGTCGACATGCCATCTTTCTTGAAAAATAGTTTATTCAAGATAGCAGCATTGGAAAGCAGATTAAGCTTGATGAGAAAGTCTCACAAGTACAACGAGCTAAGGACCAATTGGAACCAAATCAGGTTGAGCCAATAAGAACACTACCTCCTCCACCTCGTAGATCAGAAAGAGTTTTCCGTCCCCCTGAAAGATACTTAGGTATTATTTCAGAGGAAAGTAGAGAAAATATTCCTCGTAGGTAATGGTGCTCATGGTGATGATCCCAAAACCTACAATGAGGCGATATCAGATATCGACTCTGAGAAATGGCTAGAGGCAATGCAGTCAGAAATTGACTCGATGCACTCAAACCAAGTCTGGACCTTGGTAGATCCACCAGAAGGTATAGTACCTATTGGGTGTAAATGGATCTTCAAGAGAAAGATTGGTGCAGATGGGAATGTGGAGACATTCAAGGCTAGACTAGTGGCAAAAGGTTATAGTCAATGCGAAGGCATTGACTATCAGGATACCTTTTCTCAGTGGCTATGCTAAAATCCATCCGCACATTGCTTGCCATTGCAGCCTATTTCGATTATGAAATATGGCAAATGGACGTAAAAATGGCATTCTTGAATGGATATCTTGAGGAAGATATCTATATGGAACAGCCGCTAGGTTTCACATCCAGTGATACTGATCACAAGGTTTGCAAGCTGCAAAGGTCCATATATGGACTTAAGCAAGCATCTCGGAGCTAGAACACTCATTTCAATGATGTGATCAAAAATTTTGATTTCATCAAAAATGAAGAGGAACCATGTGTCTTCAAAAAGGATCAGTGGGAGTGCTGTTGTCTTCCTCGTATTGTACATGGATGACATCCTCCTTATTGGAAATGATATTCCCATGTTGACGACAGTCAAAATATGGTTATCCAAGAAATTCTCCATGAAAGACCTAGGTGAAGCATCCTTTATTCTAGGAATTAAGGTCTATAGGGATAGACCGAATAGGATGCTAGGACTTTCACAGAAGATGTACATAGAGGAAGTACTAAAGAGGTTTAGTATGGAAAACTCTAAGAGGGGATTAATACCCTTCAGACATGGTATTCATCTTTTCAAGAAGATGTGCCCTAGCACACCTGAGGAAATAGAACGCATGAGCAAGATCCCTTATGCTTCTGCAATAGGGAGCCTCATGTATGCCATGCTATGTACACGACCTGATATAGCCCATGCTGTGAGTGTCACAAGCAGATATCAGTCAAATCTAGGTGAAGAACACTGGACTTCTGTGAAATGTATCCTTAAGTACTTAAGAAGAACTAAGGATATGATGTTGGTCTTTGGTAACGGAGAACTCCAAGTCTAGGGATATACAGACTCGGATTTTATGTCCGATGTAGATGATCAAAAGTCGACATCTGGGAGTCTGTTTGTATGCAATGGTGGTGCTATCAGCTGAAAGAGTTCCAAGCAAATTATGATAGCAAATTCTACCATGAAAGCAGAATATATCACTGCATCAGAGGTTGCGAAAGAAGCATTTTGGTATAAGAAGTTTGCTATAGAAATCGGAGTAAAGCCATCAGATGCCATTCCCCTTTACTACGACAATAATGGCGCCATAGCCCTTGCTAAGGAGCCGAGGTCTCATCAAAAATCCAAGCACATTGAGCGGCGATACCACCTCATCCGTGATTACCTCGAGAAGGGTTACGTCGAGGTCAAGAGAGTCAACTCCATAGATAATGTGGCAGACCTGCTTATAAAGCCATTGGGCCAGCAAAAGATCGAAGCCCACCTTGAGAAGATGGGACTTAGACTTATAGCCAATTGGCTTTAGGATAAGTGAGAGACTGTTAGATATATGTGCCCTAGAAGCCAGAATTGGCTGACACTTGTAATACACTTCTAGGGGCAAAACTATAATTTTGACTAAAATCAATAAAATGGGTTATTTTCTATCACATATGTGTATTTAGTGTCTGTGATACATCCTTTGAGTTAATGGTAATGATAATTCATATTTTCAAGAGTTGAAAATTTAAGACATGAATAATCATTATTAACTCATGAAATGCTTCCGACCATAGGATCATCACGAGGATGGTGATTGATTCAGAAGGTTAGTGTACGATCGTTTTTCTTTAGTAGATGAGTCTTGAGTCTAAGGTAAGAAGATACCGGAGTGAGAGTACAGGTACTCGTTAGAGAATGAGGACACTGAGCTTGACCACCTCGAGTAGTCATTAGGAAGTCTACCTTCTCGTCAATGACTGACTTGATGTTGCAGTGGTGTGTCTAGTTCTTTGACCTGAGGTGTATCGATAGTTCACCTTAAGGGTGTTATAGTTTGACTATACTATAACTCGATCTCCTAGCCATTCGAAACCCTGAGGTGTATGTTGGCTATAGCATGTTTATTGTAGGAACTAGATTGCATCAAGATGGAATCTATCTACCTTGGTGGTAGAGGAGCAGCCCTATGATGATCATGAGAATCAAGTCCAGAAGCCCATGGCCATGGCAGAGTGAAATAATAGAAAGAGTTTCTATTTAGGTTTTCACATCGGACTTGAATCGAATGATTACATCATATGACAGAAACTAGGGTTTGACGAGTTCACCTTAACCCTAATCTGATCGGGGCTCAAGATAGAAGAACTTAGTCACACAGGTAGTTGCACTAAGAGGTTCGCATTCAGCTCTGATGGGTTGCTACCATATACTGTTAGGTGTCACTAGTGGATTTTAGGAGCAATTAGAATAATTTAGATGACCGATCATTCTAACTGATTGAATCAAAAGAGTTCTGATCCATCAAAAGGAGTTTTGATGATGTCGATGATAGAGATCATGACATATCCCATTACCATACAGAACTGAACCTAACTAGGTCACACAAATAAGGGTTTGAATCTGGTGATCATTAATTGAACTAATTCAGTTCAATTGATCTGAATGAGATTCAATTAGGTTCAAAAAAATCGTGCTAGCACTCGATTGAACCTAACGTTCTTCTTTTACTATCATAAATAGTTGTCCTAACTAAGCCAAAGGAGTTTGTGCTTGATCAGAGGCCTTCACTTGGTCTGACTAGAGCCTGTCTAGGTCAGAAAAGAGTTGTCTTATTTTGTAAGATAATACCTACCATTTTTGGTCACCTACCATTTCTCATCCTTTGACTTTGGTCAATGGTTGACCTTTGACTGGTCAAATATTGACCATGGACACTTTGACTTTTGTCCACGTGTCACGCACCTATTTGAGAGCTGGTGGGAGCCTGTCCCCCTGTCAGAACCTAGCAAGGAGGAGGGCGCACGCCACCCTTGGCGTGTGCCCAAGCTGGAGGTGCCCAGGAGTCCCTGTTGGACAAGGACTCTATCTCCTTTTTGGATTCTGATTAGATTTCTCCTAAGAACCAAGTTTGACTGATCTTAGGTGCCATTTAAGGATAAATCCAGGGGACTCTATTTCTACCAATAAGATTTAGATCTAATTTCACAAAGGGTTGTGATTGGTTGGGAAGAAGAGGAGTTGGATCATGCATAGTCTATAAATAAGACCCTGCGCCCAACTCAAAGAATAACACAATTCCCACACCACAAGGCTACCTCTCTCTTCCTCCTCCATGCCAAGACCATCTTCTCCCTCTCCTCTCCACTCCCAAAGTAGTTTGGGATCCAAGTTGGTGCAATCCAGATGAGAGAAAGACGACAGAAATCTAGAAGGCTGGGCTACTGCAAAGGACAACTGCTGATCTTCGAAAGGTATTTTGAAGATCCTCCAAAGTAGATTCAGATCTGATTTTTGGAGATATGATAGAGAAGAAGAGGATCTCTAGATCCAACCTGACTGGATATCGGTAGAGGTCAGGCACTTGCATGGCTAGATCTAGAACCTTCCATTGCTTATAGGATCATGAATGGGTAATAGTATTACCCTATGTTAAGGTAAATTAAATTTCATTTAATTTATCTAAATTTATTTTAATTATTAAAATAATAAAGATCAGATCTAAAATATTTTAGATCTGATCTGGATCAAAGAAAAAATTTTTGAAATATATCTCTCGATCCGATCAGATCTGAATGAATCTGATTTGGAAAATCAAGATTTTCCTTCAGTGGAGTCGTCTATAGCAGACTAATAAATGACGGTCATAACCATCCTGATAAATGACAGTCGTAATCGTCCGATAGTGGGATCGTCTGTTCATTGAGATTTAATAGTCGAAGTCCAGAGGAAGTAGGCATTGGTTTGTTAAGAACTTTGACATATATCAATTTTAGAGGTGTTCAGACTCCAAAAGGGAATACGACTAGAGGGGATCATCTGGATGAAATACTACTTAAAATTTGAAAGTAATCTGCTAGATGAATCCAAATGAAGTTTGACTAAAGGAGAAGTCTAGAATGAGTTCGACTCTTGGAGGAATCTGACTGAAGGAGACGTTCGAAAGGAGTTTGGATCCTATAGAAATTCGAATGAAGAAGACGTTCGGAAGGAGTTTGGCTTCTATAGGAATTTGGTTGAAAGAGAAGTCTGAAAGGAGTTTGACTCCTAAAGAAATCCGACTGAAGAAGAGGGTCGGAAGAAGTTCGGCGGAGTTTGGCTCCTGTAGAAATTCAACTGAAGGAGAGGTCTAGAAGGGGTTCGATCACTGGAGGGAGTTCAGAGGCTTGAAGAAGTTCGAATGGAGTTCAACAACTCCAGCCAAGGTTGAAGGAGTTGCTGATCTCCTATTGAAGGATTGAGCTTGAGGAAGATCTTATCTCCAGTCGAGGGTTGAAGGAGATCTTATCTCATATTTGAAGTTAGAGCTTAGGGAAGATCTTATCTCCAACCGAGATTTGAAGAAGATCTTATCTCCTATGAGTTGAAGTGAAGCTTGGAGGAGATCTTATCTCCAGTCGAGGTGAAGAGATCTTATCTCCTATTAACATTGGCGTTGAAGCTCGAGGAAGATCATATCTCAATCGAGGTTGAAAAAGATCTTATCTCCTGTTGTTTGAAGTTGAAGCTTGAGGGAGAATCTTATTTTCAATTGAGGTTGAAGGAAGGAGATCTTATCTCCTCTTGAGGTTAAAATTGAAGCTCGGAGAGATCTTATCTCCAACCGAGGTTGAAGAAGATCTTATCTCCTATTGACGTTGTGTTGAAGCTGGGGGAGATTTTATCTCCGCCAAGGTTGAAGAGATCTTATCTTGGTTGACGTTCAAGTTGAAGCTCGAGAGATCTTATCTCCAGTTGAGGTGAAGGAGATCTTATCCCTTGTTGAAGGGTTGGAGCTCGGGGAGATCTTATCTCCAGTCGAGATTGAAGAGATCTATCTCTTGTTGAAGGGTTCAAGCTCAGGAGAATCTATCTCCAGTCAAGGTTGAAGGAGATCTTATCTCCTATTGAAGGGTTGGAGCTTGGGCAGATCTTATCTTCAGCCGAGTGAAGGATCTTATCTTCTATTAGGTTAAGTTGAAGCTCGGAGGAGATCTTATCTCCATCGAGTTGAAAGAATCTTATCTTCTATTGACATTAGCGTTGAAGCTCAGAAAAAATCTTATCTCCAGTCGAGGTTGAAGAAGATCTTATCTCCTATTGACATTAAAGTTGAAGCTCGGAGGAGATCTTATCTCTAGCTGAGGTTGAAGGAGATGTTATCTCCTATTGAGGTTGAAGTTGAAGCTCGGGAGTGATCTTATCTCCAACCGAAGTTGAAGGAGATCTTATCTCTTGTTGAAGGGTTGGAGCTTGGGGGAGATCTTATCTCCAGTCGAGGTTGTAGAAGATCTTATCTCCTATTGAGGTTGAAGTAGAAGCTCAGGGAAGAGTTTCGATTCCGGGTTTCCACACTTGTTGCTTGTTGCGGATGTCGAGCTCATTGTGGATGCTGGGCCTATTGTGGATGTCAAACTAGGACCTCTCTTGCAAATTAGGATAAGGTTCTGCCTTTCATGTTTGACGTAGTCAGGTTGTCGTAAAAAAATACGTGTTAGGATTCTTCACCGAGCTTCTTCCTTCACCACGTCTTTGGCCGACGAGGTTCTAACTTTTGCTCATGTTAAGATGAGGTTCTCCTTCTATTCCTAACAGATGGCAGGGGCACATTAAGGCCTTTGTCGGAGCCTCTCTTTTCACCTCATCTAAAATGAATGAGGCCTTCAACTTTGCTTGCGTTAGGACGAGGTTCTCCTTCTATTTCTAATCGAACTATAGGGACATATTAGGACCATTGTCAGGGCCTCTCTATTAGATATATGTGCCCTAGAAGCCAAAATTGGCTGACACTTGTAACACACTTCTAAGGGCAAAATTATAATTTTGACTAGAATCAATAAAATGGGTTATTTTCTATCACATATATGTATTTAGTGTCTGTGATACATCCTTTGAGTTAATGGTAATGATAATTCATATTTTCAATAGTTAAAAATTTAAGACATGAATAATCATTATTAACTCATAAAATGCTCCCGACCATAGGATCATCACGAGGATGGTGATTGATCTGGAAGGTTGGAGTACAATCGCTTATCTTTAGTAGATGAATCTTAAGTCTACAATGTGGAGACATCGAGGTGAGAGTACAGGTACTCATTAGAGAATGAGGGCACTGAGCGTGACCACCTCGAGTAGTCATTAGGAAGTCTACCTTCTCGTCAATGATTGACTCGATGCTGCAGTGGTATGTCTGGTTCTTTGACTTGAGGTGCATCGGCATTTCACCTTGAGGATGTTATAGTTTGACTACACCATAAACTTGGTCTCCTAGCCATTCGAAACCCTGAGGTGTATGTTGGCTATAGCATGTTCATTGTAGGAACTGGATGCATCAAGATGGAATCATCTACCCGGTGGTAGAGGAGGCAGCCCTATGATGATCATAAGAATCAAGCTAGAAGCCCATGGCCATGGCAGAGTGAAATAATAGAAAAAGATTTCTATTTTAGGTTTTCACATCGGACTTGAATCGAATGATTACATCATCTGACAGAAACTAGGGTTGACGAGTTCACCTAACCCTAATCTATCGGGCTCAAGACAGAAGAACTTAATCACACAAAGCTCCACCAAAGGGTTCGCATTCAACTCTGATGGGTTGCTACCCATATACTGCTAGGTGTCACTAGTGGATTTGGGAGCAATTAGAATGATTTAGATGATCGATCATTTAGCTGTTCGAATCAGAAAAGTTCTGATCCATCGAAAAAAGTTTCGATGATGTCGATGATCGAGATCATGATATATCCTATTATCATACAAAACTGAACCTAACTGGATCACACAAATAAGGGTTTGAATCTAGTGATCATCAATTGAACTAATCTAGTTCAATTGATCTAAATGAGATTCAATTAGGTTTAAAAAATCATGCTAGCACTCGATTGAACCTAACTTCTTCTTTTTACTATCATAATAGTTGTCCTGATGAGCCAAAGGAGTTTGTGCCAATCAAAGGCCTTCACTTGGTCTGACTGGAGCCTGTCCAGATCAGAAAAGGGTTGTCTTATTTTGTAAGACAATACCTGCCATTTTTGGTCATCGCCATTTCTCATCCTTTAACTTTGGTCAAAAGTTGACCTTTAACTGGTCAAATATTGATCATTGATATTTTGACTTCTGTCCATGTGTCATGCACCTATTGGAGAGTTGTGGGGCTGTCCCCCTCCTAGAACCATGGCAAGGATGAGCGGTCCACGCCATCCTTGGCGTGCGCCCAAGTTTGAGGCACCCAGGCAGTCCCGTTGATAGGGACTCCATCTTCATTTTAGATCCGATTAGACTCCTCCTAAAACCAACTGACTAGTCTTAGTGCCATCTAAGGATGAATCCAAGGACGTCTATTCCCACCAATCAGATTTAGATCTGATTCACAAAGGGTTGTGATTGGTGATGAAAGAGGAGTTGGATCATGCAGTAGTCTATAAATAAGACCCTACGCCCAACTCAAGAGTACTACAATTCTCCATGCCCCAAGGCGCTACCTCCTCCTCCTCCATGCCAAGCCATCTTCTCCCTCTCCTCTCCATGCCCAAAGTGGTTTGGGATCCAGTTGGTTGATCCAGGCAATGAGAGAAGGGACAGGAAAACTAGAAGGCATGCGTGCTGCAAGAACAATGGCTGATCTTCGAGAAGCTATTTTGAAGATCTCCAAATAGATTCAGATCAATTTTTAGAGATGATAGCGAAGAAAGAGATCTCTAGATCGACTCCAAGGATTATCGGTAGAGGCCAGGCACTTGACGTGGCTAGATCCAGAACTTCTGCTGCTTACAGGAATCAAACAGGTAATAGATTACCCTACAATCAAGATAAATTAAATTGAATTTAATTTATCTAATTTATTTTATTATTTAATAATAAAAATTAGATCTGAAAATATTTTAATCTAATTTGGATCAAAATTTTTTTAATAATCTTTCTAGATCCGATCAGATCTGAACGAACCTGGATCGAAAAATAGGATTTCTCTTCAACTGGTATTAGAGCCAAGTTCTAAAGTATTTAAATTATTTTTAAATTTATTTTAATTAAAAAATAAGTAATTTTAGATGTCACATTGAGATGTGATCAGATTTGAATCAAAAATTAAAATTAAATAATTTAGATCTAAGATTAGAAAATATGCATGACTAGTTCTAAAATAGAATAGTCCCCCCCATCAATATATAGTCTTCATGTTTATAAATTAAATAATTGATTTAAATCATATTTTTAAGATTATTTATTACTTTGAATTTAAATAATATAATAACATCTAAAAGATAGTAAATAAAAAAATCTACTATTATTTTAAATACATATAGATATATTGATAGCATTCTGACTAGGTAGAATATTCTACATAGTTTCTAGATTAAGAGTTTATTTTGATAAGATCAATTTAAATACTAATTTTTAATTATATTGAATAATTTAGATCTAAATATGCATGATCAGATACATGGGATGTAATAAACATATGTCAGCGATTGAGGATCTACTTTGTGTATGGAGATATAATGAAAGAGATCTAAAACATTTTGTGATACATTATCTCTCGATTAAGGTGTTCCCTTGAGCCTCCGTATAAGAATGAGAAGGAAATTTAAAGGCCTCTTCCTTCCCATCTGATGGGTGTTCTTATATGAAGGGGTGCTGGCCATGGTCGTCCTTATAATTAGAAACCCATACTACTTTTCTACCAAAACCTAATCTGAAACCCTAGATTTATTGATTATTTTATTTTTAAACCACTATTAATTAAGAATTAAGTCTTATGGAATTGATTAATTAGGTCTAAAATTAAGAATTTTATGACTTCTAAGACATATTCATGAATAGCTGTGGATTCCGGCTTGGGATAGCTCAATTAGTCTAGAGCGTGTTGATCAAACTGAATAAGAGTTGGTTGATGGATCAAAGTGCTTAAATTGACTCAGCCTAATAGGATAAGTCTATGTCAAGATCGATGCACGATCAAGCTAAGACATAATTAGGGCTTCTAGAAGGTTAGAGTCTAGATTGTAGCAAGCAAGGTTTGACTCATAATTTGGGGTCTAGAGTAAGTTTGGGCACAGTAGATTTGGGTTAACGATCCGACGTGATTTTTAATTGAAGCACGACCTCGATCTAATGCTTCTGGTATAATGCATACCTTCCCACTCCTCAACTTACCCCTAGCCATAACTTGCTCACGTTTCTAAATTAGGACTGAGACTCACATTAAAATCCGAGCTAAACCCATCCACTCAGGTTAGTCATAATGATATAGACATCTAATAAATGTAGCAGTTATGAATAGTCAATTCTTCCTAAGAAAAATTAAGTCTTAGGTCTTCCCACCATTGTATTGATGTGCACGCCCTTTCAGGGTTGATTTTCTTGCGCTGGATACATGCGCTCAGTGATGTGAAAAATGACACAACCATGCTCATTTAGCATTGGACGCTTATTGGCTGGAGGATGAGTTGGGCTCAATAATCCTGATAACGGAGAGAGACAGCAATTAGGAACGCATCTTGAAATGTGATGTGGTCTGAACTTAACTAAGAATGTGATCAATTATTTATGATAACGAGTTGAAGTTGCATGAAATTAGAGACCAGATTGGTGCACCATGAATTAGAGAATCATGTTAAACAGAGTTGTTCACTTCATTGGCGACCCATCACCCATAACTTTAGTGAGGTATGAGTCAGTTTGGTTGAACTCGCACCACCACTAAAATCATTAAATCGTAGAGATTTTTGCATCTCTACAAAGGATGTACGGATTGAAGGAGAATAGTAAGCTAATTATTTAAAATAAAATTTTAAAATCAAATTGTCAAGTCATAATTAACGTATCTAACTAGAACTCTTTACTTCTACAGAAAAATGTCGCTCATCAATTCCATTAGGTCGAGTATTTAGACATCACATAGACTTGACCGGATCCAATTATAAGAATTGGCTCAGAAAACTATAAAATTATTTTTGGATTTCAAGAATTTAAACCAGTAATTGACAGGATCCTCCCACCTTACAGCCCACATCCATGAACGAGTAGTCGCTCTGGAAAAAATGATAGACGAAGAATAAATAATCAGATTACTCTGGGTCGATGTCTGATATAAGCTCAGATCCGCCTGATAACATGAAGATATCAGGACTGTCTCGCAAATGTGGCTCACCTGACAGAATGTTTGTGTGACAGATCGCACAAGCCATAAATCATAGCATGAATACTTTTAAGGCTTAAAGATGGCATGATAGACAGACTCAGTCCAAGAAGCACTGATACTGATGATAATCAAGGACTTAGAAAGAGCTGAGAAGCTCGTTGAGTAACTTGGTATCTACAGAAGATGTTTATTCTACAATCCTTGCTGATTATAGGGCTAATTCATGATGAATTACCTACAGCATAAACTTCAAAAATTTTCTTGGGTAATCCGAAATAAATGAACATTGCCCTGGCACCGCCTAGGCTTCTATGAAAGTTATAAAGCTCATTCTGTGCTATGGAATGGACTTCTCCAAAAGAAAGTCTTTGAAAAGAAAAAGAGAACCTGCAAAAAAGTAAAGAGTGATAAGGAGCAAAGAAAGTAGAGTTCAAAAGAGGAAGACCGCGATCAAAGAATATGTTTCCCTGCAACAGCGACGCACTGAAGCGGAAACTGCCAACGCTACCTTACTTAGCTACTCTAGAAGAAGAAAAGGAAGGTCCTCGCTGGAGGTATTCTCAGTTATTAGGAGTCTAACCTTAATGAGTTTCTTCAGCATGCTAGTTGGGGTGCTTGACTCTGTTCTAGTGCAATCTTGCACTTCCATAGTACAATTTGAGCGATGGTACAGAGGCCTGAGGGAGGAGAACATGATCCTATGCAGTCAGTAATGAGCAGGAGCTTGCTTGCATGTGGTCGGTGGGAATATCACCCTCCTCTATTTACATCTAGTTTTAGACTTAGTTGACAAGACTATTAACGGATGCCTTAGCTCAGCTAAAAATTGATTTCTATTTCTGCTTAGCACTAGAAGGCTATTATTACTTCTTTAAGGTCGCATTAGTAATTTCTCTTTATGAAAGAATAAAATTGCAAAATGTTTCTTATTACTCTTAATCAGCTACAGATTGATGTATCTCTATTCTAACTATCGCAAATAGTGAATGCATAAGAAACTCTAGGGATAGTCCAAACCGATAGGTATCTATGCACTGAGATTAGTCATATAGCAGAAAATTTATCAACAAGAGTTGGAGAAAAAGGGCTATTGAGTCCATGACTTTCAAGTCATATCAATTAATCTTATCTTCAGGCAAAATGTACTAAACTCTCGTTTTGTAGGACATTGGAGGAAAGGGCCACATATTCTCTTCTCTAGTACATACTGAATGTGTGTGGCCCATTTGATATGCTGGTAGAGGCAATTTTGTCTACTTCA
>QRFJ01001363.1:360897-410141 GCA_006176705.1 Cocos nucifera
TCATTACCTTTACCGATGATCTATCTAGGTATGGGTATGTGTATCTTATGAGACACAAGTCTGAAGCTTTTGAAAAGTTCAAAGAATTCAGACATGAAGTAGAAAAACAAACTGAAAAACCCATTAAGGTTCTTCGATCAGATCGAGGAGGTGAATACCTTAGCCAAGAATTCCTAGACTATCTCAAGAAAAATGGCATAGTCTCTCAATGGACTCCACCAGGAACACCTTCAACTCAATGGGGTTTCAGAATGGAGAAATCAGACTCTATTGGATATGGTCCGATCCATGATGAGCTTCACAGACCTTCCTGATTTTCTTTGGGGACACTCATTGTTAACTTCAATTTATCTACTGAATAGGGTTTCCTCTAAAACCGTTTCCTACCACACCGTATGAGATATGGCACGGTAAGAAACCAAGTCTGAGTCATCTCAGAATTTGGGGTTGTCCGGCTCATGTCAAAAGACAACAAGCGGACAAGTTAGAGTTTAGGTCCTTCAGAGCTCGATTCATAGGATATCCTAAAGAGTCATTAGGATACTATTTCTACATTCCAGAAGACCACAATGTGATTGTGAGTCGACATGCCATCTTTCTTGAAAAATAGTTTATTCAAGATAGTGGCATTTAAAAGTAGATTAAGCTTGATGAGAAAGTCTCACAAGTACAACGAGCTAAGGACCAATTGGAACCAAATCAGGTTGAGCCAATAAGAACACTACCTCCTCCACCTCGTAGATCGAAAAGAGTTTTCCATCCCCTGAAAGATACTTAGGTATTATTTCAGAGGAAGTAGAGAAAATGTTCCTCATAGGTAATGGTGCTCATGGTGATGATCCCAAAACCTACAACGAGGCGATATCAGATATCGACTTCTGAGAAATGGCTAGAGGCAATGCAGTCAGAAATTGACTCGATGCACTCAAACCAAGTCTGGACCTTGGTAGATCCACCAGAAGGTATAGTACCTATTGGGTGTAAATGGATCTTCAAGAGAAAGATTGGTGCAGATGGAAAATGTGGAGACATTCAAGGCTAGACTAGTGGCAAAAGGTTATAGTCAACGTGAAGGCATTGACTATCAGGATACCTTTTTCTCCAGTGGCTATGCTAAAATCCATCCGCACATTGCTTGCCATTGCAGCCTATTTCGATTATGAAATATGGCAAATGGATGTGAAAATGGCATTCTTAAATGGATATCTTGAGGAAGATATCTATATGGAACAGCCGCTAGGTTTCACATCCAGTGATACTGATCACAAGGTTTGCAAGCTGCAAAGGTCCATATATGGACTTAAGCAAGCATCTCGGAGCTGGAACACTCATTTTCAATGATGTGATCAAAAAGTTTGGTTTCATCAAAAATGAAGAGGAACCGTGTGTCTTCAAAAAGGTCAGTGGGAGCGCTGTTGTCTTCCTCGTATTGTACGTGGATGACATCCTCCTTATTGGGAAATGATATTCCCATGTTGACGACAGTCAAAATATGGTTGTCCAAGGAATTCTCCATGAAAGACCTAGGTGAAGCATCCTTTATTCTAGGAATTAAGGTCTATAGGGATAGACCGAATAGGATGCTAGGACTTTCACAGAAGATGTACATAGAGGAAGTACTAAAGAGGTTTAGTATGGAAAACTCTAAGAGGGGATTAATACCCTTCAGACATGGTATTCATCTTTCCAAGAAGATGTGCCCTAGCACACCTGAGGAAATAGAATGCATGAGCAAGATCCCTTATGCTTCTGCAATAGGGAGCCTCATGTATGCCATGCTATGTACACGACCTGATATAGCCCATGCTGTGAGTGTCACAAGCAGATATCAGTCAAATCCAGGTGAAGAACACTGGACTTCTGTGAAATGTATCCTTAAGTACTTAAGAAGAACTAAGGATATGATGTTGGTCTTTGGTAATGGAGAACTCCAAGTCCAGGGATACACAGACTCGGATTTCATGTCCGATGTAGATGATCGAAAGTCGACATCTGGGAGTCTGTTTGTGTGCAATGGTGGTGCTGTCAGCTGGAAGAGTTCCAAGCAAACCGTGATAGCAGATTCCACCATGGAAGCAGAATATATCGCTGCATCAGAGGCTGCGAAGGAAGCATTCTGGTACAAGAAGTTTGCTGCAGAAATTGGAGTAATGCCATCAGATGCCATTCCTCTATACTGCGACAACAATGGCACCATAGCCCTTGCTAAGGAGCCGAGGTCTCATCAGAAATCCAAGCACATTGAGCGGCGATACCACCTCATCCGCGATTACCTCGAGAAGGGTTACGTCGAGGTCAAGAGAGTCAACTCCACAGACAATGTGGCAGACCTACTTACAAAGCCATTGGGCCAGCAGAAGATCAAAGCCCACCTTGAGAAGATGGGACTTAGACTTGTAGCCAATTGGCTTTAGGATAAGTGGAAGATTGTTAGATATATGTGCCCTAGAAGCCAGAATTGGCTGACACTTGTAATACACTTCTAGGGGCAAAATTATAATTTTGACTATAATCAATAAAATGGGTTATTTTCTATCACATATGTGTATTTAGTGTCTGTGATACATCCTTTGAGTTAATGGTAATGATAATTCATATTTTCAAGAGTTGAAAATTTAAGACATGAATAATCATTATTAACTCATAAAATGCTCCCGACCATAGGATCATCACGAGGATGGTGATTGATCCGGAAGGTTGGTGTACAATCGCTTCTCTTTAGTAGATGAGTCTTGAGTCTATGGTGTGGAGACACCGGAGCGAGAGTACAGGTACTCGTTAGAGAACGAGGGCACTGAGCGTGACCACCTCGAGTAGTCATTAGGAAGTCTACCTTCTCGTCAATGACTGACTCGATGCTGCAGTGGTGTGTCTGGTTCTTTGACCTGAGGTGCATCGGCAGTTCACCTTGAGGGTGTTATAGTTTGACTACACCATAACTCGGTCTCCTAGCCATTCGGAATCCTGAGGTGTATGTTGGCTATAGCATGTTCATTGTAGGAACTGGATTGCATCAAGATGGAATCTATCTACCTCGGTGGTAGAGGAGCAGCCCTATGATGATCATGAGAATCAAGTCCAGAAGCCCATGGCCATGGTAGAGTGAAATAATAGAAAGAGTTTCTATTTAGATTTTCACATCGGACTTGAATCGAATGATTACATCATATGACAGAAACTAGGGTTTGATGAGTTCACCTTAACCCTAATCTGATCGGAGGCTCAAGATAGAAGAACTTAATCACATAGGTAGCTACACCAAGAGGTTCACATTTAGCTCTGATGGGTTGCCACCATATACTGCTAGGTGTCACTGGTGGATTTTGGGAGCAATTAGAATGATTTAGATGATTCGATCATTCTAGCTGTTCGAATCAGAAAAGTTCTGATCCATCGAAAGGAGTTTCGATGATGTCGATGATAGAGATCATGACATATCCCATTACCATACAGAACTGAACCTAACTGGGTCACACAAACAAGGGTTTGAATCTAGTGATCATCAATTGACCTAATCCAGTTCAATTGATCTGAATGAGATTCAATTAGGTTCAAGAAAATCGTGGTAGCACTCAATTGAACCTAACATTCTTCTTTTACTATCATAAATAGTTGTACTGACTGAGCCAAAGGAGTTTGTGCTCGATCAGAGGCCTTCACTTGGTCTGACTGGAGACTGTCCAGATCAAAAAAAGGTTGTCTTATTTTGTAAGACAATACCTGCCATTTTTGGTCACCTGCCATTTCTCATCCTTTGACTTTGGTCAAAAGTTTATCTTTGATTGATCAAATATTGACCATTGATACTTTGACTTATGTCCATGTGTCATGCACCTATTGGAGAGCTGGTGGAGGCTTGTTCCCTTGTCAGAACCTGGCAAGGAGGAGGGCGCATGCCAAGGATGGCGTGCGCCCAAGAGTCCCTGTTGGATAGGGACTCCATCTCCTTTTTGGATTTTGATTAGACTCCTCCTAAGAACCAACTTTGACTAGTCTTAGGCACCATCTAAGGATGAATTCAAGAGACTCTATTCTCACCAATCAGATTTAGATCTGATTTCACAAAGGATTGTGATTGGTTGGGGTGAAGAGGTGTTGGATCATGCATAGTCTATAAATAAGACCCTGCACCCAACTTAAGGAGTATCTGAAAATTCCCCATGCCCCAAGGCTGCCTCTCTCCTCCTCCTCCATGCCAAGTCCATCTTCTCCCTCTCCTCTCCATGCCCAAAGTGGTTTGGGATCCAGTTGGTGCGATCCAGATAAGAGAAAGGGGACAGAAAGCTAGAAGGCTGCGCTGCTGCAAAGGACAACTGCTGATCTTCGAAAGCTATTTTGAAGATCCTCTAAATCAGATTCAGATCTGATTTTTGGAGACATGATAGAGAAGAAGAGGATCTCCAGATCCACCCCAAGTTGATACCGATAGAGTCCAGGCACTTGCATGGCTAGATCCAGAACCTTCCGCTGCTTACAGGATCATCAAACGAATAATAGGATTACCGTACATCAAGATAAATTAAATTTGATTTAATTTATCTAGATTTTATTTTTATTATTAGAATAATAAAAATTAGATTTGAAACATCCCAGATCTGATTTGGATTAAAGAAATTTTTTTTAAAAATATATCTCTTGATCCGATCATATCTGAACAAACTTGATCCAAAAAATCAGGATTTTTCTTCGCTCTCCTCTCACCTTATCTTAAATAATCGGAGGTCTTTGACTTGCCCATGTTAGGATGAGATTCTCCTCCTATTTCTAACATGGCCACTTTTGATTATTTCTTTCCTATCGTCGCATAGTTTTTGCACCAAGAAACAATAATGTTGAAATAGAGGAGTTTTATTGAAGAAAGATTACTGACAGTATATTCTCAGACTCTCTGAGTTTCAAGGTCGTGGTAGCATTGTTCCTTCGAACTCCTTTAGGTGATAAATTTCTAGCCGAACAGCCTCCTCTATTTCATATGAGCCTTCCTAATTTGGGGCAAGCCTCCCCTGACTTCGAGGCTGAGAGATGGCAGCTCGTCGAAGTACTAAGCCCCCCAGAGATAGCATTGATGATATTGGAAGGCGGTCGATCTTCTTGTTGTTCCTCCCTCATTGATAGTTCTAGCTGTGGTAGCACCCTTGGCTGATCTTCTTTTGTTTCTGACCAACATCTGAGGAATCAACCCAGTCGACCTCTCCTGATGAGCTCATCGATCTCATCTTGGAGCTGAATGCATTCTTCGGTATCATGGCCATGATCATGATGATACAAATAGTACTTGCTTCGATTGAGCTTGTTTGGGAGTGATCATAATTCTTCTGATCTTGTTAGTTGATTCTTAATTTCTATCAGAACTTGAGTTTTAGGAGCATTAAGGGGGACATAGTTATGAAACCTTCTGAGGGAAGAACTTCTTCGTGCTCTTCTATTGGAGCTTCTTTGATGACGAGCTCGAGGAGGAGTTCGGGCTCGCTTGCACTCGGAGAGAGTCCTTAAATGCGACCGAACTTCATTCAGCCCTTTATCAACGGTAGGTCTATTGGACTCGCCCACCCACGCTCTTCTATGGCTTCTTTATCCTTTAATCTAAAGGCTTCTTCCGCTTGGGCATATCCTTCAGCCTAAGCTAGCAGATCAACAAAGTCCCTGGGATACTTCTTCTTCAGGAGGAATAATAAATCATTCTTCTGAAGGCCGCCCTTGAGTGCGGCCATTGCAACAGACTGGTCCAAGTTTCGGACCTCCAATGCATCTGTATTAAACTAGGTAACATAAGCCTAGATCGATTTCCCCTTCTTCTACTTGATATACATCAAAAAATCTGAACCTCGGCGTAAACGTCGGCTGTTGATGAAGTGAGCTACAAATTGATGGCTCATCTGGTCAAAAGAGAAGATCGTACCCGATTTTAATACTGAGTACCAATTTTTTGCTACTCCCTTTAAGGTAGATGGAAAAGCTCATCATAAGATGGCATCTGGTGCGCCATGGAGCAGCATCATGGTCCAGAAGGCCTTCAGATGATCGATCGGATCAGAGATTTTATCTTAGCTTTCAAATTGGGGGAGCTTGAAGTTTGACGAAATGGGCTCTTGCATAATTTAAGAAGAGAAAGGGGGATCGATGTAGACGTCATCATGGCAAGCCGGGGCGATGTGATGGAGTTCCTCAATCCGCCAATCCATCTCCATAGTTTCTGATCGAGGACGTCGTCTCGATCGTAGATCTTGGAAGGCTTCTAGCCATAGATGGAGAAGGTCTCTTTCAAAGATGAATCATGATCTGAACAAGGATCCTCTGCTCTCTATTTCTCCTTCCTAGGGGCAACGGATATGCTAGCCCAAGTGCTCTTCCTCAGAATCGATTCTTGAAATATTGATGGTGGATTTTCTGGTGGAATCACTATCGAGGGCTGCCGCATGGTCTGCACCATCTCAGTGAGGCCCTGAATCTGCTGCATCAGTAGGTTAAACTACTCCGAATCTACCATGGCCGTCGATGGAGGAGGAGATTGAAGCATCGATGCTAGAGCAGGAATGGATGGGTCTGGCTTGGATTTGATGGTAGAAGCGATAGATCTCGAATAGTCACCTTCTTTGAAGGCATTTCTTAGGATTGAGGGAGAGGATGAAGATAGATCTTGAAGAAGAAGATCCACAGGATCGGCTGAGCACTCCTTTAAGAACAAAGGTACCTCAGAAATAGAGGGCCCTTCCTCTAGCGCCAATCCTGTTGATGCAGAATCTAATTGATGCCGGATCGAGCTGGAGTTTAGAAAGAAAAGGTCACCGTCGGTGACCTGCAAAAATAAAGTTCCATCCGAAGTCGGTGGTGGTGGCTCAGGCAGAACCCTCCAATGATTAAGTCAGCTCTTCTGACCAACAAAAATAGAGTGCTTAGGAAAGAACTCAGTAGATGTTTAGGAAGGAGAAGAGAGCTTAGAGAAAATATATCTGAAGGGTCCCTTTTTATAGATAGAGCCTATCGTAACTGTTAGATAGTGGAGTTGCCTATAGTAGACTGATAAATGACAATCGTAACCATCCTTATAAATGACAGTCATAATCATCCGGTAGTGGGATCGCCTATTCATTGAGATTTAATAGTCGAAGTCCGAAGAAAGTAGGCATTGGTTGGTGAAAAACTTTGACATATATCAATTCCAGAGGAGTTCAGATTTCTAAAGGAAATACGGCTAAAGAGGATCATGTGGGAGGAATACTACTTAAAATCTGAAAGTAATCCGCTGGATGAATCTAGATGAAGTTTGATTGAAGGAGAAGTTCAGCTCCTAGAGGAATCCGACTGAAGAAGACATCCGAAAGGAGTTTCACTCCTGTAGAAATCCGACTGAAGGAGAAGTTTAGAAGAAGTTTTGCTCTTGGAGGAATCCAACTAAAGAAGAGGTCCGAAAGGAGTTCGACTCCTAGAGGAATCCGACTGAAGGAGACATCCAGAAGGAGTTCGGCTTCTATAGAAATCCGACTGAAGGAGAGGTCTAGGAGAGGTTCGACTATTGGAGGGAGTCCGAGTGCTTGAAGGAGTTTGATTGAATTTCGATCGTTAGAGGAAGTTTGGGAGGGGTTCAGTCGCTGGAGGAGTTCGGCTGCTAAAGGAGTTTGATCGGGGTATGGCTGCTGGAGGGAGAATTTTCAATCAAAGCTTTTCATGATTACCAATCGCATTAGGCTAAGCATCAAACTGGACTTCGGTGGGAGCGGGGTTTATCCCCAACACTTTCCAACGCTCATAGGGGTTTTCCTTAAAATTGGGTGAATAGAAACTCTATTTAAGAAGTAGCATGCTGCGTTAATGGCTTCAGCCCAAAAGTATTTGCATAGATTTCCTTCACACAACATGATACGGGCCATATCAACTAAGGTTCTATTCTTTCTTTCAACAACTCCATTTTGTTGAGGGATTCTAGGTGCTGAAAGATTATGTTCTATGCCATGTTCATTGCAAAATTCTTTAAAGTATTTGTTTTCAAATTTTGTGCCATGATCACTATGGATACATAACACAGTAGAGTTCTTTTCATTTGTTATTTTCTTGTAAAACTTTAAAAATAATGAAAATGCTTCATCTTTGTGAGCTAAAAATAGAACCCAAGTGAAATGAGAATAATCATCAATAATTACTAGACCATACTTCTTTCCTCCTAGGCTTGTGGTCCTAGTAGGTCAAACAAATCCATATGAATCAATTCAAGAGGCCTAGAAGTTGAAACTACATTTTTGGATTTGAAACTCTCCCTAGTTCATTTTTCAAATTGGCAAGCATCACAAACATGATCAATTTGGAAATTTAGTTTTGGTAACCCCTTAACTAAGTCTTTATTATGCAATTTATAAAGAGTATGCATGCTAGCATGACCTAATCTTCAGTGCTAAAGCCAATTAGTTTTTTTTATGTTAGCATTCATTGCAACTAGGCATTGGCCACTCTTCATGGCAGTTTCACCAAGATTCACCATATTCTAACTATCCTGACTTTAAAGAGATTTATGCTACCTTACAACAAGGACCATCTAGAAACTTTAGTGAGTATATTTTTTAGGATGGATTCTTGTTCAAAAATAATAGACTACGTATCCCGTAGACATCTGTAAGAGATTTTTTAGTATAAAAATTACATGCGGAAGGATTGATTGGACATTCTGGATGAAATAAGATGATTGAAGCTATGAAAAATTAGTTCTACTAGCCCAATTTGAAGAGAGATGTTTCAAGAATCAAAGTCCAATGTCGTACGTGTGCCATAGCAAAATATCCTAAATAAAATACTGGCCTATATACGCCATTGCCTATCCCTGACCGTCCATGGCAAGATGTTAGCATTGACTTTGTCTTAGGCTTTTCCGAACAATCCATGAGAATGACTCTATTTGTGTTGTAGTAGATAGGTTTTCGAAAATGGCCCACTTTTTACCATGTCCTAAAGCTTCAAATGCATCTAGAGTAGCTCGCTTATATTTTGATGAGGTTGTGATATTGCATGGTCTACCTAAGTCCATTGTTTTAGACCATGATGTCAGATTCTTGAGTTATTTCTAGAAAACTTTATGGCATTTACTAAGAACGAAACTTAATTTCTCATTTGCATTTCACCCATAGATTGATGGCCAGACTGAAGTAGTTAATAGGAGCTTAGGCAACCTTCTTAGGAGTCTAGTAGGAGAACATGTTAGTAATTGGGATTTAATCCTATCCCGAGCTGAGTTTGCTTACAATGATTCTATCAATAGGTCTATTGGTAAGACACCATTTGAAGTTGTATATGGTTATCATTCCCATAAACTAGTGGACTTAAGTTTCATTACCGTGGCATGCTAGATCATCAGAAGATGCAGAATCATTTGCACAGCATTTTAAGGATCTGCATGAATATATTAAAAACAAAATTAATGTCAGCAATCAAATGTATAAATAGCTTACAGATTCACATCATAGATCTTATAACTTTACTGAGGGAGACTATGTTATAATTTGAGTAAGACCATAATGATTTCCATCAGGAACCATCGAAAAACTCCATGCACATAGAGCTGGACCTTTTAAGATCTTGAAGAAACGAGGATCAAATGCCTACATTATAGATTTACCATTTCATTATCGCATAAGCTCAATATTCAATGTATCAAACCTAATAAAATACAAGGAGCCAATAATGATACCTAGTGATCCATTTGAGCCTGATCTTTTTCTTGAGAGTGAATCCCACCCTGAGTGTCCACTGCCCACTATTCCAAAAAAACATGATCGCATTGATAAGATTTTAGATAAGCAGATTGTGTCAACTAGAAGGCATGGATATCAGTGATATCTAGTCTAATGTCAAGGCAGACCTGAATTCAAGAATACTTGGATCACCCGAGAGGAGTTGCAATGGATCAATCTAGATCAGCTTGAATAATTCTAGAGCCGTAGTGGACCATACTCATTGGAGTCGAGTTTTTTTCACCCTAGGGGAATTGGTGCGGACACCAGTTTGCAAGCCACCATCTGGCTTAACTAAACTAGACTACCATATATGCCACTTGAATGTCACCTCTGCACTACATCATCACTCGAGTTGGAGCCTTGATGGACCCTTGATGCTGCCCAAAGAAAAATCTCAAATCCCTAGCTAGTTTCATGAAGAAGTCCTAAAAGATCAGCCCAAAAATTTTCACATGGTAACTGTTGATTGGTGCAAGACATGGTCCAAGTTTATCACAAGATAGCACCACGTATAGGATTATCTTATTAGAGTTTGATTTTTTTTAAACTATTAGTGTTTGAATTATTTTAAACTCTTATTATTTTATCTATAAATACCTTGTATTAGAAGTCTTAATGGAATTGAAAATGAATGAAAATTTAAAGCTGTTGCTTTCTTCTCCAATCTAGAGATCCTTTTCTCCTCTTGGTCTTTTTTCCTCTCTTCCTCTCTTCTTTTGAGTTTTTTCTCTTTGAGCCTGAACTCATCCTTGTGCCAAGATCAAAATCACCACCCCTTCACATGCCATCTACTATTTAAGATATTGATTTGGAGCAATGCTTGATGGTGTCTTGATTCTGAATTCATGAAGTTCTTCCATGGATTGAGATCGCAACTGCCAGCAACAACCCAACTTCTCTAAGATCAAATCGAGCGATCATCTAAGCAAAATCTTTACGGATCTATTAAGGAGATCGTTATTGTTGGTAAGTAAAATTTATTTTCTTGAATTTTTTTAGATCTGAACCTGAATTACGAAGCCTAATCAAAAAGAAGATTTCTCAATCGCCTTCGATCCTAGATTCTTTAAAAATTAAAAGGGACAGCTATACATGCTAGGAAGATCTACTTGCTTTAATCAATACTATTCTTTCTTGAAAGTTTAAATCTTGTTAGATTTGCTTTTATTTATTATTTTGATTGCTAAGATAAATAAATAAATAAATAAAAAATTTAGTTGCATCTTCAATCGAATACCCATCCTGCATCACTTATCTTGTCTCCAGCGATCACCAGAAAGAAAATAAAACTAATATGATGCATGCTCTAAGTAATTAAGATTTCTAATCTTATCATGAAGCTTTTAATTAGCTTTAGATGGATGTTTTTTTAATTTAAAAATAAAAGAAAAAAGATCTAGGGTTTGGATTGATCTCACCAAGCAAAATTGAAAGCTTTCTCCTTGTCCTAATCTTTTTTTATTCTTTTTCTCTATTTTTTGTAAAAAAATAAGAAAAAGTTAGTAAGCAATATTTACAAAAATTAAAAAAATTAAAATTTTATTTATAATTTTATTTATATAAAAATCAAAGAAATCAAAAGAAATTAATACTCATGCCATTCCCAACAATAGTGCCAAAAATTTGATAAGAGCAAGATGTTGTCGTTAAGATATCATGTTTATCAGTTTAATTTCGACTTCTTAAATCAATTAAAAATAGGTAGTAAGTAGTGAGTTGTGTTGAATCCATAGAAAATATAGTATTTTAGTTTTAAAATTTTTGATTTTTATATAAGAAAAGATTTTTAAAATAAAATTAAAATTAAAAAATAAAATTATAAATAAAAAATTAAAATTAAAAGATGTAGAAAATTAAACTTGATACTAAGATCTACTAGTTAGATCTTAGCATCTACTTGCAATAAAAGTAAAGAATAATTAAATGTAAAGATCAAAAATTAAATTATAATTAAAAGTAAAAAGCATGATTTTAAGGTGCATAAAAATAAAATTTTATATTAATTTAAAAGTTTATAACTTAAATACATGAAATTTAAAAAAAATAGGAAAGAAAAATAAAAATTAAAAAAAATAACTGATCTTGATCTTGGATCAACATTGGTGTTGAGATGGTGTAGAAGTCCAGCTCTTCCTCTTAACACCATCCGCCTTGAAGCATCCACGAACCCAAGCATGCCTCTAACCTATACCATCACCTTCCCACGATCGAAGATGCTTTGTTTTCATGGCCTAAGGTGTTATTTATCGATGTTGGAGGGTTGGATCCTTTGTTTCTAGGCAATGTGGGACTAAGGAGGAATTTTGATCATCAAATATGAAGAAATCCTGGCAAAAATTGGATTAAAATAGCCTCTGGACAAATTCTGTTGAGTTCTCTGAATTCTGGCCATCAAATTTTGATCAAATGATCCAAAAAATACCAAAAATTGAGTTTTAAAAGCCCAAATCAAGTTGGAATTAATTCTGACCATTGGATTGCTTTAATCAGATGAATCTTGATCGTTAGATCAATGCCTAGGTGTTTGATCACCGTCGGGAGCTTCCAAGGCCGTTTGATCATCATCGGGAGCACTGTCGGCCATCCGATCGTGCACTAGGATGCTGAGGGAATTAGAATCAAAATGGAAAAAGATAATAGCAATTGGATCTGGTTTTGAAAGAAATTTGACTATTGGATCATCGGTTAGAGCATCCAGAGCCGTCCGATCTTGTGTGGAAAGCTAGCTAAATTCGAATCAAAATAAGAATTAACCCAGACCATTGGATCTTTACCAAAATCAACAATAACAGCACGATTGCACCATTACTGTAGCTATGGACCAGCTGAACCAACTGGACCGTGGACCGCAACCAATCAGTGCTCATCTTATCATAAGAAATTACCATTTTGCTCTTATATGCCATGATGAATTTTCTGTAAACCCTTTAATGGTCATGGTTCACCACGTGGCAACATGTGATTGGATGTCTTTTGCTGAGCTAGCAGTCCACGCTTGATTTCATGGACCGACAGGTCAGCTTCAATGGCTGAGTTAGCTTGGACGGCTTTGCTGGGCTCGTCGGTAGAGCCATTTTATTTTTTTAATTTTTTTTCAAAAATTCATATCAGATCCATTTTAACTCTGATTTGCTCCAAACTTATTTCATTACAATCAAAAAAATAAGCTCTTTCCATTAGTAAAATATTTTCTAAAAATAATAAATAAAAGTATTTAATTCTTAAAAATAAGTATAAATTAATTAATAAATTATTATTTTTAATGATGCTTTTATGGTACTTATCAATGGTCCAGGGTCATCCATGGCCACCGATATGGTATGGCCCAAGACAGCTGGCATGGCTCAACTCAAAATTCATCGATACGATTCGGAATCAATCGATAGGAGTTATCTTACCTACTGGCATGATCCACAATTGTTAGCATGCCCCTAGAACCCACTGACTGGAGTTCTCTTTAAATATTATTATAAAATTATTATAAATATTATAAATCATAATTAATAAATATTACTATAAAATAAAATAAAAAAATTATATCTATGGCTGTGGGAGGGTGGGTTGCATAGAGCTTGGAGGGTCGCCGCTAGTGAAGGCAGTGGCACTAGAGGGACGGGGCGACGCTAAAGGTGGCCTATAAGAAAGAAAGATAGAGACAATGAGATATAGAGAGAGATAAAGTGAGAGAAGAGAGATAGAGGAAAGAGAGAAGAGATAGAAAGAGGGAAAAGAGAGTGTGTGACGGACAGAGAGATCGAGGAAAGAGAGAGTAGGATGGTCAAGGGGGTGGTAGTGGTGCAAGAGGGAGGAGGTGGTAGAGGCAGGTCAGGCCGAGGAAAAGAGAGAGAGAAAAAGAGAGGAGGTAGGGCTGGTTGGGGAAGAGGGAGGTGGGGTTTGGCGCCGGGCCGAGCGAGAAGAAAGAGGAAGTGGGGGAGGTGGCAGGGTCGGTCAAGAAAGAAGGAGGAGGCAGGACTACTCAGGGGAATAAGAGGAGGCAAGGCCAGTAGTAGGGCCAGTCGAGGAAGAAGAAGGAGGCAGGGCCAGCGATGGGGCCGATCGGGAAGAAGGAGGTGGGGGAGGAGGCAGGGCCGACTGGAGAAGGAGGAGGCGGGGGAGGAGGTGGTGCTGGCCGGGGAAGAAAGAGGAAGCGGGGCTAGCCAATAGATGCTAGGGATGAGTGTGTGCGATGGTGGTGGGCTGGCAATGGAGAGGAGAGAGAGAGGGAGGAGGACCTCATTGACGGTAGAAAGGATGGAGAGAAAGATAGCTTAGGAGAGGAAAAATGAAAATAAGATGGACTAGGGGGAAAAATAACCTAATCTAAGAGGGGCAAAAACTTTGTTGAAGAAAGAGGGGCAAAAACTCGATCCAAGTGAAATATATTATGCCAAATTGACAAGAAAATGTTTTGGGCTTAGATTGGGCATGCATACTTCTGGATGGATGCTTGCAAGCACGACGATGGCCTTGTCCGAGTTTGAACTTCAAAATTAAAAAGGTCTAGGCTCATGTTGGTAATGTCCTAGCACAAGTCAAAAAACATCAATATCACTAGATTAATCAACTTAGTTGTACACATTTCTACAACCAAAATCACCACTTGAAGCTCTTTTTGGATCAGAATCAAGTAAATACATACTGCTCCATGCATTAGAAGATGAGAGAAGCTAGTGTAGAATGGCATACTACTTGAAGTAGATCGAATGTATGGACCTAAGATCCAAAACAAACATCAAAAAAGATAATCACGAAAAAATGTTGGAAGAAAAAATAAATTTAGGAGAGAGAAAAATCTTTATTAAAAAAATTGACCCACACAAAGAAGCTCCCTCATGTCTTACAAAAGAGGATACCTCTATCTCTCTCTCTCTTTATTCACACTCCTTATGCTCTTCCACACCATTCCATACACACTTTTTACATCATCTTCCACATCCCAAAGTAGACACCAATGGTCCCTTTAAATAAAAATCACATTGGTGGGAGTTTGACTCCTACCCTAGCTTAAAACCAAAATCCACTAAAATGTAAATTTTAAAAAAGATAGAGTAACACTAGGGATAGAGTCATGTTTGCATAGGACACATAAGGAATAATTAAATAGAGCCTTAAAATCATTAAAATTAATGGCCAACTAAAATTGAAATCCTAGTTGGATTTGGATTTGGCAATAAATCTCAATACTCTCCCTTATTGAGAAGTCCATATTGACAACACCAAGTTTGCTATGCAATTCTTTAAAATGCTCAATCACTAATCCTTTGGTGTGAAGATATCTGCTAGCTGGTCCTTTGTAGAAACTTGGAGCAAATTAACCTTTTCATTTGCAATTTCATTTGTTGGCATTCTTTTTGACTCATCCAAAATATTCCATAAATCTTAGCCTTTCAAATAAGACTAGACAAGAGTCTTCTTATATGAATAACATGTATTATTTAACTTATGGAGAGTAGTGGAAGTAGTAAAAGTTGTTTTATTCATGTTTGTAAAGTTAGGCATCATATGCTTGAACTCATTGATATAGAAGACAGTAGCATCAGCCATCATGATTCACTTCTTAAATCATCAAAACAAGAGTCCACACGCTTGCACCACCGTATAATGAATTACTAGAAGCTCTTCAATCACATTGATCTATGAATATGGGAACCACCAATAATCAAGTCACCACTCTAAAAAAACTACACTTTGAATAAATTTGATTGAAGAAGCAAAATCGCTTGACTACTCTCGAAGCCTATGACTCTGATACCTTATAAAATAATAAATAGACAGACCATGAATCTCAAATCCTTAGCTCTGATACAATGCAAAATGATATGCTATCCAGAGTAGATTGAACATGTTGGCCCAAGATTCAAAACAAATACAAAAAAAATAATAGAAAAAATATTGGAAGAAAAATAAATTTAGGGGAGAAAATATCTTTATTAAAAAAATAAATGATACAAGAAAGCTCCTTCACACTTTACTAAAAAGGATACCTCTAACTCTCTCTCTCTTTTTTACACCTCTCACACTTTTTTGTACTATTCCGTACACCCTTTTTCCGCCATCTTCCACACCTCAAAGGAGATACTAATGATCCCTCTAAATAGGGATCATATGGATGTGAGTTTGACCCCTATCTTAACTCAAAACCAAAATCTACTAAAATGCAAACTCTAAAAAGAAATAAAATAACACTAGAGATAGAGTCTTATTTGAATAGGATATGTAAGGAATAATTAAATAAAGTCTTAAAGTTATTAAAACTAATGACCAACTAAAAATAGAATTCTAGAATGAATCTCAATAGCTAGATAGCCATGTCTAACTATGCCATACTTTTCCAAACCCAACTTTTGAATTCCAATGAAAAATAATACTTTTGTAATATATATACACACATGCACATGTAGATAGATTGATTGATTGAATGAGGAAGGTAGAAATGATGCCAAGTAGTACTCTAGTATTGATCCAAAGAGAAAGCCATGGATCAAAACTTCATTCAAAGGATAGGATGCTGTATTCACTTTATGAGGGGAAATTATTTATAGCTTAAAAATGTTGACTCAATTTGATATTTTCATTCTTTTTCTATGTTTTGGTGACTTTTGGATGGATTATTAGATATTTTAGGGATGACTTTTATTTATTAGGGTAAGGGAATCAAAAAAATAGAGTAAAATTTTAACTAGAAAATTTTGGCTATGGAAGGGGTTGTGGATTTTAGCATAGTCTGAACTTGTTGACTCAATTTCAAAAGTCATCAAATATAGATGAGTTGGGTCCAATTGACCTGCATATGTAAAAGTTGATAAAAATTGTCTTAGTAAAGTCTTGGACTATAAGATCATTAATTGTCATGGAGGGCAGATGCATTGATAGATGATCTAGAAAAAAATGGATTGGGGTTAGTGAATCAAGCTAGATCTGGTAAATTTGAGTTAGTTCATTTAGGTTAATTAATGGAATTAGTAAGGATTTTCCCAGTTAAGTTTATTATTTACCAAATAGAGATGAAATTACATAAATGATAGAGTGAATTAGATTCGAAATGAATCAAAGTAGGTGGAATAGAGCTGAAACGAATGCATGGTGATTTTGAAGTGGGGATAAATTGATCCATCAATCTAGTTTAGTATTATTAGGTTTAGTTGAGAGTGAAAAGATTACTTAAAGGTTTGATTGACCACTCTTTGGCTAATTAAAGTAAGGAAAAGGGAGTTAGTGAGTTGAAGACATACCAAAAATAAAGGGTTTTCAGTTTAGGAGATCCTTACTAATTCACAAGGGTGTTGCACCCAATCCACTTTATCATATCCTAAATTATTTTTACATGCCCATTTAGATCACTATCTATGATTATACCTTATTTTTCGGGAATACTTTGCACTAATCCATTTATTTCTTAAAATTATTTCTTAACCCTCTCCTCAAAGCCTACTTGTGATTCACAAACACTAATTGCATTATTAATCCTATTAGGGATAAAACAGCTCCTGCCAAAGTCTGGTAAGGTTTGACCTTGATGACCTACTGAAAGTGCCATCCGAGTTTAGGATTCACCCCAATCTGGGGTTCAACCAAGTTAGTCTCCCAGTTCAAGTAAGCACCAACGGATCAGCCTCCAAATTTGCTTAAGCTCAGAGCTTCAGTCGAGGGCAGCTTATGCTGGAAGTGACAATAACTTTTATTAATGTTCGATCTTGTGTGTTAGCTGAGCTCCTCCACTTCGACCCTCCAACTCTATCTTGACAATAGCAGATCTTGCCAGACCACACACTGAATCTCGGCCAGACGAACTTGAGCTAGTAAAGAAAACTCATCATCTACTCGATTTTGATCTTTAGTCTGGGATAAGCAACAACTATTTCACAAACATTGAACTTTAGTACTATCCGATCCTAATTATGGGCCGACCTTGGGTATTGGTTGAACTTCATCAAAACAATCAAGGAAACTCTATCACGGTTTCAATCAAAGGATTGGCATTCTTCCAACTCCCAAGCTCCGCCGACCTTGATGTCTTAATTATGGAGTCAGTTTATGTGACTGAGCGCCCAGTTATTTTCTTTCAACCTCAATCTTACAATGCTATTCCAGTTCAAGATACCAACTTCCACCACTAATCGACCTCAAAGATTGCTGAACTTCTAAGAATAGTTAAGATAGCCCTGCTATAGCCCAAATCAGAAATTTGATCTACAAGTTTGATACTTCTAGTCAAAAGACTAATCTTCAAGCTCAGTTCATCTAATCCTAAGCTCCAACGGCATGACTACTGATCAAGTGACTCATGGTCAGCTCAAAAGTATATGATCTTTTGCTGGAACTCCAATAAATAAAAGCCAACTACTAGTAAGTCACAACAAACAATAGCCTACTCTTTGTAACAAACACTAAGTAGTCCAAACGGCCTACTAACATTTGGTTACCCCTGTTACTATCAATCTATTACAGGCTCTATCTATAAATAGGACCCTCTAGATATGTTTTCTTCTCTAAGCACTCTCTCCATTAAAGAATCTTTTGAGTACCCCATTCTTATTGGCTAAACTACTAACTTGATCGTCGAAGGATCCACGCTGATACCACCTCCAGCCAAGATTTTATCTTGTAGGTTTCATCAGTGAGATCCTAATTTTCACCTCTAGCAATCTCCGGTGGCAGTCTATTTTTTGCACCAACATGATTGATGCTAGAGAAATAGTTGTTGAGCGCTTGTTCTAAAAGGAATACTCAATCGAGTAGTCATCTCCAACATTCAAGCAAGAAAGCCTCCCAAAAGAACCTCCTCTCGGCATCCACCACCACTGCCACCCGATCAAAGCTAGAACCAGCCGATCGTCTAACTCCAGTGCCTTCATCTATACCGTAACCTTTCCATCTAGCAGTAATGGTGGATGCAAGTTAGTTCAACCTACTGGTATAGTAGATGAGAAGTCTCATGAAAGCCATGCAGTCTATGTGGCAGGCTCCAGCACCAGTTGTTGGAAATAGTATCCCAAAGCCAATCATCAGCCTATTGATGATTGAGCTATTTTTTATATTTATATATAAATTATTAATTAATAAATATTATTTTGATATTTTCATCATAAATTTTTTGCATCTTCTAATGAACTGCTATGTTGAGATGAAGTCCTTAGGACTATTTACAATCAATAAAGAAGAATTTATCATTTAGTCCTTAAATATGCTCGTGACTAAATGATATATTGTTACCAAGAATGATAATATTTTTCAATTGTAGATCATTGTGTGCCATGTGGGTTGGTTATCCTCTTAACCAAAGAGTATGAAGACAGTGGTATGGCATGCAGGTGAGATGTAGGGGTACATCTATACTGAACGTGACCAACTCTGAAGCTTTCTACTGTCAAGTATTGCTCCGATGGGATATGGGTATAAGTATCCCTCAAACATGAGATCACCATGGTGATTTTCAAGCAACTCAATATGCTTTGGTGCTAGACTATCTGAATTTTTAATTTAGTGATAGAAGATTTTTGGGCACAGTCAAGTACTTGAGAAGTCAGTGCATGCATCAAGATGGAATTGACCAATCTAGATTTTAGAAGTTGTGTTCAATTATATCTTAATTTAGCAAAGCCTTGGCCAGGATAGTTCTTTTGAAGAGTCACAGGACTGATTACATTAAGACACAATATGAATGGATTTTTCAGAGTTGGCAGTTTAATTTTTAGTCATTTTATACATAGAGGTCAAAGAGATGGATTATGCGATAACCATATTTGAATAGGTTCTGAATATTGCAATTATGACTATTTGATTTATCTAAATGTCAGATACAATTGCTAGATGGTCACATCGATTAGTATAAAAAGTGGTTCCCATGCTACCGACTTAGGTTCGAACCTACGGGATCACACACATTAGAGATTCCTACCTGATCTGATGGCTGATGAAGAGTTTCACTGTACTAAAATTCTATGGTCAAGAGTCTCACTGGACTAGGACTCTATGATCAAAAGTTCTATTGCATTAGAACTCTGAGTTCTACTTGTATGGGACTTTGTGATCATGAGTTTCATTCATTTGGGATACTAGGATCAAGAGTCCCACTAGTTTGGGACTCTTCAATCAAGAGTTTCATATACATGGAACTCTATTGTTCGGATATCGACTGAATTTGGACTCTATATTTATGAGAGATTTAATTAGTGATTTGATTATTAATTAACTTAATTTAATTAAGTAATGAGTTTTAGATCAAGTTCAATTGAATTAGATTCAGTTGGGTTTGATCCGATTAGGTTATGTGATGACCTAATTGCCGAGGAGGTTTGTTCTCTAATTTGATCAGGGGTTGGACTTAATTAATTTTTGATTTGATTAAAATTTTATTAAATTTATTAAGCCTAAATAGGTTGAATTTAATCTGGTCTAATTAGACCTAGCCAAATTGGTTTGAATTAGGTTTAATTGGATAAGGTCTATTAAGACTAGTTTGACTAGTCTTCCCTAGCACCACCTAGACTTGCTCCAATCTTATTCTCCACGAGAATTTGTTTCTCATAAAATTTTTTCCACGTACAAAGGATGCATGCCCTAACTTCCACGTACAGAGTTTGAATTTGAATGGACAACCACCCTTCCCTATCCTCCCACATGCACTCCACTATGTTTTGCGCATAATAAAATGGGAGTTTGATTGGGGTGTGCACACATCCAAAAGAGTGAGAAACCCCTATGCATGAGCCCCCTTTTGGATGAGGAAAAATTCAAAAAAAATCTTGAGAGAAAGAATTTTGAGGGAGGCGTAGAGTCTGGGTGTGTGTTGCCCTAGGATTTTGACCTATGGTTCGGGAAGAGATTCTGTGAGTTGCGAGTGTTGTAAATTCATAAAATTTCTTAGAGAGCCTCCTCTACCTCCCCCCTACATCTGCTACTATTCTAGAGGATTCAAAAAATCAATGAAGGGAGATTGATGTGGTTTGACCTACATCAATCGTCGAAGCTTCTAACGTCAAGCTAGCACTCAAGAGGAGCTGATTGGGACCAGAACCTCATGTGGATGATTTATAGAGACCAGATGACATATATAGCTATGTCATGATGAGAGGACCTCTCCGGTGGTGTTTCAGTTGTGGTGATCGACTATCCACATAAGGTATTGTGTTTTGAACACAAGTAATAGTAAATGTGATTTACTACCTACATATTATATTTTTGGATTTTTTATATATGCATATATGTCACATTACGATCCTAGGTGTAGGGTTTTTGTTGATATGATCAATAGCTTCTAAAATTAATAAGATTAATTTTTAAATTCTGCTGCATAATTTTTTCAAAAAAGTTTTGAAAGTAAAGTTAGAAATCCTGCACTATTTTCTTCAATGGTATTAGAGCACTAGATAGTTTAGTGTGATATATATGCTTTTAAAATCTAAAAATGTGTATATTTGATATTATTCTATATTTGAGTAGCTTAGTAATCAAGCTTGAATAAGCCACCAAGCCGTCTAGTTATAAGAGAAAAGTATGGTTTAAAGGCCATCTCCTTCCATTCGATGGGGATCTCTTATGGCAGTAGAGATGCCACCATGAACTCATTCATAAAAATAAATGATAAAAAAAACTTTTTAAAATTATTTCAATCTATACTTTAATCATGAATATTTTAGATTAGATTTAAATTTAGATTCATGATTTTATTTTATGTATTGTACATAAATCTACAACTAGTAGCTGTTTATGAAATGAGCTGATCCATTTTTTGAAATAAGTTGACACATTTTGTAGACAGTACTAGATTGTAAAAATCTTTTAAAATTTAAAAATTATTTTTAAAATACCAAACTCCAATCCATCAGTCCAAAACTTAATTAAAAATTAAGAGTTGTGAATTAGGATATAGAATTATGAATTAAAGATCCTAAATCATGAGCATAAAATTTGGATTATTGGGTTAGATAAATTAGATCCATTAATTAGGTTAGATCTAAGGTTAGTTTAAAGAATGGATCAAATTAGACTAATTGATCAAATCTAATTAAATATTGATTTAGATTAGGTCAAGAACTCTTTAGACTCAATTATAATAATTGTAGTTGATCAAGTCTATATCTTTAATAAGAACCAAATGAACTTGATCCATGGCTACGCGGTCGAACCTAGAATTACTAGGCTGATCAAACTAAAACTAATGAACCGGTTAGTATCTAAGGTAAGTTCGGTAGTCTAGACTAGTGGGTTTTAATTAGGAGCTACTTGTACTGATTTGATCTTTGACGAGTTAATGGCATATCCCTTCCACTGATCTTACTTACCTAGCCAACCTGGTGAATTAGATTTTGATTACATCACTTGGTGATTCGAGTTCACCCATATTAATTAGGTAAATCAGTATGACTAATTTAGGTGCTCCTAAGATCAGCTTGAATTAGGTCCTCTTTTATCTAACTTGGTGAAGTCAGTGGGAGGATCAAAATTGGCTGGTTAATCTTCTCTCCTCTTCCTAAATTGAGTTAATCAAATCCTCTAAAATTATTAGGTCCTTAAAAATGATATAGTTATGGTAATAAATAGATCATAGCCTTTCATTAAGTTGACTGATAATAGATTCATTAGTTTAATAATCATTGGAGGACCAAAGGCTTGGTGCTTATTAACTATTGGAATTATTATTCATAATATAATGATTTGGTTATGTCTTTCTATTGATGGTTAGGTTGGCCGACCAAAATCAGGCCTGATCATTTATTGGTTAGATGTACCAAATATAGTCATGTTAATGGTTGGACCTAACCGAATCTTTTCAGTAGAGGCCAAAGCCTACTGATTAGATTTTTAGGATAAAATTAATTATTAGAAGTTGTTTAGAAAAATAGTTGGTTAACAATCTACCCATAAATGCACATGGGTTGATCAGCCAAAGTCGAGTTTGTGTGTAGTCTGTGTGAATTCTAGTACCCACAAAAAAATTATGGTAATTTCTCAAATTGGTGGTAGAGGCTACTAGTTCGTATAAAATAGTGCAAGAACCTTTAGACTAAAATGTAAGTCTTTAGGCTTAATAATTTATATATTAATTATGTTTTGAATTTTCTTTTTGTACAGCTATCTTCCATGAGGGCCAATGAATCTTCTCTCTACCGTATTCATGTTGGCAACCATCAGCATAATGAGCAAATTGTCAAATGCTAATTAGCCAAAAATCAAGCGACCACTACAAGCATTAAGCCATGCCTTTAAGTAATTTGAACAGGAAATTTTTGATATTAAAAAAAAAAGTAATTTGAACACAAAAACTATGGCGATGCGGTCCCCTTGTTTGAAACTGATCTCCTTACGCCACGTCGAAGTGGTCCATCTCCGCGCCACTGCTCTCATGTCGGCCGAGGTCAGGCCAAGATTTGTTATTATATTGGTTCTTTTTATCTTGGCAAATTTCATCGGCTAATACAAGATTATAATATCAAACAAATTTTCTGTTAAATGGCATATATGTAAGTCCATTTATAAAATAATAGTTAATTTTGAAATATAAATTGAAAATAAATCCTCCTATTCGTAATTTAAATCATGATTGGTTCACAATTTGAAATAAAAATTAAAAATAAATTGAAATAAAAATCAAAATAACTATATATCCTCCTATTCGTAATCCAAATCAAAATTAAAATAAAAATAAAATTTTAAATGTAAAAAATATAAAATTTAGATTTAAAAGATTTTAGAAGTTTAAGATATTCTTCGTCCCATTTTACATCAAATGGAATAAAACCCTCCAAATCAAAAGGACCGAAGTTGCTTATTTTCATTCTCATTTAGAGTTCAAAATGTCCGGTTGGGAGACGACGCTGAAGTCAGTAGTACGGCATCAGGAGGAGATGGCTTTTTGGATGCACTATTTGCTTATTTTCTTTTTGTACAATTTACTCATTTAGCATGATGGAAATTGATTCAAACTCAAATTAAAGTCGAGGAAGAACTCTAAAACTCTTATTTCTATTGAGAAATGTATCCCAAAGCCAATCGTCAGTCTGTTGACGATTGAGCTACATTATATCTGTAATTAATTTATTAATAAATAAAATATATTTTTGATATTTTTTTTATCACAAAGTATTCATTTTCTAACAAACTCCATTATTGTAATGAAGTCCTTAGGACTATTTAGCTTCGATAAAGAGAGGATTTATCGATTAGTTTTTAAATTTGTTCACGATCAAATGATAGACAGTTAATTAGGAGGATAGCATCTATCGAGCATAGGTCACTATATGCCATATAGGTTGGTTATCCTCTCAACCAAGGAGTGTGGAGATACTGGTATGGTATACAGATGAGATATACAGGTACATCATCATTGAACATAATCAACTCCAGAGCATTCTATTATCGAGAATGTATCTGATGGGATATAGGTATAAGTATCCCTTAGACCTGAGATCACTTCAGTGACTTGCAAGCAACTCATTGTGCTTTGATATCGGACTAACTGAATTTCTAATTCAATAAAGGAAGGCTTGTGGGCACAATCAAGTACTTGCAAAGTTAGAGTGTGATCAAGATGGAATTGACCACTCCAAGAGTTGGAGAAGAATGTATCACTATATTTTAATATAGCAAAATCTTGGCCAAGATAATCCATCAGATGGATTTAATATTTTGAAATACAATGCGGTCAATCTGACCAGAGTTGACAGTTGAACTTTGAGATGTCCTACGAGCATTATGGTCAAGGAGATGAATTATATGGGAACTATATTTGCATGGGTTCTAAGGATAGTGTTCTACATCTTTCGACCTATTTGGCCATCGGGTATCATTGCTAGATGGTCACTTCGATTGGTACAAAAATTTATTTTTATACTATCGACTTAGGTTTGAAATTATGAGGTCACACACATTAGAGTTCACTTTTCGATCGGATGGTTGATCAGTGATTTAGAATCATTTTAGGGTTAAACGATCAATATGGTTGATGTTTGACCTAGTGCAAGTATTGTAGGAGGATCGATTAGCAATTTGATTGCTAATTGGCTTAATTTGATTAAGCCAGTAGGCTAAGATTAAGTCTAATTAAATATGGTTTAAATAGATTTAGTTTGGGATTGATTGGATCAAGTCCAATTGGCTTATTGGATAAGCCAAGTGCAAGGAAGAACTAGTCCTAATCTAACTAGGACTCGAATCAATCCAATTTTCTAATTTGATTAAAAAATTAAATTAAAATTAAATCTACTTTAATCTAATTTAATTAAGTCCTTAAATAGGTTAGGGTCTTATTTAATTAGATTGGTTTATTCTTATTTTTTTGGTTAAAAGATCTTGTTTGACTAGGTCAAAATAGGAGTCCTAGTGTGACTAGGACTCCCTATTCCTTGTGCCACCTAATCCTCATGCCCCACCCTTTTCTCTTTGTATTTTTACGTGAATAATCTCCATGCCCCAAGCAATCTCACACCTCCCTTTTCTCTTTCTTTTTTTCATATGGAAATTTGTTTGATGACCAAGTCAAAAGAGGAGATTGGTTTTGCTTTAGGATTCTATGAGATAGAATCCTAGTCAACCAAAAGACTTCCTTCCTTTCATGCCACCACCTCCCTATTTTTTTTATCTCTCTCTCATGGCATTCTTTGGCATTTGTTGCACCCTCCCTTATTGGTCCATGGCAGAAAAGTAAGGTGCGGGCACCCAAGAGTTGGGCGCTCCAACAACTTTCCTTATTTGGTCCTTCCTAGTCTAGATTTTTGACTTAACTTGGACTCTGCATATCTCTTTATTTTAAAAAAAAATTTATTAAAATTTTTGTAGATTGTAGACATTTGAGAGATCTCTTTGGTGTAAAAAAAGTTAGAAAAGAAATTCATCTATATCATGGAGATATTGAAAATACAAATCAGGATGTCTAGAAAAAGAACAAAGAAGAAGAAGAGGGTCTTCTTCTAGAATTTTTGTTCTAGATCTCTTTCTTCCTTTTTGTGCATTTTTGAGAGTTGTCTCAACATCACAAATATTTTTCTTTTCTTTTGGTATTTTAGAGTATCCAGGTTTCAAAGAAGAAAGCATCAGATCGATTATCGAAGAGAGATTAGCACAATGCTAGCATACTGTGCTGATTTCCTGCATCAGGATCTCTAATCATATTCATGGGCTTGTATGGATGACTCCTAGAGGCCAAACATGTGTGCAGCTCATGACTTCATCCTCAAGCCCTGATCAGCAAGTTAGAACATCTAACTTGCTCAGGTAATGGATCCGACCTATTATTTTATAGCTGCATTAGATGTAATATATATCTAGGTTGATATGATCAATCTTTCTTTCTCCTTTATATTTTTAATTTTTGATTTAATATCATATCTTGATCATGTAATAGATCTAAGATTTAGATATTTATATATTTATTTAAATAAATATTTAATTTATTTAAGTCTTTTACTGCTTGATCTTGAAAAAGTTTCAAGATCTACCAGTGAAATCCTAGATTTGGTTCCTTTTATTGGTATCAGAGCCAGATTGTTATTACATGATTTTTATGCATGTTTAGATTATTTCTTAGATGAGATCTAATTCATAATCTAATTATTAAATTTAAAATTAAAAAAATTTAAATCTCACGAACTGCCATAAGGTTGTCCTACTATAAGGTTTATCCCTTATAGTGAAAACATTATCCTAGTTCGTGATGATCTAACTCTAATCATAAATTTATTAAATTTGATCTAATTTTATTTTTAATTTAATAGATTTAAAATAGTTTTTGATCTAAAAATAAAATATTTTAGATTGCATGGACTGCCATAAGATTGTCCTACTGTAAGGTTTATCCCTTACAGTGGATAGGTTGTCTTAGTACGTGCTGATTTAAAATATTGATCATAAAATTTTAGATTAGATCTAAGAGATTTTATGATCTAATTAAAATTATTTTAATCTAATTTGAATCATCATAAATATGTTAGATTTGATCTAGAAAGATTTATGATTGATTATTATTGGAACTGCTTCAATTAGATGAATCTGTTTAGATTAGATCTAAAGTAGTTTTATATTTATTTTACTTGCATATTGATTATGAATCATACATGCAACTTGGTTGATAGAACCATGTTATAAAAATATTTTACAAATATAAAAATTATTTTCGAAAAGTCGAACCCCAACCCTCAGCCTAAAGCTTAATTGAAAATTAAGAAGTTGATTGATTAGGATCTAGGATTGTGAATTGAAGATCCTAAGACACAAATCATAATGCATTAGATTAAATGGGTTAGTGGGGTTAGGTCCATTAATTGGGTTAGACTTAGGATTAGATTAAAGAATGGACTTAATTATAGAATTGACTAAATCTAATCAATTATTGTCTTAGATTAGGTTAAGGATTCTCTAGATCAATTACAATAGTTGTAGTTGGTCAAGTCCATGTCTTTTACAAAACCCAAGATGGACTTGATTCTTGGCTACACGGTCTAGCACGAACTGATAGGTTGATCTAATTAAAACTAATTAAACCAGTTGATGTCTAAGGTAAGTTTGGCACATACGATCGGTGGTTTTTAATTGGCAGCCTGCTTATCTGGCCATTTTCGATGGTATCTAAGAAAAGCTTTAGTAGACCCTTCCACCGATCTTACTTACCAAGCCTTTTTGGTGAGATTGAGTTTTGATCAGATTACTTGATAATTTGAGTTCCATGTCAGCTAGGTAAATCAGTGTGACTGATTTAGGTGCTCCTAGACCAGCCTGTTAGTGGTCTCTCTTAAGTTGACTTGGTGAAGTCAGTGGGAGGATCATGACAAGCTGGTTAATCTGACCTACTCACTTCTATAAATAAATCATCTAAAATTATTAGGTTTCTAAAATGAAATAGTTATATGATAACTAGATCGTAGCCTTTCATTAAAGTGGATGATAATGGGTCCATCATTTGAATAATCATTGGAGGCCCAAAGGCTTGGTGCTTATCAGTTGATGAAATTATCATTCATTATATGATCTCTTAGATACATCTTTCTAAGTGGTGGTCAGCTGGGCCAACCAAAGTTGAGCCTAATCATTCATTGGTTGGATGGGCCAAATATGGTCATGTTAATGGTTGGACCTAACTGAACCCTTTTCTGAGAAGGCCAAAGCCAACTGATCAGGGCCTGGGGCAAAATTTAATTACTAAAAATTATTTAGAGAAATAATTGATTATGAGCCTACCCTTAGATGTACATGGGTGGGTTAACCAAAGTTAGACTTGTATATAGTCTATGTGGATTCTAGTACCCACTAAGGAATTAGGGTAATTCCTCGAATTGGAGGTAGAGGCTACCAATTCGAATAAAATAGTGGAAGATCCTTTTGGTTAAAGTTCAAATCTCTAGATTTAATAAATTAGTTACTAATTAGATTTTATTTTTTTTTTGTGTAGATATGGCCACTTTTCTATCACTCCGATCATTGTTGGACAATGATAAGTTGGTGGGATCCAACTTCGGTAGCTGGTACCAAAAGTTGAAGATTGTCTTGGAGCATGAACAGATCCTATATGTGCTGATGGATCCTGCGCCTGAGGAGTCAGCTGCCAATGCACATGGAACAGTCAGAGACACTTATCAGAAGTGGCTCAGTGATTGAACCATGGTACACTGCATTATACTGGTTGCGATGAGCAACGAGTTTAGCCGCAAGTTTGAGACTGCTCAACCAAATAAAATGCTCCAAGTGTTGGCGGATTCTTTTGGCACACCCGATGATGTTGAGAGGCACAAGATTAGTTGTGCCATCTTTAATGCCAGAATATGGGATGGAGTCTCTGTCACTGATCATGTACTATACATGATCAAGCTGATAGAGCGCTTGAACAAGCTTGGCTTTTTCTGGCACAAATAATTTGGGAAAGATGCAATACTGAACTTACTGCCCAAGTCTTATCTCCCATTCCTTACATATTATAGAATGTCAAAGCCTAAAGTTGGCTACCACGGGTTACTGGGGTTACTTCAGAACTTTGAGAAGGATCATCAGTTCCACAAAGAGTCGGTGAACTTAATGGGAGGTTTGTCTTCTCATTCTCGACCCTTTGGAAAAGAAAAGAAGAACAACAAGAAGAAAGCCAAGAAGGTGCATGTTCAGGCTAGGACATCTGTGCAGGCTCAGACCCAAAAAAAACCAAGCCCGATAAGAGTCAAGCTGAATGCTTCTTCTACAAGAAGCGGAGGCACTAAAAGAGGAACTATCCTTAATACATTACCTCCCTAGACCTGAACAGGCAGAGGAAGAAGCAAACTATTGTTGGGCAAGATATTTATATGATAACTTCTTGCAATTTCTCTGTGTGTGATATTACTGACTGAGTATTGGATACCGAAAGTCCTTATCATATTTATAATTCGATGCGGGAGTTGTAGGTCAGTAGAAGATTCAATCAAGATGAGAGATTCCTAAATGTTGGAGATGAAAGATCAGTTTCAATCCTAGCTTTAGGAATTTTGAAACTTGTATTTGAATCTCATATCATTGTTCTTAGTAATTATCATTTCTATCCTAGTTTCTTTTTAAATATCATTTCTGTAGGCCTTTCGATCATGAACATTATGAAATTTCAATAAAAAAAAGAGTTTGTAATGTCATTATGAATGGTGTTACTGCTTTCTATGGGCAATTGAATAATGGTGTATATATGTTATCATAACCTATTAATGTAGTCTATTCAACTGGCAAACATCCTAGATTAGATAATGTGACAGATATCTATTTATGGCACTGTAGGCCGAGTCATATAAATAAGAATAGGATAAGTAGGTTGGCTCAAGAGGGTATCCTTGAACTTAGTAATTGTGAATCGCTTTCAACCTATGAATCCTGTCTTCTTGGTAAAATGACTAAATCACCTTTTACTGAAAAAGGTGAGAGAGCCACTAAACTCTTAGCACTAGTACATACTAATGTATATGGACTAATGAGTACAAGTGCTAAAGGTGGATATGTCTACTTCATCACTTTCACAGATGATCTATCCAGATTTGGATATATCTATCTGATGAAACATAAGTCGGATTTGTTTGAAATATTCAAATGATTCTTAAGTGAAGTAGAAAAAAAATTGGAAAGAGTGTTAAAACTCTTCGATTTGATCAAGAAGGAGAATACCTTCCTGGTGAGTTTCTCACATATCTAGAAGAGAATGGAATTCTCTCCCAATGGACTTCTCCAGGAACACCACAGCATAATGGTGTATCTGAAAGGAGAAATCAGACTCTGTTAGACATGATTCGATCCATGATGGGTTTTGCCAGTTTGTCGATATCCCTCTGGGGTTATGCACTCAAATTGGCTTGCTATCTTTTAAACAGGGTTCCAAGTAAATCTATGGTTAAAACTTCATATGAGATATGGACAGGATGTAAGCCAGCACTTTCACACCTCAGGGTTTAGGGGTGCTCAACTTATGTCAAATGATTAATTATAGATAAACTTGGGCCTAGGTTTGATAAGTGCGCATTTATAGGATACCCAAAAGAGATCAAAGAATACTATTTTTACCATGCTGATGAACAAAAAGTGTTCATCAGCCTTAGGGCAATCTTTTTAGAAAAGAAGTTCCTTAGTGAAGGAACTGTTGCCTCTAAGGTTGAACTTGATGAAGTTCAACAGATAGAAAGTTCGACACAGAATGTTGAACCTAAGTCGAATTTGATCATATCAGATCTGAAGCCTGGTGAACCCGCACCATTAAGGTGATCCGATAGAGTACCATGCCATCTGGATAGATACTAATACTATGGTTTCTTAATCCAGGATGGTGATCCTATCGAACTCGATGAGAACGATAAGAATCCAATTACTTATATGGATGCGATGCAGAGACCTAACTATGAGAAATGGCTAGATACCATGAGATCCAAACTGAATTCCATGAAGGTCAATGATGTATGGACATTAGTTGACCCACCTAAAGGGGTTAAATTCATTGGACATAAATGGGTATTCAAAAGGAAAAGAGGCAGAGACGGAAAGATGGAGACCAATAAAGCCCGTCTGATTGCCAAGGGATATCATCAATGTTATGGTATTGACTATGACGAGACATTCTTCCCAGTGGCAATGCTCAAATTCAGTCAGATAATGTTTACAATAGTTGACCACCTAGACTATAAGATCTGGTAGATGGATGTGAAGATGACTTTCCTAAATGGAGAGCTAACCGAAGAGGTGTATATGATACAACCTGAGGGGATCACATCCACAGATGAGTCCAAGGTGTGCAGACTTCAGAGATCTATTTATGGATTAAAGCAAGCATCTCGGTGTTGGAACATGCATTTTGATAAAGTGATCAAAATGTATGGCTTCGTTAAGAATGGAGAAGAACTCTGCATTTACAAATGGATAAATGGTCCAGTAGTGGTATTCCTTGTTTTGTATGTGGATGACATTCTCTTAATCGGGAATGACATCCCCGCACTATAAGAAAAAAAGTCTGATTGTCATCATAGTTCTCCATGAAGGACTTGGGTGAAGCATCCTACATCCTAGGGATGAAGATCTATAGGGATAGATCTAAAAGGATGCTTGGTATATCCCAGTCCACGTACATAGAAATTATGCTGAAGAGATTGAGCATGGAGAATTCCAAAAAGAACTATCTCTCGATAGGCCAAGGAATTTTTCTCTCTAAGAAGGATTATCCGACAACTCTTGAAGAGAGAGAACGTATGAGTAGAATCCCATATGCTTCGATAGTGGGGTCTATTATGTATACAATGACATGTATGAGACCAGACGTGGCATACTCACTAGGAGTAGTGAGTAGATACCAGTCTGATCCTGAAGAAAATCACTGAAAGGTGGTTAAAACCATCATTAAGTATTTGAGAAATACTAAGGATAAATGGTTGGTTTATGATGAGTCAGATCTGAAACTTATGGGGTTTACAGACTCCAGCATTCAATCAAACCATGATGATAGTATAAGTATGTCAAAATATATCTTTACTCTAAATGATGGAGCCATCTGCTGAAAAAATTCCAAGCAGCATATAGTGGTTGATTTTGTTTGTGAAGCAGAGTACATGGCAGCATCAGATGCAGCAAAAGAAGTTGTGTGGCTGAGAAAGTTCATCACCGAGCTCGGGGTAGCACCTTCCATTGATGGTCTAGTCTTGCTCTACTACGACAGCACTGGTGCCATATCTCAAGCAAAGAAATCGAAGGTACACCAGCAGACAAAGCACATTCTATGCTGCTTCCATTTGGTCCGTGAGATCGTAAATCGTGGTGACGTCGACCTTCAAAAGATGGATGGAAAGGAGAATCTAGCTGACCTCTACACTAAAGCCCTAGCAATCAAGGAGTTCGACAACCATAAGTCAAAGATGGGTATTAGATACTATGTCGAGTGACTTTAGGATAAGTAAAAATTGTTAGAAATTATATTCCAAAGTCAATCATCAGTCTGTTGATGTTTGAGATATTGTAATTGATTTATTAATTAATAAAAGTTTTTGGCATCTTTTCTCATTATAAATTTACATCTTCTAATGAATTCCATTATTGTGATGAAATTCTTAGGACTATTTAGTTTCGATAGAGAGCGAATTTATCGATTAGTCCTTAAATTTATTCAGGATGAAATGATAGGCTGTTAATTAGGATGACAGCGTCTATCAAGCATGGGTCGCTTTATGCCATATAGGTTGATTGTCCTCTTAACCAAGGAGTGTGGAGACATTGGTATGGCATACAGGTGAGATGTATGGGTACATCATCATTGAACGTGACCAACTTTAGATCATTCTACTATCGAGAATGTCTCTGATGGGATATAGGTATAAGTATCCCTTAGATTTGAGATCACCTCAGTGACTTGCAAGGAACTCACTGTGCTTTTGTATCAGACTAATTGAATTTCTAATTCAGCAATGAAAGTCTTTTGAGCATAGTCAAGTACTTGCAAAGTCAGAGTGTTATCAAGATGGAATTGACCACTCCAAGAGTTGGAGAAGAATGTATCACTATATTTCAATATAGCAAAACCTTGGTCAGGATAATCCATCAGATGGATTTGATATTTTAAAATACAATATGGACAATCTGATTAGAGTTGATAGTTGAACTCTGAGGTATCCTACAAGCATTATGATCAAGGGGATGAATTATATGGAAACTATATTCTTATGGGTTCTAAGGATGGTGTTCTACACCATTCGACCTATCCGACCATCGGGTATTGGTGCTAGATGGTCACTTTAATTGGTATAAAAATTTATTTCTATACTATCAACTTAGGTTTGGATCTATGAGATTACATACACTAAAGTTCACATTTTGATTGGATGGCTGATCAGCGATTTAGAATCATTTTAGGATTAAACGATCAATACGGTTGATGTTTGACCTAGTATAAGTGTTGCAGGAGGATCGATTAGTAATTTGATTACTAATTAGCTTAATTTGATTAAGTCAGTAGGCTGAGATTAAGTCTAATTAAATATGATTTAATTAGATTTAGTTTGGGCTTGGTTGAATCAAGTCCAATTGGCTTATTGGATAAGCCAAGTGCAAAGAAGAACTAGTCCTAGTCTAACTAATACTTGGGTCAACCCAATTTTTTAATTTAATTAAAAATTAAATTAAAATTAAATATAATTTAATCTAATTTAATTATGTCCTTAAATAGATTAGGATATTATTTAATTAGGTTGATTTATTCTTATTTTTATTTGGTTAAAAGATCTTGTTTGATCAGGTCAAAATAGGAGTCCTAGTATGACTAGGACTTCCTATTCCTTACTCCACCTAATCCTCATGCACCATCTCTTTCTCTTTGTGTTTTTATGTGAATAATCTTCATGGCCCAAACAATCTCATGCCACCTTCTCTCTTTCTTTTTCTCATATGAAAATTTGTTTGATGACCAAGTCAAAAGAGGAGATTGGTTTTGCTTTAGGATTCTATGAGATAGAATCCAAGTCAACCAAAAGACTTCCTTCCTTTCATGCTGCCACCTCCCTATTTTCTCTCCCTCTCTCTCTCTCATAGCATTCTTTGGCATTTGTTTCACCCTTCCTTGCTCATCCATGGTAGAAAAGTAAGGTGGTGGCACCCAAGAGTTGGGTGCCCCAATAACTTTCCTTGTTTGATCCTTCCTAGTCTAGGTTTTTGACCTAACTTGGACTCTACATATCTTCTTATTTTAAAAAAATTTTTTGCTAAATTTTTCATCAATTATAGAAATTTGAGAGGTCTCTTTGGTGTAGAAACATTAGAAAAAAATTCTTCTAGATCATGGAGATATTGAAAACACAAATCAGGATGTCTAGAAAAAGAATAAAAAAGAAGAAGAGGGTCTTCTTCTAGGATTTTTGTTCTAGATCTCTTCCTCCCTTTTTGTGAGCTTTTGAGAGGTGTATCGGCATCACAAATCTTCTTCTTTTCTTCTGATATTTTAGAGTATCCATGTTTCAAAGAAGAAAGCATCGGATCAACCATTGAAGAGAGATCAACACAATACTAGCATACTGTGCTGATTTCCTGCATCAGGATCTCTGATCCTATTCATGGGCTCGTGTGGATGACTCCTAGAGGCCGAACATATGTGCAGCTCATGACTTCATCCTCAAGCCCTGATCAGTAAGTTAGAATATCTAACTTCCTCAAGTAATGGATCTGATCTATTATTTTATAGCTACATTAGATGTAATATAGATCTAGGTTGATATGATCAACCTTTTCTTCTCCTTTATATTTTTAATTTTTGATTTAATATCATACCTTGATCATGTAATAGATCTGAGATCTAGGTGTTTACATATTTATTTAAATAAATAGTTGATTTGTTTAAGTCTTCTGCTGCCTGATCTTGAAAAAGTTTCAAGATCTATCCTGAAACCCTAGATCTGGTTCCTTCAGTCCTTGTGAGGAGTCATACAACTGATTGCATTGAGACATAATATGAATGAATTTTTTAGCATTGGTAGATTAACTTTGAGTCATTCTATACATAGAGGTCAAGGGGATGAATTATGCGATAACCATATTCGAGTAGGTTCTGAATATTATCATTACGACTATTCTGTTGGAAAATATATCCTAAAGTCAATCATTTAGGTTCTAGATGGTTGAGCTAAATATAATTATACTTAAATTTTAAATAAATAAAGTTATTACTTTAGCATTTCATCACTTTTGTGTATCTTTCTATAATGAACTCTTCTATGATGAAATCTTAAAGACTATTTAGACTCGACAAAGGAGGATTTATCATTTTGTCTTTAAACTAGTTTGCGATAAAATGATTCATTGTTACCCAAGACGATAACGTATCCAGTGTAGATCGTTGTATGCCATAAGTATTGGTTGTCCTCTTAATCAAGAAGTATGAAGATACTATTATGGCATGCAGATGAAGTATAGAGGTATATTTTACTAAACGTGACCTAACTATAGAGCTCTCTACTATCAAAAGTTGCTCATAAAGGATATGGATATAAGTGTCCCTTAGATCTGAGATCACCATGGTGACTTGCAAGCAACTCACTGCACTTAGGTACTAGACTATCTAAATTTCTAATTCAGTGATGGAAGGCTACTGGGTGCAGTCAAGTACTTGTAAAGTCAATACATGAGTCAAGATGGGATTGACCTCTCCAAGTATTGGAATAAGTGCATCACTATATTTTAATTTAGCAAATCCTCGACTGGGGTGGTCCATGCGATGGACACTGAATTTTGAAATACACTATGGATGAATTTTAGGAATGGCAGTAAATCCTAGATTATCCTTTAAGCATCGAGGTCAATGGGATGAATTATATGGTAACCATATGCTACAGGTTCGTCATTATTGCATTGCAACTTTTTGACCTATTCGAACATTGGGTACCATTACTAGATGGTCACATCGATTGGTACAAGAAATTAATTTTTATGCTATCAGCTTAGGATTCAAATCTATGGGGTTACACATAATAGAAGTTTCTACCTGATTTAATGGTTGATCAAGAGTCTGAATGGTCTGGGACTCCATGGTCAAGAGTCCCATTGGACTGGGACTCTATGACCAGGATTCCTACTGGAATAGGACTCTACCTTTGTGGGTTCCACTAGACTAAAACTCAGAGTTCTACTTCTCGAGACTCTTTGATCAAGAGTCCCACTAGTCTAGGACTCTATGATCATGAGTTTCATTCATTTGGGACACTAGGTTCAAGAGTCCTACTAGTTTGGGACTCTTCAAGAGCTTCATGTTGATGAAACTTTATTGCCTAGACATCCATCCAATTGGGACTCTATATTTTTGGATGATTAATTAGCAATTTGATTATTGATTAGCATAATTTGATTAAGCGATGAGGATTCGATCAAGTTTGATTGAATTTGATTTGATTGGGTTTGACCCGATCAGGTCATGAGATAATCTAATCGCTATGGAAGATTTGATCCTGATTTGATCAGGAGCTAGATCTAATTAATTTTTAATTTGATTAAAATTTTATTGAGTTGGGTTAAAACTAATTTAGTTGGATTTGACTTAGTCTAATTGGGTTTTTATTAATTGGTTTAGTGGAAACTAATTTGGACTAAGTCAAATGAGATTTGAATTTAAACTCTCCCATGTGCCTACTATTTTTGACTTTTCCATGCCCCATCTACATTTACGTGAGAGTTTCTCACATCCAAAAAAAATGTGCACCTCCTTCTTTTCTTCTTTTGACTTGGTCCAAGTGTTGGACCGGTTCAAACACAATTAAATTTCAAATTCAATTGATGGTTCTTTGGTTGAAACAACCTAGCCTTCTCATCCTTATCTCTTCTCCATGCCCTCCTCCTTTTGTTGCACTTTTCCATGAATAATTTTTTAGAGTGGACGAGCAAAAGGAGAGTCCTTCTACTCATCACCCACTTTGGTGGGTGCTGGAAGTGGATATGGTTTTCATTTGAATTTTGAATTTAAATGGAAACCACTTAACCTCTCCACGCATTTTTGCCACTATATCACCCAATTTTAAATGGGATTTTTTTCTGGCATGCATGGGAGAGCATGAGATATCTGAGAGCAGTGCAAGAGGTTTCTTAGAGAGAGAAAAACCTATGAGGGGTGCTAGTCTGGGCATGGAGAAGTCTAGAGAAGGAAAATGTCTTTCATGCACCTACATTTCACTCACATGCCATTTCCTTAATTTTTTCTTTTTTGTCACCCATCTAAAAAATGTTTTAGAGTTGGTGTACAAAAGAGGGAGAGTCTCTCTACCTATGAAAATTTGTTTCATGGGAAAACTCCAAATAGAGTGGGCGTGAGAGGATTTCTAAGTGTTAGGGATTTTGATGTGTGTAAAACCCTAGAGTTGGGACTCAGGATTCGGATGGAGAGATCGAGTGCTGTGAGCATCGGATGGCCACCAAACTTTGTACACCATCTCATCATCCTCCAATATACATCATCTAATCTTATGGAATGTTCAAAAGATCAAGAGAAAGATGATCGATTGAATCAATTGAGATCAGGTGTTGAAGGCTCCGATGAGGAGCTAGCACTCTATTAGAGCTGATTAGGATTAGGAGCTCTGTGTGGACCAACCATAGAGGCCGAATAAGTGTATGCTGCAGCATGACACTAGAGCATATTTTGATGGATTTAGATAATGAAGATCAGCTACCCACGTACAGATATCAAGTTCTAAACTCAAATCAGTCAGCAAATATGATTTGCTGATCGATTGTATTTAAATTTTAAATTACATATTAGCATGTCTAGATCCTGAGTAGAATTTTCTAATTTGATCAATGCATGCATTAGTTAATTTTATATTAATCTAATACTTTTACTATAATAATATTTGAAAAATATTTTAAAAAGCATGCTAAAATCCTACATGATTTTCTTCATTGGTATCAGAGTAAGGGTTGCTTGATATGTCCTAATATGTCAATTAGAAAATTTAAATGCTTTCATATATGATATGTTAGATCCAAATAACTCAATAATCGAGGATGAATGAGCCACCAAGCCATCCAGTCATAAGAAATAAGTATAGTTTAAAGGCCATTTTCTCCCATTCAGTGGGGATCCCTTATGGCAGTAGGGGTGCCACCATGAACTCATTCATTAAGATGAACAGTGAAAGGATTTTTATTGATTGAAATTATTTCAATTAGAAAGTTAAACATGAATGTATTTAGATTAAATCTAAAAGATAGATTTATTATTTAATTTTTATTATATTTTATTTTTTATTATGAAACTAGCAAAAGGATTGCTGTTTATGAAATGGGCTGACTCATTTATGAAATGAGTCAACCCATTTAGTGAACAAAAAATAAAAATCTTTCAAAATTTAAAATTTATTTTTGAAATATTGAACCTCAATCCATCAGTCCAAAACTTAATTAAAAGAATTAAGTATTGTTTATAGAATCTAGAATTATGAATTAAAGATTCTAGAACATATGCATAAGCTGTGGGTTAAAGGGTTAGATGAATTAGGTCCATTAATTTGGTTAGACCTAAGGTTAGTTAAAGAATGGATTAATCTAGAATAATTGATCAAATCTAACCAGGTGTTGAATTAGATTAGATCAAGGACACTCTAGATTCAACTTCAATAGTTGTAGTTGGACAAGTCCATATCTTTAAGTAGACCAAGATGGACATCATTCATGGCTACGCGGTTAAATCCAAAATTACTAGGTTGATCAAATTAAACCTGATTAACTGATTGGTATCTAAGATAAGTTTGGCAGTCTAGACCAGTAGTTTTTGATTGGGAGCTACTCACACTGATTCGATCTTTGATGAGTTAATGGCATATCTCTTCCACTGATCTCACTTACCTGGCTGATATGGTTGATAAAGATTTAATTAGATCACTTAGTGATTCAAGCTGACCCATGTCACTAAGAATCAGTTTAACTAATTTCAATCAGTAAGATTGAATTAGGTGCCCATGGATCTAAATTGATCTTAGTCCTAACCTATTGACTTGGTGAAGTCAGTGGAAGGATTTGACTTGATGAAGTCAGTGAAAAAAATTTGGTCCATGTTCTTTCTATCCTTAAATCACATGTAACCTAAATCCTCTAAATTATTAGGTCCTTAAAATAACTAAGTTATGGGGATAACCAAGTCATAGCCTCCCATTAAGGTGAATAGTAATGAGTTCAATTTTTTGGATGGAAATTAGAGGTGTCTTACACTTAGTGTTTATCTGGATAAGAGAGAGAGAGATATAGGAGAACCAGTATAGAATTCTACCCTATCAGCTTGGTACTGTAGAGTCTCATTGTCTAAGTGTAGATGAACAAATGGAGTTGAGACATCTCGAATACTCTAGATGTCTGATTGGACGTCTCATTTCGAAGAGACTCATCACCATAGAAGATAGGTTTGAGAGTGCCCTACTATGTTTGAGATGTCTTTATTTGAAGATGAGATGTCTTCGGTGCAATGTTATACAAGGCGAGAGGACTCAATTTATGAACGAGTCTTCTTCAGATTTTGTGGATAGTTTGGTCATGGAATTTCTATTTGATTTGAAGAATTTCTTTATCATAGAGTGTGATATAGATATTTCATATATATAGTTTCATACTATATCTATGTCTATCAAATAGTTGAGTATGTTAAGATAGACGTTGTTCTCTATATTTATATTCCTTTTTTTACTCTGATAGTCTGATTTCTCATGTTCTTTGAAATTCAATATCATCTTCTCTATTTGTTATATTTGTCACGAGGGTGAGAGCTAAAGATCAATTTTCTATTTTGGCTTATACATAGTCCACAAATAGTTCCGATAAAGTTTCTTTTGTGCCAATCAGTATGTACTTTCTACTTTATGTATACGGTCAATGAGAGAGTCTTAACCCAACATGGTCTCCTTGATGATTCTTTTCCTCATAAGTTGTAGATGTGCTTACTATGCTATGGACAGAGCTCTTGGTCGCTCTTCTTTCCTTTTAGGCCAAACGTTGCCAGGAATCGATTCCAAACCAACCTCTATGCTTGATTTATCTCTCTCAATTTGATCTTAGGAGCTGGAGATACATTCTTTTAGTAAGTAAATAGACCATGTGGTCAAGATGGTACAGATTAGTACTTTGTTAGGATTTAAGTGCACTACTTCGCGGGTGTGATTCAACACCTCACTTCTGGCCCTTTCTGATGCTTACAGTCATTTTCTCCATCAGGTTTCTGGAGGCGGGTTGTCCACTGTTTCTTACTATCATGACTTTGGCTGGGACGGCCACTGTGGTGGTTTGGTTCTGTTGTTTGGGAGGGGTTATTGTGTGCCCTTTTTTATTTGATTTTTTTCTATGTGTGTGGGCTTGCTGGCTCTTCCCCCTGCCGCTGTTGTCTTACAGTTGGGTTCATTGTCTCAGCCTTTGAAGTCTATCCTTCTTGGGCATAGCTCTTTTCAGCCTCTAGCTAGATATCGACAAAGTCTCGGAGGTACTTTTATCTTCTACCACAAGAAGAGAAGTCATTCTTCTGGAGACTACTCTTCAACACAAACGCCATTATATAAGATTGATCTAAATTTTCGACATTTTAGCAGAAGAGCATGTGTTGAAGTCGGATTGACATAGGCTGCGAGCATGGACTATCTTTCTTTTTGGCTTGTTAATTGTAGAGAATCCAATCCACTCCTCTAATGCTGGCTGCTAATAAGAGTGAGCTACGAATTGTGAAGGCTTTAACCACGTCAAGAAGAATCAACCATGGTACTCAAGTTTTAAGACCAAGTATAGTTATTCTTGCCAACTACCTTTCAAGATCGAAACAAAATATTGAATAGAAGTTAAAAATTGATTTATCCAACGTACTAAAGAAATTGTCAAAATGGATTTGATGGACCATTGAAGTAGCCATCAATGGTTGAAAGACTTTCCAAGTGGTGACTCAATCCAAACCCTCAAAACTTTCAAGGAGAGTCTTATAAGTTTAGGTAGGGATGGGCTCTTATAGTCTAATCCTGTGAACGGCATGAATGCAAGTCGAGATGCAATATGTTCATCATTCCAGGGCAGGGGCTGCATTAGGTGAGATGGCTCCTTGACCACTGGTCATTTCTTGAACTTCTGATCTAAAAGAATATCATCTCTGATTCGATGAATCTCAAAGTGCTGCAAACTTTAGATGAGGTAAAAGACTTTCGAGGGGTTGTGAATCTAAGCTCAAAATAGAAACTCACAGCTTTCTATTTTTCTTTGCCAACATTTTCATCTGGTCCTTCTCCAATATGTCTTCCCTTGCTCCAAATCTTGGGCAAATGTGAGGATCTCTCAATTCGTATCATGAATATAATATGTATATCGGGTTTCTAGCCATTACTTTAGAAACTTTTTCAAGAAAATCATGTAGCAGAATTTAAAATTTTATCAATATTAATATTTTAAAATAGCTATTGTCAATATCAACAAATCCTATACTAGAATCATAATGATTGGTAGGATATATGCATATATAAAAAATCTAGGAAAACATAACATGACAGTAGTAATCACATTTATAATTACTTATAGTTGCCAGAACTATAATACCATTCTTCATGGTAGATATCATACACAGAACATAACGCCAAATCACGTTATCTAGCTCTATGGATCGCTCCACACGAAGATCCTGATCCCAATATTGACTCCTCACCGATCCATGCTCGAAAATGCAAATAAGCTTTGAATGGCTGAAATAGATTAACCAGACTTCGAATTATAAACTTGCTTCATTAATTTTTGGAGTGCCTTAGAAATTAAGTAGACGTAGTGGAGAGTAAGAGAAGTACTCTCCAATGAATTCCTAGAATTTATGATCACTCGACAACTCTTTCAAGAATCTCTTCACAACGCCTAGTGCCTATCCTAGGGCAACACCACACCAGACCTTGAGCTCTCACTCAAAATTCCTTCTCTCGGGAATTTATTTTTTTGAATTATTTTCGATTAGAACTCGGCTCAAGCATAAGGTGTATCTTCGCTCTTGTGGACGTGCACAACTACCCTAGTCAAACTCCCTTCTATTGGGAGGATCTGAGGATGGGTGGTGCCCATTCAAATTCAAACTCCATTTGCATTTGGAATGCATACAAACTAAGTCTTCTCAGCCTTGAGGTGTGAAAGCCCAAGTGACGTGTCCCTCTGTGCATGGAAAAAGTTTTACATAGGACAAAAAAAAAGATTCTCATGGTAGAATAAGATAAGGGGCGGGCCCAAGTTCTAGGGTGGCAGCTAGGAATGACTAGATGTCAAACTAGTCTTTAATAGACCTTTTCCAATTAAGATCTAATCCCAAACGCAATTTGTTTGGCTTTTCTATGGTGCACTTAACATTAGATCAGATTAATCCAATTTAATTTAGACATTAATTTAACTTAATAAATTCTTAATCAAATCATAAATTAATTAAGTTCCATTCCCATGGATAAATAGTGGTACAAATCTTGCTTGGCAATTAGTCATCACATAACTAATCGCGGTCAAACCTAACTGAATCTATTCAATTGGACTTGATTCTAAAACTCATTATCAAAAATTCAATTTAAATAGTAATTAAATCACTAATAAATCTCTCACAAATATAGAGTCCAAATCTGATATGGATTCCAAATAACAGCAGTCCCATCTATATAAAACTCTTATTGAAAAACGTTTCCAGAAAACCAAGTGGGCACTCTTTGACCTCAATATCCCACAATGAATAATACTCATGACCACAAGAGTCCTATATAAGTAGGACGTCAGAGTTCCAATTATAGTAGGACTCTCGATCATAGCAGTATCTCAGTCATTGGACTTACCTTGACCAATGAGTTCCGCAATTCCAATGGACTTCTCTAATAAGTCACCAAGATCAGTTAGGTAACCTTCATAGATGATGTGTGACCCCGGGTAAGATTTTGAAACCTCAAGCTAGTAGCAACAAAATCACTGATCCCTCTGTAACTTATATCATCGTGTTGGCCCTGACCATCTAGTAATGGCACTTACATCCACGAATAGGCAAAGTATGAAGAGAATAATCGTCAGGATTGATAGCATGCTTTCAAATATTTTTGAATATATGACTTACGTGGAGCATTAGTTAATCTAAAGATAATCTACGTCATATACTTGAATCAATCAATAAATCCTACATCTAGATCTAGACCATGCTAATAATATTAATTAAAAATTAAATACAATGCATATCAGTAAATCATTATTTGCATTAAGTTGAAATTTGAGTTTAAAACATTACGTACTTGTGTGTGTATTAGCATGATCCTTCATATCTGAATCCAATCAAAATAATGCTCTGGTGTAATCTGCCAAACCCATACTGTCAAAGTCTCTACGATTTAATACACATTGATGCTCCTTGAATCTTGAATCATCTCACCGGAGTGCTAGTCTCATCGCGATCTTACGTACTGATCTCGATTGATCCAATCGATCATCTTTTTCCTTGATCTCCCAGATAACTCCAAAGAAAGTAGATGATGTATATTGGGAAGGATGAATGAGTTATGGTGTACAAATTGGTAGAATCCAATGCTCATCAACAAAGCACTCGATCTCTCACACTTCAAACCCGAGTCCAACTCTAAGGTTTACACACATCCAAAAATTCTAGACAGTCCAGAAATTCTCTCGATGCAGCAAACTCTCTTGGAATGTCTTCCTATGAATACAAATTTTCACAGGTAGAGAGACTCTCCACCCTATCGTACACCCCACTCTAAAACATTTTATATGGGTGACAAAAAAAAATTAAGTGCGCATGTGAGTGGACCATCAGGAGTGCATGAAAGACTTTCATCTCTATTTGGACTATCTCCTACAAGCCTAGGCACGCAACCTCTTAGTTTTTCCTCTCCTAATAATGAAACCTCTTGCTACCCTCTCTCAGATACCCATGTGCTCTCCCCATGCATGCTAGAAAAAATCCCATTAAATATTGGCGATACAATGGCACAAATATGCATGAAGGTTTATGTTTTCATTTGAATTCAAATTCAATTGAAATCCAATCACTTCCAGCTTCCACCAAAAGTGGGTGACGACAGCAGAAGGACTCTCCGTTATGCTTGTTGCCATTCTAAAAAAATATTCACATAAAAGTATGTACAAAAGGAGGAGTGCGTGGAGAGAATACAGAGTATGATCCTGAAGTTTAAGGTTGTTAAGCCAACACAACATCATATATAGGAATTCCAAAATCCAATGTGATTTGAACACTCGAGAACACTTGAGGACCATGTCAAATAAGACAGTAAAGATGAGGCACACATTTTATTAGATGTGATAGACTCTCACGTAAATTAATGGAGAATGAAAAAGTCAAAAATGTAAGCACATGTGAGAGTTTTGAATTCAAAATCTCATTGTGACTTAGTCCTATATGATTTTCCACAAAACAATTAAATAGGGACCAATTTAGACTAAGTCCAAATATAACTAACATTAGGATTAAACCCAAGCTACAATATAAATTCTTAACAATTAGAAATTAATTAGAGTCCAGTTTCTAATTGAACATCAGGATCAATCTCTGCAGATAGCGATTAGAATCAATTGCTCATATCTACTCGGATCAAACCCAATTAATCAAATTCACATCCGGACTAGATCGAATCCCTCACAACTCAATCAGATTGAGCTAATCAGTCATCAAACACTTAATATATGAACACCTTACAATCATAAGAGTCCCGTAGATGACCAACTGGACTCTTGGATCAAGGATCCCAAACAAGTAGGACTCTAGAGTTCCTAACTAGGAATCCATAAAGGTTAGAGTCCCTAGTCCGTAAGGACTCTTGGTCATATAGTCCCAGTGCAAGTGGGACTCTTGACCCACAAAGTCTCAGACTATAAATGACAAACTCTTGATCAACCATTCAAATAGTTAGAAACTGCCTATTGGTTGTGACCCCATAGGTTTAAAATCTTAAGTCGGTAGCATGGAAATCAATTTTCTGTACCAACGATGTTGACCATCTTTAGCAATGTGGTACCTACTGTTTGTATAAGGCTCAAAAAGTTGACAACGCATAATGACAAACCTAATTCGCGTATTGTTACGCTATATTTAATTTCTTGGACCTCGATGCTTCAAATGACGAGTCTATGATTAATTGCCAACCCTAAAATTCAATCCACCAGTATATTTCAAAATTAGTATCCATCACATGCGGACCACTCCAGATCGAGATTTGCAAATTAAAATATGATGATATGCACTTGCTCTAACACTTGGAGGGATCAATCACATCTTGCACTCCATGCACCACCTTTATAAGTACTTGACTACCATCCGTCAGCCCCATCAATGAATTAAAATAATTCAATGTAGTCTCAGTAGCTTAAAGTATAGTGAGCGTTGCTGTAAGTCACCTATGGTGATCTACAGGTCCAATCGGACACCTTATATTCAATCCTTCAGATCGAGCCAACTCTTGACAGTCTATATAAGACTCCACAATTGGATCAAAATCCAGCTAAAATGACCCAACACTTCACTTGCAGCCAATCAGTATATCTCCATACTTCTTGATTAAGAGGACAACAAACCTTATGTGTACACAACGACCCTACACTCGAGTATGGTTGATCATCCTGGGTAACTAACAAAATCATTGATCATGAACTTGTTTAAGGATTAAAATATAAATCCCTCGCTTTGTCGATGCTAATCAGTTCTTTAGAACTGTCATCACAGAAAGAGTTCATACATGAAAGTTGCACAATGAGTTATAAAATGCTAAAATAATAATTTTATTTATTTAAAATTTAAGTATAATTATATTTATCTCAACATCTATAACCTAGATGATTGACTTTAGGATACATTTTCCAACAACTCCCATTTAGACTAAAGCCACTCAGAACAATATCGAATACCCATCTTTCATTTGTGATTGTCGAATTCTTTGATTCTGAGAGCCTTAGTAAAGGGGTCGACCATGTTCTTCTTTTCGTCGAACTTCTAAAGCTCAACGTCACCTCATTCCACAATCTCTCGTACAAGGTGATAGCATCGTAGAATATGCTTGGTGCGCTGATGTGCCTTCAGCTCCTTTGCTTGAGCTATGGCTCCAATGCTATCATAGTATAGCAGAACTAGACCATCCAAAGAGGATGCCACTCCCAGCTCATTGATGAACTTTCATGATCACATAGCTTCCTTTGCAGCATCGGATGCTGTGACATACTTCATCTCGCACATAGAATCGGCCATAGTGTGCTACTTGGAACTCTTCTAGCAGACCACTCTATCATTCAGGATAAACACATAACCTAATACACTCTTACTATCATCGTGATCTGACTGAAAACTAAAATTAGTGTATCCCATAAGTTTTAAATCAGTATCTCCATAGATGAGCCACTGATCCTTGGTATTTCTCAAATACTTCAGGATTATCTTTACAACCTTTCAGTGATTCTTACCTGGATCAGACTGGTATCTGCTTACTGTCCCTAGTGAGTATGCCACATCTGATCTCGTATACATCATGGAGTACATAATAAAATCCATTATCGAAGCATATGGTATTCTACTCATATGCTCTCTCTCTTGAGGAGTTGTCGGATAATCCCTCTTCAAGAGAGAAATTTCATGGCCTATTGGGAGATAGCCCTTCTTGAAATTATCCATGCTAAACCTCTTCAACATGGTATCAATATATGTGGAATAGGACAATCCAAGAAACCTTTTAAATCTATCCTTATAGATCTTCATCTCTAAGATGTAGAAAGCTTCTCCCAAGTCCTTCATGGAGAATTACGACGACAACCAAACCTTTATTACCTATAATGCAAGGATGTCATTCCTGATTAAGAGAATGTCATTCACATACAGTACAAGAAATACAACTATAGAACCGTTAGCCCATTTATACACATAGGATTCTTTTCCATTCTTAATGAAGCCATACGTTCTGATTATCTTATCAAAATGCATGTTCCAACTCTAAGATGCCTGCTTCAATCTATAAATGGATCTTTGAAGCTTACACACCTTGGACTCATTTACAGATGTAAAACCCTCAAGCTATATCATATACACCACTTCGTCTAGCTTTTCATTTAGAAAAGCAGTCTTCACATCTATTTGTCAGATCTCATAGTCTAGGTATGCCACTATCATAAGCATGATCCGAATGGACTTGAGCATTATCATCGAAGAAAATATCTCGTCATAGTCAATGCCATAATGCTGACGATATCCCTTAGTAACCAGATGGGCTTTATAGGTCTCCATCTTTCCATTTGCATCCCTTTTTTTTTTTGAAAATCCATTTACACTTAATGAATTTTACCCCTTCAAGTGGATCAATCAGTGTCCATACACTGTTGACCTTCATGGACTCTATTTTGGACTTCATGGCTTCCAGCCACTTATCAAAGTCAGACCTCTGCATGGCATCCATGTAGATAATCGGATCCTCATCATTCTCATCGAGTTCAATAGGATCACCATCCCAGAACAAGAAATCATTGTATCGATTTGATTGATGTGGTACTCTACCGGATCTTCTTGGTGCCACTTCAACGGGCTCTGAGTTTGATCTTATCAAATTCAATTCTACAGGTTCACTAGAATGTGTCGATTCTTCCATCTGTCGAACTTTTTTAAGTTCAACATTAGAGGCAACTGCTCCTTTCATAATGAACTTTTCCAAAAAGACTATCCTATTGTTGACGAGCACCTTTTTCTCTTCAGCAAGGTAGAAATAATATCCCCTAATTTTCTTAGGGTGTCCTATGAACAAGCATTTATCAAATCTAGATTCATGCTTTTTTGCTCGTAAATATTTTACATAAGCTAGACATCCCCAAATCCTAAGATGAGAGAGTATCGATCATGCCCAGTCTATATCTCATAAGAAGTCTTTGCGACAGACTTGCTCAGAATATTGTTCAAAATAAAATAAGTAGTCTCGAGTGCATACCACTAAAATAAAATTGGCAAACTCGCAAATCCCATCATGGATTGAACCATATCTAACAGGGTTCGATTCCTCCTTTTAGATATACCATTATGCTGTGATATTCTAAGAGGGATTTATTGAGAGAGAATTCCATTCTCTCCTAGATATGTTAAAAACTTGTTGTAAAGATATTCACCTCTTCAGTCAGACCGAAGAGTTTTAATACTCTTTCCAAGTTATTTTTCTACCTCATTTCAATATCGGTTGAACATTTCAAATGAATCAGATTTACTCTTCATAAGATAGATATATCCATACCTAGATAGGTTGCCAGTAAATATAATGAAGTAGTAATACCTATCTCTAGCACTTGTATTCATAGGTTCACATACATCAATATGTACTAGACCTAGAAGCTTAGAGGCCTGTTCACCTTTTTCAGTAAAGGATAATTTTGCCATCTTATCAAGAAGGCAAGACTCACAGATATTCAATGATTCATAATCATGAATGTCAAGGATATGCTCCTTGATTAATCTATTGATCCTGTTCTTATTTATATGATCGAATCTATAGTACCAAAGATAAGCATCAGTGACATTATCTAGTTTTGGATATTTATTTGACTTGTACATTACACTAATATGCTGTGATAAAATATAAATACTATTTTTTAATTATCCTTACATTACTATAATATCATTCATGATGATATCATAATAATTTTTTTTATGGATAAATAATAACCATCTTGGACCAAAAGTCTAACAGATTTTATGTTCATCATAAAAGATGGATAATAGTGACAGTTACTTAAAACAACATTATTATTTTTGAAAAATAGCTTAAGAGTTTCTAATGCTAGGATTGAAACTTTACTTCCATCCCCCACATTAAGGAATCTATCATCATTCCCAAATTTTCTATCAATTTAAAGTCCATGCAATGAATTGCATATATAAATCAAACTTTCGGTATCTATTACCTAGGTAGATGTATCACATATGGAGAAATTGTAAGGTATTATCATATAACAGTCTTGACTAGCAACTACTTGCTGATTTCTTTTGTTCAACCTATTTAGATCAAGAGGATAATTCCTCTTCGAGTCTGCCTGATTAGGGTCAACACTAGACTCCTCATTCTTAGGTCCTAAAAGCTTATCACTATCCAATAGTGAATGGAGCAGACTTACTCTAGCCATTCTATTTATTTGAAAGGAAAATATGAAACCTAATTAGTACTTGAATTAATAATCCTAAAGACTTAGACTTTAGTCTAAAGGTTCTTTCACTATTTTTAATGAATTGGTAGCCTCTACCTCCAATTCAAAAAATTATACTAACTTCTTAGTGGGTACTGGAATCCACAAAGACTACAGATGGGCTCGAGGAAAGCTCTTGCTAACCAGCATGCATCTACAGGTAGGTTCATAACCAATTATTTCTTTAAATAATTTTTAGTAATTAAGTTTTGCCCCAGAAGCTAATTTAGTAGGCTATGGCCTCCACTGAAAAGATCTAGTTAGGTCCAACCATTAACATGATTGACTTTGGTGCATCAAACCAATGATAATCAAGCCCGAGGAAAGCTTTAGCTAACCTGATCACCATTAAGAGAGTGTGACCTAATCATCATATAATGGATAGTAAATTCCAAA